>OU964965.1:1404467-1421967 GCA_918808275.2 Dolichovespula sylvestris
CCAGAGAAAAGATTCTTTTCGTTCGGTGAAAATAGTACCTAAGGTCTCGTATCTTATCACGATTTATCAGATCGAAGGAACAAAAATGATGGTTGACTATTCTTATCGTTCATCAGCAAAATGACAATTCGTGCTAACCGAACCGAATCATCCACCATGAGAATTTATTCTTAAAGAGAGAGAGAGAGAGAGAGAGAGAGAGAGAGAGAGAGAGAGAGAGAGAGAGAGAGAGAGAAAATAAATTCATTTTTATGATATTTTGTGTAAAGGTTATAGAATACATCGAAAGTTCGTTAATGGAAATGATGAATTACTATAGTAAAGATTTTTACGATTGTTGAAATACATTTAAAATTATTTTTTATATTAAATTAATAACAATTTATTTGCGACAAAAGAATTTATTTCATTTAACGAAACGAGGATCGTTATCTCTCTTCAAGGTAGTCACTTTTTTCTTCTTTTTCTCATTATCTTTTATTTTTCTTTTTTTTTCTTCAATGAAATAAGACAATAAATATTTTATTATTATATGATAAAAAGAAAAATCATTTTACGAAAATAATTCTTGCGAAAGATTCGTTAATACATTAAAATTATCTAGATAGACTTTCAAATGAAAGTCTCTTGCTCTCTCTCTCTCTCTCTCTCTCTCTCTCTCTCTCTCTCTCTCTCTCTCTCTCACGTACACACAATCTGACAATTCGCCCTCGAAAATAATTGCCAATCTTAAACGAAGATCGACCCTTCTCTCTTGAGAGATGGGTTTTAATACTATAATTAAAAAATAAAAAAAGGAAAGAAAAGAGAATATATCAGCCATCGACCCCATAAATCTTCTTTAGCGCTTTCCTTTTCGTAATTCATAATTCATCGTAAATTTCCATCATATGAAAATTTCAAATTCAACGATTACATTTGTAAAATGAACGATTAATTTCTACTTAATTGATTCATTTCAATTAAAATCAAATTCGATTACTACGATCGACCTTATATAGTTTATCAATAAATCGAGAAAAACAGAAAAAAAAAGAAGAAAAGTATAAAATATATGAAAAAAAAAGAAAAGAAAAAAAAAGAAAAGAAAAAAAAGAAAAGAAAAGGAAAGGAAAGAAAAAAAAAATACTGAAAGAGAAGAAGTAAACGGATCGGGCCAATTACACGTAATTACAACGTTTGTCGTAAATCTACGCGTCTTCCAACGAGGATTTACGGCTCGTTTTTGTGTCGAAAGGAGTTGTAAGTTTGTGTCTGGAAAAAGGTCAAGTATATAAGTATACACATATACCATATACATATTGCACACATAGATACTTATGAGCATAGTAGAGTTTGTAAGGGTGCATATGAGGGCGAGTCGAAAAGCATATTTAAGAATATGTTCTTGACCTGGTTCCTATTATCGACTCTTTTTCTCTCGTGTGTATGTCCCAGTAATTATATATATATATATATATATATATATATATATATATATATATATTTATATATTTATTATTTATATATATATATATATATTTATTATTTATATATATATATATTTATATATTTATTATATATATATATATATATATATATATATATATATATATATATAGCACTATATTATGTGTGTATATATATTTATATTTATATTTATATTTATATTTATATTTATATTTATATTTATATTTATACTGTATTATATATGTCTAATATGTGTAATATATATAATATATATTTACATTATATGTTTTATATATATAAAAAAAACATATATAAACAGCATGTATACACTCGCCCATAGAGATCATATATATATTGTGTATAATACAGATAGAGAGAGAGAGAGAGGGAGGGAGAGAGAGAGAGGGAGGGAGAGAGAGAGAGAGAGAGAGAAGAGAGAGAGAGAGTGAGTGAAAGAGAGAGAGAAAGAGAGTATTATAATTAAATTAATTAGAAACTAAAAGTTGTTAAAAACATAAATGAGAAAGATAATTAAGTGTCAACTATTAAAGCTATTTTTGTATTCTTCTTTTTCTTCTTCATTTTTTTTTCTTCACATAAACTTAAAATTTGTCTAATGAGAAACTCGTTCGTCACGGTGATAAAAAAAGGAAATGCATCGAGATTAATTTAAGCGACATCGTTGAAAGATTTATTATACGCGTGCAAAGAAAAACGTAGAGAGATTGGGAAAGAGGAAGATTGTAAACACGCAATATCTCGTTCAAACAACAAAGAAGATCTCATCTCAACGCTCGGTAGCCATTCTATCCCTCTCGCTGTCACGTGACTCGTTTCGCGCGATTTTTCACGCGCAAGTGCCATCATCGAGGCCGTCTTAAATTTAATCACACGCTTAAAAGAATATTAGAGTTGACGAAATAAATTGTGTCCAAGAGAAAGAAGAACATTTCTGCATTTTGCCTTTATTCATAATTCCGATGTTCGTTTTGCATAAATTAATTAAGAAATAAATTGCCTAAATATCACACACACACACACACACACACACACACACACACACACACACACACACATATATTTCATTTTTTTATATTGGTTTTATTACAATTGTTATTTTTTTCGTTTCCTTTCTTTTATGAAATTACAAAGAGAACGGTGCTGACATTGAAAAAAATGAAATAAAATAAAAATAAAATAAAAGAGAAAAGAAAGGAATCGATCGAATGGAATGATGGAAAAGAACAAAAGATAGAAAGTGTCACGTAAAATAACGAGACTGAATCGTAAACTAACGTAATTACAACGATCCACGGTAAATAGGATAATTACGTTCGTGCTCGTATACGACTTTATACGATGATTCAATTATGCTCGTAGACTTTTCTCCGATCGCGGCTAACGAGATTATTAGAAGGTACGTGCGAATTTCTTTTTCAACTTGTGAAAAGGGAAAACTGACTGATCGTTGGTTGTAGAAAGAAAACTAGGTGAAAGAGGAAAGAAAATGAAAAGAAAAATGAAACTTCGCCGTTTCCTTTTTATCTCTTTTCACTTCTATTAATTTATTATAACGTTTATTTTAATATTTTATATTTCTCAAATTTCGCGTTACCGCTTTGTTCTAAACATTTTACGAGCAAACGAGATTATGTGCAGCGTACGTGTACAAGAAAAAAAAAGATATAAAAATAGAGAACAAAGAAATTAATTGATATATTAATTGATACATTATTCTCTCATAAAAATAATTGATTAAAAATCGGACTTGAACTGTTTTCTCTCTCTCCTTCTCTCTCTTTTTCTCCTTCTCTTTTTTTCGTGTCAGTATACAAGTTTATGCCAGTTAATGGAAAAATAGAAAAAATAAAAAATATAAAACAAAGAAATTATTTTGAAATATTTGAAAAATCATTCTCTCATTAAAATAAATTATTAAAAATCAAACTTCAACTGTTTTCTCTCCCTCCCCCTCCCCCTCCCCTCCCTCTTTCTCTCTCTCTCTCTTTCTTTTTCGTGACAGCAGCTTTTTTCACACATTCGTTTGATTGTCAAGCAGAAAAGGTCGTTCCAATTTTCTCTCACTTTTCAGAGGCACATTTGAAAGACGCTACCGTAAGTCAAGCGCTATACGAGAATGCGGACGGTCGAGTCAACAGCCCTGAATTCCTTCGTTGGCTGAAAGTATTCACGGAACGAAGGATATATTCTTTCTCTCTTCTCCCCTTCGTATTTTATTCGCAAAAAGTCCTTTGTTTTTTTCTATTATTCTTCTTATTCTCCCGTCATCCCAGCAACGCGGAATACGCGTCGGATACGGAAGATCGATCGATAGATAGATTTTGATATATTTTTCTTTTTTTCGATCCTTTAAAAGAAGAAACAAAAAGCTATATCGACTCGATTTACTCTAATCATTAAAATTATTAGAAAATCTGCGATTTTATCTTCTTCCTCATACTTTTTCCCCATATTTTTCTTTTTTTCTCTTATAGATATTTATAGATCAATATTTTTATTTCAAATTTCGCGCGAATTTGAATCGGTGATGGAATCAATTTAAAAAAAATTCACATTCAAATATTAATAATCTATCCTTTATTGATAACATTGCGTAAAAGATATTCTTATAAAATTGAGTTTAACGTATTTGTTAATAATTGTTATATAAGGAAAATAGAATAATAATTTATGAAAGACAAAATATTCATATCATAACTTATATTGCTCGATCAACGTTCGTTTTTTTTCTCTTTTCTTTTTCTCTGTAAGTATAATATCAATTACGTTTCAATTACTATATGGACAAGTGTGCAATCGACTTCATTGTCGAGAGATATAATAATAAATGATTCTACTTCGTAGAATTATCGACGTATAAATGAATTTATCGTTATTACAATTATTTCCTTCTTAAGCCGTTCAAAGATTCCTTTATGTCTCTCTCGTACGATAAACAATGATATCTCTTTGCGAAAACATTTTCTTTTTATGGTAATCGATGTATCAATGATTTTTAAGAATTTACTCGTTCAACAGGATAAACCATCGATTCGAATTATTATTCTAATTTCGTGACTTATATGAAGTTCTTTCTTTCTCTATATCAATGTTGACGTCATTTAAATTCGACATATATTATTTAAGTTCGACGAAAGTTAATTTTCTCTTCGTAGAAACTATTCCGTCAAATTGTTTATACTTTCCACGTATCACGATTCTTACAATTAAACTACTTTTCTAGAATAATCTATTTCTTGATCTATCTAGTTTGACAGACTCGACTATGTCATGCATCAAGATTCGAACTAATTTGCAAAATTCTTTTTACCTCTTGGTTCGCCAATCGTATCGTTAAAGGAAAGAACAATTTCTCGAGCATTCGATCTACGGTGAAGAAAGAAAGAGAGAAAGAGAAAGTGAGAGAGAGAGAGAGAGAGAGAGAGAGAGAGAGAGAGAGAGAGAAAGAAAGAGAGAGAGAGAGAGAGATAGAGGGAGAGAGAGAGAGAGAGAGAGAAAGAGAGAGAGAGAGAGAGAGAGAGAGAGGGAGAGAGAGAGAGAGAGAGAGAGAGAAATAATCTTTCTCTTGCACAAAATTTCAACTTCTATCTAAAGTTTAAACATATAAATAACCATCGGTAATACAGCGATCATCGAAGAACATATCCGTTAGAGGTTCGAAACCAATTTATTTTCTCGTACAAATGATTCCGTCAAATCGTCCTATCTCCTTTATATATCATAATTTCTTCTTTCCCTCTGCAACCTCACTACTCTTCCATCTTTTTATATATATCTTACAAATACCATTAAATTTTCATTCGAACGATGCTTGAAATTTTGATCTAAATTTCTCTCGTATCATCCAGTTTAACACGAACGTATCTAATGAAACGTTATTTTTTACAACAATATATTTGCATCCAATTGTTCGTTCACTTTAATATTATAATTACTCGAAATAAAAATGTCAATATAAAAAAAAAACTAGATTAAAAATCAAATTCGATAATTCAAAAAAAAAGTTGAAAAAAAAGACCGGTTAAGAAATTATTTTTTTCGTTAACCGAAATAGACTACAACGGGAATGTTCAATGGCTTAACTTTCCCTCTCTCTCTCTCTCCCTCTCTCTCTCTCTCTCTCTCTCTCTCTCTCTCTCCCTCTTTCTTTCTCTCTTTCGAATACCAGCACGTTAAAGTATAGTGAGAGGTAACGAATGATTATCGAGAGTCCTGTTTCAGGTTCCTCCTTTCGCTATCTTTCAAAGAACGTTCACGTTAAATTAAACGACGCTGAACCCCCTCCTACCTCTTCCCTCTCTATCTACCTCCTCCTCCACCCGTCCCTTTAACTTCGTCGTCGTTGCAACTAGTAATTGGAATTCTATCTGTCTATATCTCTGTTTCACTTTTTCATAGGCGAGTTCGTAGGAGCCACAAACCATTACTACAAACGTGAACGAACGAATGGACATTCCCCGTGTATCTATAACGAGATGGCCTGAATCACCTGTAAAAACGGAAGGAAATAAAAAAAAAACGAAAAGAATAAAATGAACGAATACAGAGAAACCATATCGCGAGAACTTTCTTCTTTCGTGAAGGAAAATATACTACTGTAAGCGATCGAGCGTGAAACGAATAAATATAACAGGAAGATCTCTTTTGTCGTTCTTTTCTTCTTTTTTATTTTTTATTTTTTTATCCTCTCTTAATTTTTATCGGCTTGATCTATTTTTTTTTCGACTTCTCTTACTTTCCTTCCCCCCCCCCCCCTTGTTCCCCTTCTTCTTCGACTTATTTGCGTTTTGTTCATATATTTGTACAAACTTATATGTAATTTTAATCGACAAATATGAGATTTTCTCTTCTTTTTCATAACACTTAATGAAATTAATGAAATAGAGGGATGAGTTTCTAAAAGAAAAGCCATAATAGTTTGTTATTGCAAAATAAAAAAAAAAGAACTACAAAAGTATATAATGGGAAACGTAGTCGTTTAAGTAATTTTTTTTTTGAGACTAAGAATTAACAACGCGAGGAGCAACTTTTATGATACTTTTACTTCGACCTATTAGGCCGACTCATCATGATCGAATATTCTACTATGTTTTAGAGGAAGAAAAAAATGTAGATAGTTATCATTAAAATGGCGAAATCATAATTTGTATGTACACATGTACACATGTATATATACATTATATATCATATATATATATATATATATATATATATATATATATATATATATATATATATATACATTTAAAGACATTACTTTTACTTTCTCAACTCTTCTTTTTCTGAAGAAATCATGTGATCCTGTTGTAATTTTGATCGAACAGCTAATTACACGACTCACGGATTGTTATTGTCCTTTTCCAGGCATCTATATATAATAAGAAAAAAAAGAAAAAAGAGAGAAAAATAGAAAAAAAATATCTTGAGTGGATGTGTATAAATACAACGTATACAAGCATGAGAAAGAATATATTTGAATGGATGAATGACTCGTGTCAAAGATCAACGACTACAAAATTAGTTACGTCAGATTCGAAGGATTGTCGAACCTATGTATCTCATAATCTCAACAAATAAGTATAAATATGTAAGTGTATAAGTTTGGGTTGGCAACTAATTGATTGCGGATTTTGTCGATAGATTTTTACTTAAAATCTTGCAATCACTTAGTTACTAACCCAATATTTATATATGTGTTACATATTATCCGAATTTTTACAACTTCTTGTACTCATGAATATCATAATGTTAATACTCCTACAGGTGAAACCATCTATAATCGATTCTCTTGATTTTACTTTCGATTATTTCCCGTACGTTTTATTGTAATTAACTGATTAACAATATCATACAAATATAGAGATGTCCATGTATGATATCGCGTTTTTAAAAGAACGACATAAAGAATATGCATTTAGAATAGCTCAAAGGTCATTTTTATGAAAATTTTAACAATATCCGAAAATGTATCGTCAAAGAATTATTGTCTCCTCTACTCGTCGATTTAATTTCGACATAAAATATTAAAAAAGAAAAAAGGAAGAAAGAACAAAATTACATATTACAATAAAATTTTTTTTTGATCATACAATCAGATTTTGAAAAGCCCTCGGTTGTATGTTTTCTTTATCAACTTTGAAGACATTGTCCTTTGACCTTCAAAAAAAGTAAAAAAAAAATGAAATAAAAATAAAAATATATACATCTTCGCGTAATGCCCTGTAAAAATTCAGGAAGCAAACTTATGTATCCATTATTCAGATGGCAATCCGTTATCTTTACACCTCATCGAAACCTTCGACATTATTTACGACCTTGAGTAGACATTAACAGTTTCTTATTTTCGACGCAAACTGTGTCTTTTCTCTCGCAGCTGCGACCCTTATCGCTTAAATCTTCGTTCCTTTTGATAAGCCGTCCATACGACACACCTTTTACGGTTTTACGTTGTACATCATTAATTCGATCTTCTTAATAACTTTAACCTTCTATCCATTATGAATGTTCTCATCAACTTTTTCAATAGAAGACATTTTAATGAAATGGTATACAGTTTGACGATAAAAAAAAAAGATACAATTACTAACGAATCATTGTTACGTTATATAAAGAATCGTATACAAATAATCATATATACGTATCTGACTAATTTAACGTTCAATAATTTGTAATACAGTGTTCTACTTGATCGACATAGATGATAATTCTAGAATTAGATTTAAATTACTGCAATGACGAAAATTGATTTACCGACCGAGCAAACCTAACCATGTAAGATAATAACAATATACGGTATTAAATTAAAACATTATCTTTAATTTACATTAATCTAACAGCATCGTAATAGTGTATGCCTTCGATATTTATTTATTATCTTTGATGTTTTCAAAAAAACTCGAAGAAAAAACTAAATAAAAATTCTTCAATGGGTTATCGGTTGCCACATGTAGACGCCATTTTTAGCCGGATCATCGGCCACGTCTTAACTTCATGGCCGAGGTTTCTTGTTTAAATCTAATACTGAATTTTATTCATTGAATTTAACAATATCTGATACAGTGGATATTTCCTAAACATCTAAAATGGTACGTTTTAAACGTCGTACTTTTCGAATTGTAAACATATTATTGTATTTATCGATTAACACCTGTGGACAAGTGTATATTGACATTAATACTTTTTTTGTAACACTTGACACGTCAAAATATTTATTCATACATTTTATAAAATATATTATAGAATTCTAAGATTTACATTGTCAAATTAAATATGCGAAATTCGTTACTTTTCTAAGAATAAAAATTAATCATCATGTCTCTTTTACAGCCTCTGAGGTTAGATATTAAGAGAAAGTTGACCGCCAGGTCAGACAGAGTAAAAAGCGTAGATCTTCATCCAACGGAACCATGGATGCTTTGTTCCTTGTATCAGGGCAATGTTAACATATGGAATCATGAAACTCAGACACTTGCAAAAACCTTTGAAGTATGTGACTTGCCAGTTCGAGCAGCCAAATTTGTACCTCGTAAGAATTGGGTTGTCACTGGATCGGATGATATGCAGATTAGAGTATTCAATTATAATACTTTAGAACGTGTTCATTCATTTGAAGCTCATAGTGATTATGTCAGATGTATAGCAGTACATCCTACTCAACCATTTATTTTAACCAGCAGTGGTAAGAAATTATATGTAATTTTTTTATATGAATATATATATATATATATATATATATATATATATATTTCATTTAAATTTTGTGTAATTCAAGTATCTTAATTTTATTTAACAGATGATATGTCAATTAAATTGTGGAATTGGGAAAAATCTTGGATAAGTCAACAAATTTTTGAAGGACATACACATTATGTCATGCAAATTGTTTTTAATCCGAAAGATAATAATACTTTTGCCAGTGCATCATTAGACAGAACAGTAAAAGTATGGCAATTAGGATCATCCACTGCAAATTTCACATTGGAGGGCCATGAAAAAGGTATCAATTGCGTGGATTATTATCATGGTGGAGATAAGCCTTACCTAATATCAGGAGCAGATGACAAATATGTCAAAATTTGGGATTACCAAAATAAAACTTGTGTTCAGACTTTGGAAGGACATACGCAAAATATCTCTGCAGTCTGTTTTCATCCAGAATTACCTATTGTTCTTACTGGTTCTGAAGATGGAACAGTTAGAATATGGCATGCTGGAACATATAGACTGGAATCCTCTCTTAATTATGGTTTTGAAAGAGTATGGACTATAGCTTGTATGCGAGGCTCGAATAACGTAGCTATCGGTTATGATGAAGGCAGTGTCATGGTTAAAGTTGGCAGAGAAGAACCAGTAGTATCTATGGATTCTTTAGGTGGTAAAATCGTATGGGCGAAGCATAGTGAAATCCAACAAGTAAATCTAAAGGCATTAGGAGAAGAACCTCAGGATGGGGAACGATTACCTCTTGCTGTAAGAGATATGGGTGCATGCGAAATTTATCCTCAGTCTATTCAACACCATCCGAATGGAAGATTTTTAGTACTTTGCGGAGATGGAGAGTATATAATTTATACATCTATGGCATTGAGAAATAAAGCTTTCGGACAAGCATCTGAATTTGTTTGGGCAGCCGATTCCAGTCAATATGCTGTGAGAGAAAGCACTACGTCTGTAAAAGTCTTTAAAAATTTCAAAGAGAAGAAAAGTTTTAAACCAGACTTCGGTGCAGATAGTACGTACAAAATATTAATTCTTTATATATATTATATTATTATATCATATATATTTATATATATATATGAAAAATTATAAAATATTTTTAAAGCAGAACTTCTACATAATATTTTTACTTCTTACAGGCATATTCGGTGGATATTTACTTGGTGTATCATCTGGGTCTGGTCTATCCTTCTTTGATTGGGACACATTAAAATTAATTCGACGTATAGATATTCAGCCTACACATGTTTATTGGGCTGAAAATGCTTCTCTTTTGGCATTAGCTACTTCAGATCAGTATTTTATTTTAAAGTATGTTGCTGATGCTGTCACTAATGCACCCGAGAATGCAGAAGATATAGAAGATGCATTTGAGGTATCGATATTTTCTCATTTTAATCTTGAAATATAAGTTAAACTTGAAATACATATAAAATTCTATAAGAATTGATATTAATTTCAGATGGTAGCAGAAATGACGGAAGTAGTAAAAACGGGTCTCTGGGTTGGCGACTGCTTTATCTATACAAATAGTGTTAATAGAATAAACTACTTTGTTGGCGGAGAAGTAGTTACAGTGTTTCATTTAGATAGGCCAATGTATTTACTTGGTTATGTACCAAGAGACAATAGATTGTATTTATGTGATAAGGAACTCTCCGTTGTTTCTTATTCATTATTACTGTCCGTATTAGAATATCAAACAGCTGTTATGCGAAAAGACTTTGATACTGCCGACAGAGTATTGCCAACAGTACCTAAAGAACATCGTACGAGAGTGGCCCACTTCTTGGAAAAACAGGTTTGTATATAAAACGTGATGTATAATAGTTATATTGCCAAAATAAGAAAGCAATCTCTTAAACCATTTAACAGGGATTCAAAGAACAAGCTTTGGCTGTATCGACCGATCCGGATCACAGGTTCGAATTGGCATTGGCTTTGGGCGATTTGAAAACGGCACATTCCCTTGCAAAAGAAGCGAATAGTCAACAAAAATGGCGACAATTGGCATCTTTGGCAACGCAAAAAGGAAAATTATGCTTGGCACAAGATTGTTTACATCAGGCCCAAGACTTTGGTGGATTACTTCTGTTAGCAACTAGCACTGGAAATGCAAGCATGATCGAAAAACTCGGGGCCGATGCTGATGACATGGGAAAGAATAATATCTCCTTCTTGTCAAATTTCATACTCGGGGACATAGACAAATGCATTGAAATTCTCTTGAAGACTAACAAAATCCCTGAAGCCGCCTTTTTTGCTAGAACTTATGCACCGAGCAAAATATCGTCTATCGTTCAATTGTGGAAAGAAAAATTATCAGCGGTCAGTGAAAAAGCTGGACAGAGTTTGGCTGATCCCGAGCAATATGAAAATCTATTTCCCGGATACAGAGAAGCACTGAAAGTGGAGCAATTTTTGAGAGAGGAAAACAAAAAGAAAATTCCAGCGTCCGCGTTCCCAACGATACAGGT
Organism: Dolichovespula sylvestris; assembly: GCA_918808275.2. NCBI lineage: Eukaryota > Metazoa > Arthropoda > Insecta > Hymenoptera > Vespidae > Dolichovespula > Dolichovespula sylvestris. The sequence goes on from OU964965.1 coordinate 1,416,134, forward strand.
CAAAATAATCATATTATTAGTCTTAGATAAGTTCGTGATAAATTCCATGTTCTTAAAGATTCAACGAATACAATTCGATTGCAGCCCAATGTTGAACGAAAACCTATAGAAGAAATGCTGGCGGCCGAAGCAACAGGAAAATTCAGTTATAACGTAGGCCCTGGTACCAGTACTGCAGAACCTGAGACAATAGAACAATCGAACGAGGCTTTACTCAACAGATTACAGAATCTCGAGATCATAGGAAAAACGAGTCTGTTGAAGGGTACGGTTTCGGAAAACATTACAAAAACAAGCAGTTCCAGGACGTTGACCGTTGACGATGACGATCTTGATCTCGATCTTGAACTCGACGATACTATCGACACTACTGTGAGTAAATTTCATCGATCCTCTTGAAAACTTTCCTTGCGAAAAATTTTTATCCGTTTTACCAATTCTACTTTTGTTATTCTCGAAATTACTTTCCGCACGTTATTCTCTCATGTTTGATTATTTTGTTTTGTTTTGCATGCTGACAACACTCGATAGACGAGTCCGATTAAAAAGTAAGTTCGAAGGCACGTTTTGACGTTTTTTTTTTTCTCTAAGTTCTCAAACCTAATATTTTAATTTGCAAAAGCAAATCGAAATCGAAATCGAAATCGTTCGGTAAAGATGAAACAAACAAGAAAAACGTACCTGTATATGAGAAGTAAGGAAAATTTACTGCGCCATACGGATCTATCTTTACAAGTGGTCGTAAGTAAAAGGAGCCGTTGCACACCGAGCGCAATGCTAATCCTGTTGTAAGCATGACATAAACGATTAGTCCTGCGATAGGTTCATTGTAATAAACGTCATTCTTCGTGGAATTAGTAACACTACATATTGGAATAAGTTGGACATTAGAATCTGTATACGATATGAAATAGTAAAATAAAAGAAATAGAAAAGAAATGGAAAGATCAGAAAGACAAATTAAATAATTAATTATGTAGAAAGATAAAACCCGATGTCTTTTTGACGAATCGATTGAAATCGAGAAAAGAATGACGAAGAGAAAATAGATATGTTATTGGTCGATGGCTTAATGCCCTAAATGCGAACCCGTAACCCTAGATGGGTATAGGATTACCAAAACATGGTCTGCTTCGAAACATGAAAATTATTCTTCGACGTACGTCGTCTATTCGAGTGTATCCGATCATTTGGATTATAATCACTCAATAGTTAGATAACGTTCTCTAAATCGATCTGATCGTTTATTATCACCCGTAGAATATTTCTCTATTTCCTGTTAATATATATATTATATACATATACATATACATATATATATATATATATACACACACACACACACACACACACACACGTACGTGTCATAACATGTAGAATATATTAAAATAATAATTATTTAAGATCATGATTCTTTTTTACACGATAATTATTTTGAAGATTTATTTTATGTCACATCTATATCGTTAGGTATACGAATAAATATAATAAAAATTTATATTAAATTTTCAATAATAAATTATTCGATTGATTTTATTTAATACATATCTGTCTTGACGATATCATGTAACTTGAAATGTTATATTTATTTTTTAAAAGATATTCACAGGATATATAATACATAAAAGAATTTTTATAACTAACTGTATCATAATATACATTCATATACGTTACTGTTTATGTTGTTCATTTTTATTAACAGACCAGGCAAGACTATTGCGTTTTAAGAATCGGTAGCTAATCATTAAGACCCGCAACGCGTAACCGATATCGCGTTTACCCCATGGGCCAGTCACGCTGTATTTTGTTTACAGCCTTGTTGCCATAACATTCGACTTGGGGAGTCGGTTCGGATAGCTCCTACGTTATGGTTACTTCGGCAAGTCCTTCGGTTTTGTCACGCTCTGCCTCTCACTTCTTCTACGATCGATCACTTCCTTCTTCTTCTCTTAACGAACCTTCGTGAAATAACAAAAGAATTTCTATTGTCTTTCACTCACTTACTCATTCACTCACTCACTCACTCACTCACTCACTCACACACACACAGAACAGAACAGACAGACAATAATGCAAAATTTGTGCTTTATAGTTTATATATATAAATATATAATCATTTGTACGAAACAATAAATATTTATTATACGTACATTTATTTCATAAACTTGCTTTTGAATTTTTTAATTGAAAAGTATACACAATCGTTACGTATAATTAAATTATTATTATTATTATTATTATTATTATTTATTTATGTATTTATTTATGCTATATTCTTTATTATCTTTTTGTGTTGTTTTTTTTATTTATTTTCTTTTTTATTTTATAGATATATAATTTTAATTTACAATTTTCCATACAATTTAATCTTAACAATAGACAAATGTCATTCAATAAGTACACATGTTAATAAAGGGAAATATTTTTGATTTCAGGGCGTGAATTTAGATGACGATCTTTTGGAAGAGGATTAGTCCATAGATCGAGATACGATAAATGCGTTTGGTACTCGAACGACAATTTCATTCCCCTTCCATCGGTCATTCCCCGAAGAATCAACGAGAGTTCTTTAGAGACAAGTATTAAAAGAAAAAAAAAGAAAAAAAAATCTAATGAATTTATATTGACATTGCATCAATTTCAAAACTTAAATAATGCAATTTGTAAAATTAGTAAATCACGCTCAATGATACATACTTATAAATATATAAATATATAAATAGTATATCGAATTTTAATTGTATTGTTAATATAAAAAAAAGTACAAGTAATTATACAACCCATTCGATCGTATTTCTTTTGTATTAACAATCTAAGCTTCTGACAAACGAATTTTCAGAATGTTTCTTTAAATAGAAGAGAGTAATTGGAAATACATAATAAAAGAAGTTACATATGAGCCGCTCACTTGCTAAATCGATTAACTCTATAAAACAAAAAGTAGAGAAATGTGATGAAATAATATAAATTGCTTTTTAACATTCTTTTTAAGATATAAACTCAAATAAACATTTTAGAATGTATAAATTAAAACGTGGCTTTCATTTAATGACGTAAAAAGTGAATAAGATAGAATAGTCTTAGAATAATCGTTATTACTGAAAAAAAATTATTTTTTATTCGATGATCAAATAAATTTCGCTATTCAATGGTATTAAACAACGAAAATTATGGAAATTTATTATGAATATAAAAAGAGGAGTTAATCGATTTTGCTTGCGAACGGCTCATATGTAGATTGTTACATTTTTGTTATTGTTTCGAAAGAGAATCTCACAAACGATTTTAAAATTACTCTTATATACAAAATCATGGATAAATATACATACACTCGCATACATACATACACACATATACATATATATATGAAATTATATAAGATGAGAGGATCATTAATTTGAATGATTGAAATACATAACTCGATTTATACTAACATAGATAATATTTTACGATATCGTAATTTCATGATTTTTATTTTTCTTTCTTTTTTTCAAGATGGCGTCCGTAAAACGCGAACGTTATGTCACATCAAAAAGGTCGTCGCACGAATATTTCATTATTTGTTATATCATTTAAAAAATATAACATATTATCGTGCAATATCGTTCCCATTGTGTCTGAATCACTTTCTCTTTTTTTCTTTCGAATTTGAACGTGCCTCGATTTTCGTGGCCTCTTTGCAGAGGAACGAAACCGATGCACACGTTACGTGTCGCGAGGAAAACAAAGAGGCGCGTTTAGTACGAGCCGTACGTGCTCACCGACGACTTTTAAGAAGAAGGAGGGGGAGAATAAGAGAGAAAGATTGAGGCACGCGTGTTCCGGTAAAATATAACGCCGTTTAAACGTTTGCCTCGCCAAGGGAAACGAGGAGGTGCAAAGAGTTACGTTTCGTTTCCCAACTAAACGCAAAGTTGATAAATTTGGATCGTCGAAATGCAACCTTTTGAATATGCGCATTTCACTAATAATAAACTGTTCCATGTTAAAAGCGAACATTTTCAATCGTTATTCATTTCGAAATACTTTTCAAAGTGTTAAAGCACGATACTTCGAATTTTGTTAGAAATGATTTTCTTTTTCTTGTTTTTTCTTTTTTTGCCATACACAAACTTTATCTGAACGTTTTTCGTTTTAGAACCATAATGTCTCTCTCGAATAATTATATATCGTTGTTTTTAGACGGTAGAATAGTAGGAAAGATCATTTTGAAATTAATTATTAGCTCATTTGATTAATAATTAAAAGATCTAAATAAACAACAATAATATTTTCTATTGATAATATCGACAATACTTATTGGCTAATCTAATATAAAATGTCGTTAGAACGAACAAGTTATGATTTAACAAACGTTTTAACATTAGACAGATGTGTCCCGATTCAATTTCGAATAAGATAATTATAATTAATAATTGAAATTTTTAACGCGTTAAATTTGAATCTTTCGTAATATTTACTCGTTTAATACGTATGATTTAAACTCGGGGTTTTAATAATATTTAGAAAAGAATTTTCTTAAAGTTGAGCATATTGAAATAATGATATCGGAATACATTGGGAATGTTCTCCGTAACGAAAAAAAATAAGAAAAGCCTACGTAAGCATTCGAAAGAGTTCAATTTGCTGGCCGATGCAAAACCCACAAGGGAACTCGTCTCACGCTCTTCGCGAAGAGTCACGGAGGATCGTGAAGAAATCGTCGTGATTTAATGAGTCATTGACATATTCCGTGACGTCATACTTTTTTTACAAAACCTATCACATACTAGTAGTAATATAGGTATGTTCTTATGTAATCGCAACAAATTTCTTTCATAATTTTTCCAATATAACAACCTTTTATCCATTTATATTGATTTGTTTCTTTTGGTGTATATTTTTTTCTTCTTATTTGTTATACTCAATAATGACTCATCTACGGTGATTTAATGATAATTATATTGTTATACAATCTCGTATCGTTTCCCAAGACGTATTTATGGATCGCTTTAAGTTTATTTTAAATTAAGTATATTTTAATTATAAACGGAGCCCGCCGACGCACGGATTTACGTATATAGTCATCGTCGCTCGCGCTTTGCTGGATCGTCGAAAAAAAAAGGAACAAGAAGAAGATGTACGAGAGATGAGGAGGAGGAGAAGGAGGAGGGGAGAAAAAGATATCCCCGTGCGTTTGCTCGAAAATAGAAACGGGCCTCGTTGACGGCCGACTACAAATTGTCCGCGTCATTGCCTTGCACCCTGCGAAACTGATTCTCTTCTTTCTTGGACGGGGGAGAAACAAAAAAAAAGAAGAAAAAAGAGTGTGAGAGTGAGGAAAAGAGAGAGAGAGAGAGAGAGAGAGAGAGAGAGAGAGAGAGAGAGAGAGATAAGACACCCTAAAAAGGTGGGGACGCGTCACAACGTTGGATATCGAAGGGTATTTGTTTCTCCTCTGTTCTTTTTTTTCTTTCTTTTTTTGTTTCCTTTTTCCGCTCATTCGCCCTCCCCCCTCCGCCTACTCCGAGGCCAATCAAAAACGAAATCGCGGAGATTCTATGAATTTTTTTTACGATCTCTCGAAAATTACATATTACAAATTGTTCTTTTTCGAATTGATTTGTTTGTCATAATAATTTCTATCCTGTTACGTGTTAAGCTTTCTACTTTTTTTTTGCTTTTCTTTCTCTTTTTATCTTTTTTTTCTCTTTCATCAATACTATACACAAATTGTGTCTCTTATAAAATTAATAAGAAGAATCTTTTTTTCCTTCTGCAACGATAATTCAATCTTTTAACGAAGTATCATACGTTTTGTACTTTCGTATTAATTGCTCGAGTATATAAAAGTT
>OU964965.1:1426967-1519467 GCA_918808275.2 Dolichovespula sylvestris
CGGAGGATAGAGCAGAGACTCACTTAACGAAGTACTCAGTTGACTGTAACCGTTCATCGTTGGTATTTGCATCGATTGCATCGATTGTAACTGTGGTTGAAGCTGAAAATTAGAAACTTAATAAATAAAAGAAAACGAAATGTGCAAAGATAGATTATTAATATATTTCTTACCGACTGACAATGACTGTAGGATAATTGTGGTTGCTGAAGACTCCATGCACTGAAACGAAATATAGATATTCAATAATTACAGAACATTTGTTTTTTGTTTAAATACAATACGACATATAAACATTCTCTGTCGTCGTATCGTTAATTTTATCATATTTAATTACGTGGATCAGCAATGACGATCTGCAAAATTTTTATTGAATAATATAATCCCATAACGGTTGGAAGTTAAAATCGGGGAATTAATTAAATATTATATTTAAAAAATGGAAACAAGCAACGTAAATAATATGTTAAAAATATTATTTGATAAAGAAATACCTCGTATCGTATCGCGCGTAAGTAGTAGGTGCATAGGAAGATGGTGTATGGGCGAATAAATTTCTAGGACCAAGGTGGACATGTGTCGACGAGAAAGGATCGCCAAAGATAGATTTGTGATAAGGAGCGTTTCTGTATGGACGTTTCATACGTCTGCGTCTTCTGTAGTTACCATTTTCAAACATGTCCTCGTATTGGGGATCTACGTGAACGAAAAATGATTACCAATCGATTGTTATCAATTATTTAAAAAAAAGAGATTTCTTATTGACCATTTATTTCTAATATATTAATTATAAAGTTCTTTTCTTATAATTCTGGAAGATTAAATTAAAATTTTTAAAAAGGCAAAACTTTAAACTCCTTAAAAAAAGCAGGCTTGACGTACCGAGAGTCCAAAAGTTGCCCTTCCTTTCACCACCACCTTCACGTGGTACCTTGACGAAACACTCGTTCAATGATAAATTATGCCTAATAGAATTTTGCCAGCCCTTTTTATTCTTCTCGAAATAAGGAAACTTGGCCGTGATATAAGCATAAATTTCGCTAAGGGTCGCCCTTTTTTGTGCGCTGTGTTGTATTGCCATAGCAATCAGAGCAACGTAACTGAAAGGTGGCTTACTGGCTGTAGTTGAAGCAGGATTGCCATTACTATTGTTATTATTCGTTACAGTAGCTGTATTCGAGCCAACACTGTTATCTGTCCCAGCAGTAGGCGTTGATGGTGCAGAAGGTGTCGAAGGATTACTATTAGTCGTTGAACTATGAAGTCCTCCACTTGGGGAGGACACTTTGTCTTCCAGATGATGATGCTGTTGTTGTTGGGATGGTGTAGAAGAATGCATCGAAATCGTCGAATTCGGACTGTGCAAGCTATGATGTGAATGATGAAGGCTCAAAGACGGATGATGAGTGGTCAGACTTTTGTTGATACCAGTAGATACGGAAGATTCCAGATCCTTCGAAGCATTGATCATGTAACCATTTTGTAGATCCGACATAAAACTGCTCACTGTGGAGAATAATTAGTACCTTTTGGATTATCATCATAGGTTTATTAGATCGTTTTAGGTTTGTCCGTATCGATCGTCCTTAAAAACAATTAAAGAAAGCTAACCGTTCGTTAATCTACTGTCAATTGATGAATTATATAGAAGAATCGTCATCAAAATATATGATATTCGAGTGAATTGAAATCGATCGTTTGTTCGGGAAAAATCTTTTCCCCTCCATTTTTTGTTTTCATGCCTTCTACGTTCTCTCCATCTATCTTCCTTCCTCTTTCTCTCTCACTCCCTCGCCATCTCTTTTTACCACGCCGGCGGCGTGTACGTGGGTTATTGGTATCCAGTTACATCCCGTTCCAGTTACACGTGCCTTACTCTACCGATACACTCGACACCGCGTACGCGCTCGTTTCTAACTAAGAAATTACGAATTTTCCGATTTTGTTACCTGAAAAATCCATTATTTCATACCGTTCTTTCGGCTTAACACGATTTTCACTTTATCGAGTTCAAATATGCTACCTATGTTCTTTTATCGCCGGCAAAGAAAAGTTTCCGTCGAAATTGTAATTTTTCTTCTTTTTTATTTTTTAAATGTTTTATCATAATTAATAAACTTATAATTAATTCATTATAGTCCATAAGAACGAGAAAACAATCGAGGGAACGCGACAATCAATCGTAATAATCGAACATATAAGATAATGGCGTCTCGTACTCGCGGGAGGTACGTAAGGTTTATTTATTTGAAAAGTGACGGATATAGGGGCATATAAGTCATTGCTATAGCCATGCTCGCATTAGTCACGCTTCCAAGCACAGTCGAGCGTTCGCCGGTTGCCTTTTATCGCTTCGTATATCGGATATCTCGTACTAAACATCGGCTCGGTGCGCGCCTCGGGTGTCAGAGACAAGTTCCGTTTAAACGGTCCAATTGTTCTTCGCCTACACACGGGCTTGTGTACGAGGGAGATTTCTTAGAATCTCAATCGAAGGAGAACGCAGAAAATGCACGTACTACTTATTTCTTCTTCGAGTTATCGATCGATCGATCGATCCATCGATCTCCACTTTCAGGCTCGTCGATATCGTTTTACGTTTTCCTTTTCAACTCGGAAGAAGGTTTATTATTGTTGTTTATTTATTTGTATTGTGATCAAAACGAATCTATCGAAAAAAATTTATATATATTTTAAGATACAAGTATTTCCTTAATTGCTTCTATAAGTATTTTTCTATGTGAATTATTAATTGAGTATTATGATATAATGTATAGATAAGATTTTTATTCAATTTGTATAAAAGTTTATGCATTTATTTAAATTATTTCAGCTCTATTTATATTATTACTATTATTATTATTATTATTATTATTATTATTATTATTATTATTATTATTATTATTATTATTATTTTATTTTGTTATTTTATTTTGTATCATTGTTCGTCGTTGACTCTTATCATCGACGACAATGGTTAAAAGTGGGTTATGCGAAAAGATAAGAACAAAGGGATGTGAAACACGAGAAAGCGGGCTAATCGTTTAGGTCAAAGGGAGAAATATGCGATCCTCGCTAAGTGATTACGATAATTTTATCGAGCAAGGACCGATAAAACTTTCTCGTTGACTGAACGCGCGAGTATGGGGGTGGAAGCGGAGAAGGAAGAAAGGAAGGAAGAGGATCGTACAGATATGCGATAGTCATAACACAAAACATCGATTACTCTCGTCGTCGTTTATCGCTTTACTTAAGGTGACCTGGCACCAGCCATATATATATATATATATATATATATATATATATATATATATTTCTCCCTTTAATTTTTTACAAAAATTAAGTATTTAGTTTCGCATCGTTGCTCTTCATTCTCAATTTCCTCCATTCCTCTTAAGTTCAATTAAAGAAAAGTAAAAAATATAATTCGTTCTTTTTATAAAATTGAGAAAAAAAGAAAGAAAGGAAAAGAAAAAAATATTAATCTTAACGTCAACACATTAATAAATAATTCAAAGGAACTAATTTCTATTAGTAGCGATGTTATAAAAATCGTCCTGCTTTTTCTTTTTCGTTTTTGTTTCTTTTTTCGTCTTTCTTTCTCCATCAGATATCGATCGGAGTGATATATCGATCGGATCACGAGCGAAGAGAGAAGTATACGGACGATCGGTGTTATGACAACGAACGGTCACGTTATCCTAGTTTTGAAAACAGTGTTCTCCTCGCTCTTACTAGGACGATACCGGTCGAACCATACGTAGGAGAAATGGAATACCATTTCGATAGCGTCGCATTAGGGAGATCTTGTTTTCGCCCCATCACAGTACGGACGAGGAGACACGTGTTCGTAACCCATTTCCAGAAGGCATCAGCCATCGGACAACGTCGAAGGAGATCCGATATCCTTCGAATTCGAAACATTGACGTAATTAATATCCCTCCTGCGATCGTAAAAATTGTCTAACTAGGATAATACGTTATTTTATAATATAAAATAAGAGAATTCCAATTAACAAACTCGGTGTCATATTCGAATATTATAAAAAAGAAACAAAAAATGTTCATCCGACGATCTTCTTATTACACAATTTTATTACCAAACTTAACTCGTAAATATCTATCTATATTTGAGTAAGTAAGTAGGTAGGTATTACTTTATGTTTATATTTTATGATTAACAATTTATGATTATGAGAGATTCCCAGTTAATTACGAGCAATAACGGAAAGAAGAGTAATATACTATGACGCTGTTTGTTCCGGCATAGTATATTACCTTATTAATGAATATATTTAACGTACTATTCTAAAAGATACAATAATATTTAGGTATAGACGTTAAATTTATATTTCTAAATTGATAATAGCATTGATAACTTATTCAACTTAGATATTAGTACGAATTATTACTACAAATAAAAGGATCTATTTTTTTTTCATTTACAAACGTTGAATAACAGAGGAACGATGGAACTTGAGTAAATTATTTATTATGTTAATAAGTTTCTAAGTTAAAGTTCACTTATTGATCGATCGATCGATTGATTATGTTTCATAGATAAATATGACGAATGTGAAGCTGGAGAAAAGAAGGTCGTCAGTCATCTTGGTTGCAGAAAACGGCGGCATTCGCATTCCTGAAATGCTGCGAGTTCCACGAGGAATCGGCGGCATCCGGTGCCGATAAGCGAAATACAATACTTAAATGACATCACTCTGTGAAATGGCAGAGACCTCCCTAACAGGAGCGACGACCAAAACGATCGGCGTTTCTTCTTCGAACCAGGATAATCATTTCTTGTTGCTCTCTCTCCCTCTCTCTCTCTCTCTCTCTCTCTCTCTCTATTTTCCTTTTTCTTTTCTTCTCTTTAAAAATCTCTCGAGTACTAACTACATCGTGCCACAAACCATGAACTCGTTTCACGTCCCACAAAATTTGCGTACTCAACGAAATATCAGTTGGTGTTTTTTTCTTTCTTTTTTCTTTTTCTTTTTCTTTATTTCTTTTTTTTTGTGCAAGGACAATACTTGCGAAACGTTACAGTAACGCTTACAAAATTGCGAATCTTCGAAAGTGCTGACGTTCGCGTAATCAAGAGAAATAAAATATTGTCATGATTAATTAATTAATTACTTGTGTAAAATCATTGGAGATTAACTATTTGATCAATAGGCAAAAATTTTGATTGAATTTTCAATGAAATCGTGATAGGACGATTATCATTTTAAATAATAATGTTTTTGTTACGCTTATTATTTGTGCACGAACGCATTCTCTCTCTCTCTCTCTCTCTCTCTCTCTCTCTCTCGTTTCATTTTCTTCGTAACGAGAATACGCAGCTGCGAAAGTTTTTCAAAACAATTGTTGGCACGTGCAACCTGCACGAAGAGTTACGAACTGCAAGAGACGAGGGGGTTGCACAGCGGTAACTCAAGAGGGTATTCGGGGGTTGTTTTGCAGAGCTAATCAAAAGCAGATCGAGTGGCAACCGAGAAGACTCGCGTGCTATTTCCAATCGCCATCTTGATATGCGTCGACGGCACGTGACTTTTTATCAGGATGCAATTAGCCATTGAATGAATGTATCGAAAATATAATACCATCGTTAATTCAATATCTGTCAATCGCGTTCGAGCCAAACGATTCGACCTTCTTGTTCCAAAAAGAAAAAAAAAATGAATGGAACCAATTTCAAACGAAATAGTTACGTAAATAAATAATTTCGAGATTAGATTCGATCGATTAATATCGGCTATCTTTTTTCGTGTTTTTTTTTTAACGAAAACATATTATAGACTCTGATTATTCATCTTCATTGTAATGAAAGGATAAGAAATATTTCAAATAAAAAGTTTAACAGTACGAATAAAAATGAAGTTAAAGAAAAAAACGTAAAAACACCGTATTGATATCTGAAGTTTTCTCAACGAACGGAAAAATTCTTATGACAATGATAGACAATAAAAAAATGATAAAGGATTGAGAAAGAGAGAGAGAGAGAGAGAGAGAGAGAGAGAGAGAGAGAGAGAGAGAGAGAGAGAATGAAAAAAGCAGAAAGTGGAATTATGACAGAGACGGTTGAAGTCGATAGAAAAACGAACACGGTAAAGTAAGTTTGTGTTGTACGAAGACAAGAGTGATGGCAGGGCGAACATAGCAGAGGATAAAATGAGAGAAGAAAAATTGAAAGAGAGAAATAAAGAGTATATGAGAAAAGAGAAAGAGAAAGAGAGAGAGAGAGAGCCGAGGTTGGGGCAGAGGGTCATCTGAACGACGATAGTTCATCTCCCGGTATCTTTTGTGAGCCAATCATCGGCCGGTATCTCGACCTCGACTTCGACCTCTTTTTCTTCGTTTCTTAACGATGCAAAAAAAGAAAAAAAAAGTCTATCGATCTGATCTTAATCGATCACAAAAATTTATACTATCTTATTATCAATCTATTTAATGACCAACATCAGAAATAATAAATAAAATATTACCGTTACGTAATCGACTTTAAAGGAAAAGAAAAAACAAAGAGAGAAAGAAAGTGAATTTAAAAAAAAAAGAAAGAAGAATCGAATAAAAATAGAACAATGACGTAGTAAAATGGAACTACGTCCGTTGATGCGTTCGCATAAATTTAGTTTTCATTTATCCTTCTCTTTCTCTTATCAATGATTGTTCTTATTTAATATTTTATCATTTATATAAATATTATAAACGTTAGCATTATCGAGGTACCGAAAAATCAAAGAAATGCGAACACTTATGATATCAAGGCCTCGAAACGCGATTTATAAATATGTGTATGTATATGCGTGTACAAACCATACATATCCTTTTTCTTCCTCCCTCTTTATCTCTATCGACGTTATCGTGTTTACTATAGCGCATACGCAGCGGGAGCGTTGTTTTGCACTCGTGCATTGTACGAGCTCTCGAGGCGTCAAATGATGATCGGTCATCCCATTCGGCTCCCGATGAAGATTCGAAATCAGAGAGCAAAGTCGAGGACTAGTTAAAGAATCAACGTTAATTATTATTGTTTGATAATTAGGAAGGTGGACACCCCGACACCTATATCCATCTATCGTCCGTATCAAATTAGAAATTTGGAAAAAAAAGAAAAAAAAATTCTACAAATTTGGAATTATTGATGATATTAATTTGTATGTATCCGCAAAGGATATCGAATAAGTTCTTTAGATAAATAATTACAACACATAAATAATTATCGAGTTTACAGATATGTCGTGACTTATCTTGTTTATAGATAAGTTTCTATTAACTCTATTATAGATTAATAAATTAATCGTACAATCACTTGCACTCAAAATAACGCAGAATGTTAAAGTTTTGTTTAAGTTCATTTAGGTTATTTCATAAAATTCGAATGTCTTTTCTGATTCGTTTAAAAAAGAAAAAAATGTAGTGAACTCTTTACGAGCGAACTTTTGAAGTATAAGTTTATCCATAGGCTCACGATTCGCGGGAGAGTAATGCTGTTTTTATCGAAAACGAAGCTTTTATCGTGAAACTTTGACAGTTTCTATCAATCTCGTAGTCGGTGTTTATCAAAACGTAATGCTCGGCCCATTACGATAACGTCCATATTCCGTTATCAATCTTAATTTACTCCTTCTCTCATTTTAGCCCCTTCTCCACCCTCTAAAAAGCGTGTCCTTGTTTACTACGTATCTATTTTAATGCATTAGTCCAGCTAAATATTAATCGTTCATGTTTTGATTCCAATATACACAAAAATTTCACTATATTAAATTAAACCTCATCTCGGCGCCATCCTCTCGTTTCTTCTGTAATCTTTCGTTATTTTATTTTCTTATCATTCTTCTTTCTTTTATTTCTTTCTGTCTTTCTTTCTTTCTTTCTATACACCTCATTTCAATATCAGATATATTTAATAATAATCAATAAAGTTTAAATGACTTAAGAAACGAGTCGATTAATTATCGAGATCATTGTAGAATAAAGTAATTGAATATAACTATCCGATAGAAAAGAATATATTGGTTCGATTTTATAGAATTGATAAAAATTGACTTTTTGACTTTCCCGAAGGTCAAACAGTCCCAGCTCTAAATTATATCGAGTAACAAGTTAAGAAGTCAGTAAGTCGACTCGGTTCTCCTCATCTAAATGCGAACCGTGCGAGAAAAGATGTTCGGCTCCTCCGGGGCAAGAATCCTCGAAACGCTGTCGTTGGGCGATACATCAGCTTGCCCCAAAGCACGCAGCCTTCCCGGATTAGCGACCATAACTCTTATGCCAAGCACTCTAAACAGGCCGATTCCGAAAACACACGACTCGTGCGCTCCTTAGCTCGATCCACGATTTTCTTTTTCCTTGGAGCGTGTGACGATTTTGGATTCTAGACCGCCGTCGCGAGAAAATTAAAGAAATCTTTAGCGATCCTTACAGTTGAGCCCTTTCAAAGGACAATTAACACTAGAACGATCATACTCCCACGAAATGACTTTAAGGAAGTTTGACAAAATTTCTTATTTTACTATTACCGATATCATCATCATTAACAGTACTATTAATCGAAAATTGCTTTTCTTAATTTATTATTATTGTTTTTGTTATTATTATTATTATTATTATTATTATTATTATTATTATTATTATTATTATTATCATTATTATTATTATTGTTATTATTATTATTATTATTATTATTATTATTATTATTATTATTATTATTATTATTATTATTATTATTATTATTATTATTATTATTATTATTATTATTATTATTATTATTATTATAAAATTAAATAAACTAACAAATAATAAAGAATTTCGTGTTATCTATGAAGATTTTTTAGCGATATAATCGATCTGATCGAATGTTTCTTCTCTTCCGACGAGTTTTCGAACGATTATTCAATCGTCAGAAAATTTTTTATCAAAATTTTCGACAGATCTTTCTTTAATTAATGAAACTTCGTATGTTCTTCGATTTGTTAGTAAGCTTTACTGATATATAGTACGTGCTATATCTTTATTAATTTATTTCATTTGTTTTATGATCCTCAATCGTTATCCTTAATATTTCAGATAATGATTACTACAATTTCCAAAAGATAAGATTCAAGATCATTTGAAGAACGTTCGAATGAATTTGCTAATTAGAAAGAGTATCGTTACGAGTCATGCTTAATATAATCGACAATATCGAAGTTACGTTGATCTAGAATTTCACCTTATGAGTGTCGTTCGGTCACGGGTTAATCGCAAGAAGCATAATTTATCTCGAATCTACTTCTCTCCCCCTCTCTCTGTCTCTTTCAAACATTAAGCGATTAGCATATAATAAAAGTCCAAGTAATATGAGCCTTTCGTTCTATCGTCTCATCCTTAAATGTTCTTTTTGCTTGCTCGCATGACAGCGGAAAGTCGAAGCCAACGAAATCGGCTCGAGTCGAAGTCATCGTGTCAGAAATCAGAGAAGATCATTTTTCTTATCGCATCATTTTTTTCAATACTTTTTGACTAGAATTATATCGAGTAAGATAGATAATGGCGAAATAAAAAGTGAAGCTTTCAACGTTTACGACCAAAACGTAGAAATATTTGCAATATAAAAATGAGTATAATTAATTATTAACGACTTTAATAATTTTTTATTCGCATACTTTTTCTTTTCTTTATTTTTGTTTTTTTTTAATTCGTCTTCCTTATAAACGATCTCTGCTCGAAGATTTGTCTACATGAGAAAGTCGTTAAAGAGACAAATAAAATAGAAAAGAAAACAAAGTAAAAATCTCCCAAAATCTCTATATCATTGCGAGCAAATATTTAATAGACGAATTATAACTACTTTGTCAAGCTCAAGACCATCGACGACGATAACGTGAAAACGGCTCGCACGTATCTCATTTAACAAGCGGTACGCCGTTAATATAAGACGGTCAACTATTTCGTTGTACGAAGACAAATGGCATGAACCTGTAAGATAATCATCGATAAATATACCAAACGAGCTATCCTAAGGTGTCACGAGAGAATCTATTTTCACGCTCGACCATAATGTACCTACATATGTATAATATCTATATAACGTTTGTTCTATCCTATTGATAAAAACAAAATATTAAAAAAGAAAAGAAAAGAAAAAGAACGAATATGATCGTTTTGTTATATAAAAGAAAATAAGAACTTCATTCCCATACATTATTTATATTGTAAATATAATGTTTTCTTTTTATTATAATTTGATATATACATGCATACATACATACATACATATATACATATATATATATATATATATATATATAATAAATATATAACTAAATATATATATAAATACTGTATATATCATTAAATCGTTTAATGACCGAGTCAACAATTTTCACGCATGTTTTCAAATTCGTTTAACACGATCGATGGAGTAGATATCAAGACAAATAAAGTCTCTCGATTTGTAAATGTACTTGGCACGTCCTTTGGATAACTATTAAGCGAAACGATTTTCATTTCAAAGGCCACGACAAGGTAACGACTATCTGACGAGAACTATGATCGCAGGAGAGAATGTGACTAAATGGTGCGTGGAAAGATCAGGATGCAGCCTCTCGCGGTATATCACTTTCCCCCTTCCGTTTCTCTCTTTCTCTCTATCTCTTACGTTCGCTAGCACTCTAATTCTTCCACCATCTCTATCGTTTTCCGCTTTGGCCTCCCTCGCGAGCGTGACACTCGACAGCTCGGCGGTCTTGTATTATTAGAACGGGCCGTTTAGCGAGTACGAAAAAACGAAGAGAAAGAAAAAAAGAGAGAGAAGGTGAAGAAGCTATCCTCGTTCAGGATACATATTACACAGAAATCGCTTTGAATTGAAAGAATTACTTCTCAGATTGATCTCTCTCTCTCTCTCTCTCTCTCTCTCTCTCTCTCTCTCTCTCTCTCTCTCTCTCTCTCTCCCTCTTTCTCTTGTTCATTTTTCCACAAAATTTCTGAGTAAAATTGAATATCATGGCAATAATTATAAAATTGTTCTAAATCTTTATACTTTTATATTATCACGATATAGAAGATCAATTTTTGTAGATTATTTTAATTAAACTACTTTCACTTCTTTCGTAGACTTCTTTCACTTTCTACTTTTTCTTTTTGTATTTTTTTATCGAAAAAACCTAACAATATTGTTTCATTATCCTCATATTTGCTAATATAATTGAAGAAATTTTACGAATCATATTTTTGTTTTGTTTTGAACTATAATTTCTTTAATAATTATAAAATCGTCTTAAATCTTTATACTTTTATATTATCACGATGTAGACAATCAATTTTTGTAGATTTTTGTAGGTAGACTACTTTCATAATTAATGAAACAATAATTCTAACGAGTAAAATTATTTTATACAGATTTCATTTCTCTACAATTTCCTATAATTAGTTCGATTAATGAAGATTTTATTATGACTTAACCGATAAACTTTTATATATGTTGATATTATTTTTCTTTCTATTTCTTTTTTTCTTGTTTAATAAAAGAATGAAGTTTGAGAAAGGGAGTATCTATAATTTACAAGCTCACGTGGTTAAAACTCTTATATTTTTCTCGTTAGCCGCGAGGTATTAGGACGTTTCGTAAACAACACATTCGAGTAAAGAGATGGTATAGAGATGTACATACCTTGATGAAGTGGCGGAAGTGGGGAAGGAGGAGACAGCTGAAAAGGTTCCTGCTTTATTTTTAAGGAGTGAGGAGAGTCCTGTATACTACCTAGTCCTGCAGTACCTAGGCTACCGTTACCCTGTTGCAGCTCCTAAAAAAAAAAGATAAGATACTGTTCCTCTTCTTTTTTTCTTGTTCTTTTTCTTTTTCACATTATTTACGATTATCAGTATCCCATCCTATAGAATGACATATTTATGTCATCTACCATGGCATATTTATGATTTACTTCATATGAAAAAATATTTCATTTTCATGAATTTTGACCTATAACGACAAAAGAATTTTTTTTCTTTTTGTATTTTTTTATCGAAAAAACCTAACAATATTGTTTCATTATCCTCATATTTGTTAATATAATTGAAGAAATTTTACGAATCATATTTTTGTTTTGTTTTGAACTATAATTTCTTTAATAATATAAGATAAAGGATATCAAGTGTTAGTTCGAAATTAGTTTAAAAATGATTAATTTCTATATCGTAAGGTTAATCGAAATCGTATTGTTTATAAATTTTCGAAAACATTTAAGAAGAAGCAGGAATGAGAAGAAGGAGATAGAAGATAAGAACAGACAGAGCCAAGGACTCCAAAGCCAAAAGACTTTTGGCTTCAAGCTTGTGATGTTTGAAGTGCCGTCGCCGGAAGCTTACAAACACCGACGCTGTGTTGTGACATCGTATTATGCCAGGCGAAACTTACGATCTCGCTAGATCGTTAATTTGCGATCTGGTTTTACGATGCCTAGTTTGCACGCTTTTGCGAGGGTTCCTCGCTACGAGATTGTTACGAGTAAGCATATTCATTGAATATTTAAAATATAAAGAATTTATGCGAGCTCTTTTAATGAAAATCATACTTTTTTTACACTCGTTTCTTTCTCTTTCTCTCTCTCTCTCTCTCTCTCTCTCTCTCTCTCTCTCTCTCTCTCTCTCTCTCTCTCTCTCTCTCTCTCTCTCTCTTAGATAGAATTAAATAAATACATATCTAGATATAATAAGATTAAGCTTGATTTTATTAATTAACGTAACAAAAATAACATTATGAAAATATATTATTATATTTTTAATGTTCAATAATTTCATTATTTTCATTTTTATTTTGATATTTTAGTAATAACTTGTACTTTGCAAAGGTCTCTGTTAGAATATATATGAGGAAGAAAGAGATCGATCTGGATCAACGACGAACGAGTCAGTTTCTTATCAATTTGTAAGATAAAACGTCTTAGTGTCTCATAGTAGAGAACTATCGTCGTTTCTTTTATTTTTAGTCGTTACTAACTACTTACTACTTAGAGAAGGAAAGAGAAAGAAAGAGAGAGAGAGAGAGAGAGAAGGAGAAAAAAGAAATCGTTAATTGAAAATCATAACAATTTCTTTTTTTGATCGAACATGAAATTTTATTCATATTGTCAATATCGAAACGCAATTTAGTCCTTTCTCTCTCATTTTCAATGTCACCATCATGTAAATTATTCTGCGGATTATTTCGGTTTATTTGTTTAATCAAAATAACGATATATACGATACGTACTATGGTCGATGGTACCTAAATTGTGGCGAATTGATCATTAACTTGGCCAAGGATGGTTTTCTTCTTCACGCCCCATGATCGAAAATAAATATAATTCAAAGCTCATCCGCAAAGATAATTTTTAGTTAACAGCTTCGTAGCTATTTAGATTAACGTCGTTTAAAAATAATCGTTTTATGTCTTCAAAATATTACGAAACGATAATGTACTCGAATGTGGAACACTATGAAAATATTATTTTTTTTTTATACTTCTAATTCAATATTTTTATATCGCCAGATAAACAAACTTCTATGTTCCTAAAAAATTTACGATTTAATAATCGTTCATCGAAATTTTCATATTTATGTTATTATTTATATAATAATATTTTATTATATGATTTCTATTTCGATAGAATCAAAAGAATTAATTTAATAAAGTCGAACCTAAATTTTCTCGATGATCAACCTTATAATTTTTATAAACCATCCTATTTAAATCTTCGATCATGCGACGGGAGCTGAACAAGTCATTCGATTCTTATCGATTGCCAGTACAGTAAACGAAAACCTTTACGTATCGATCGATCACAACAACCAGCGATAACCCACATTCCGTTCGATTCATTAAAGACGAACAAGAAAGATTTATCTGCTAATTACACGAGGCGGGTTTAACGAAGACGAAAGACATGAGGCAGGAGCGGAGAAGCCGAGAAATCAAGAAATTCATTCCGCAATTCAAGAAGATCGAAGAGAGATAAGCTGCCATCGAAAAGACGTAAATGGTTTAAGATTGCGAAATTTTCGAGGTCATAACCTTGACTTTTCCTCATACGCTTCTTCTGCCACGAGGAAGATAAGAATGTGAACGAGATCAAATATTTACACGTATTTAGAGAAAATGATTAATACATACGCACGTGTATAGTTTAGCAGAAAATTACTAATCAAAGATAATTACTCCTTCATCATACATAGATATCTAGTACCTGCATGCATAAATAGTGTATTTCTTTCATCTTTTTTTCTTTTTTTTTTTCTTTCTTTTATGTTCCACGTAAAAATACGACGGTTCAATCATCCGAAGGAGTTATAAGTTATTAAAATAAGTTATAAGTCGTCTGAATCGTCGTATTTGAACGTGGAATTCATGAAAAAAAGAAAAGAAAACAAAAGGATGGAAGAAATTCAATATCTATGCATACAGGTACTACGTATGTAAGTATGTAAGATGCATAATGAATGATTATCCTTGATTAGTAATTTCCTACTAAATATAGCGTATGTATATATATATATATATAATAAATTCCCTAAATACGTATAAATATTTGATACTTATATCGAGTATAATAAAATTATATAATATAATTATAGAATACAATAAAATTAAATTAAAATGTTGCAAATATATAAGAAATATAATTGAAAGCATACATTATATAAATGAGCCGTGGTCGCAAGTCAAAATCGATTAACTCCACTTTTCGAATTTCTTTTTAAATTCAAGTGTCAAAGCTCTTGATGGAGTTCTCACTTTTTATATTCATAATAAAACGATAAAACTTTTTTGTTGGCTGTCGAATAAAAAATAATTTATTTCAGAAGCCAATCTGATTAACTACTGTGTACTCTAATATAAGTCGTTGCAAATAATTCAACTCAAAACGCAGCAGCAAGGACCTTTTATAAATTCTACAATCTTCGTTCCTATTTATATTTTAAAGGGCATTCTTTGAAAAGGAATTTAGATCATTTCATAACATTTCTCCACATTTTTTTTTTATAGAGTTAAACGATTTGGCAATTTATAGCAGCTCAACTATACGATATGAAAAATGCATCATTAATACGATGGATACACTAAAGGCCAATAATATGTCTATGATAGATTTATAATAGCAATATTTGTTTTTTCTTTTTCTTTTGTAAATAACAATTTATAAATTGTCAGATAAGTTTAAATGAGATAAAAGATAGAAACTTACCCCGGAGACAGGAATGACGTGCGAAACCATTCTGGTCCTGTCCTGTGTGGAGTAGTTCATAAAGATGTTCGCCGCCGTAGCTGCATTTACACGATGCTGCTCGACGAAATCCTCCCAGTAAACGGAAAGACCCTCCACAGTTGCAGCTTCGTCGTACCTCTTTCCGAGCCGATTTACCTCTTTCTCCTCCACCGTCGCGACAGCACTGCGAAAGTCCGAACTCAAAAGATCTATCTCTCTTTCTTTCTTTCCTTTTTTGTTTCGTTTTTTCTTATTATGTTTTATTATTTATTTATTTATGTTTTTCAATCGATTCTCATTTCGAGCCTTATTGTACGCATTACTCGAAAAAAATATACGCGTGATTTTGTCGAATTTTTATCGAAAATTCACATTTCCCGCGCAAATCTTTTCATTGATTCACCGTCAACACGACGATCGTCGTTTGTTTTCTTTTTTTTTTAATTCCTCCTTCGAGAATTATTACGAAGTCACGATCATCGGTCGTTAACCTGTAAAAGAGAAACATAATGTGTTCTTTTTAATATTATTTCAACGATTATTTCTTTCGTAATTACATTACGTTATTGAAACAAATAATTTTGTAATTCAAAGACGATTTTATTGAGATTAACGAAACCAAAAATTATATTAAATTCTTTTAAATAGATACTTTTGTGCATTTTAAATAAATAACAATTAAACGTATACATATATAAATATCACAAAAAGTATAGAAAAAGAAGAAGAAATATATTGATATAAGATTTATCCTACCTGTAAATATTTAAAAATATTTCGAAAAAGACCTTGATTATTTTCAATATTAAAAAAAAACATTCCTTCTTGATACAGTAAATATAGGATATACTTTATTGAAGTATTATAAACGATATAATCCTGTCGACAGGTTGAACAGATTGAATCCGATGTTTAAAGGTTAGAGAACAAAGAGTTTAAACGGAGGCAACAACGAAACGTGGATTTAATGGGTTTAAGAACAAAAAGACAGAGAGTGAGAGAGAGAGAGAAAGAGAGAGAGAGAAAGAAAGAGAAAGAGAGAGAGAGAGAGAGAGAGAGAGAGAAAGAGAAAGAAAGAGAAAAAGGGAGGGAGAAAAGAAGAAAAAAGGAGGGAAGGAGAGAGAGACAGAATGTGTTCTGTCGTTGAAGAATGATTCTAGCACACAGAGAAGAAGTCGTGAAACACGAGGAACGAGCCGTTTCTTGAAGATGACGAGAACGCGACAGCTGAACACTTAGCGACCTGAATACATAGGACAACGATCGAATAGTCGAGAAAAAGGAATAGCATATACATAGTTTTCCCCAGGGAAGCATCAAAACTTCCGCCGGTCTTCCGAACACACACGTACAAAGAGACAGAGAAAAGACTTTATTTTATTTATTCTTTTTTTGAAAGTGACCTTGAATATCTTCGTTGATTTGTGATCTTCAAAAATAATCTATACATATCGATATCTCTGATGATTTGATTATCACGATAATGAAATTATCGATTAATAATCTGGTATCAAGACAATAACTGTATCATCGATTATAAATATTTTTATTAGAAAAAAAATGATCGACATTAAACTGATAAATTTGTAAATTTGGTCAATTAAGAAAGAAAAAAATAAAAAAAAGTCAATTAAAAACTTTTCATCTGATATGAGTTTTTAAATGCAAACACATCTAAATCGTTGTATAAATTATCTTATTTGTTTATTTCTCTGTTTATTTAATTAATGAAACATTATTCATTCTCGAAAAGTTATTTCATTTCCTTACAATTCTTATATTGCAGACACGAATCGATACAAGACCTTTATCTCTTGATTTGTTTAATGACAAATTGCAAACTTTCAAAAAGTTATTTTATTAGGATAAATATAGATACTTTGTTTATCCGATGTGTATTGATCATACTAAGCGTTATTCAATCGATTGATTCCCAATAAGATTGATTTCATTTATATTATTATCACACGTGGCGTGCCTTGTTATTAAATTTCTTCTAAAGGTTATCAATAAACTCGGATTAATTAGAAAAAGGACAACGCTCTTTGTGATTCTCTCTCTCTCTCTCTCTCTCTCTCTCTCTCTCTCTCTCTCTCTCTCTCTCTCTCTCTCTCTCTCTCTCTCTCTCTCTCTCTCTTTCTGTCTTACGCGTGCATATGAAAAGACGTTTATCTGAATGGAGTTAAAGAAGAAATATTTATCTCGCTGTTTAGTAAACATCTCGTCGAGACCATACAAATCTTGGGAGATCATGGAATAAAGTTTACAAACTCTTCACGATCTCTCACACTCTTCGTAAACGAAAAGGCACGAGCCTTCTTCGAGATATAATTTAAATATACAAAATCATAGTGTTGCTCTTGTATATTTTCTCTTTTTTTTTGCTCTTTTCCTCTCATTTCCTTCCGACTTTATATTCTATTTATTATAAGATAATAATATATTTCTTAATTACTTAACATGAAAACGATCGAGTTTCTTTTAAAAACGATACAGTTTTTATTTAAAAAGCTATTGTTTGTTTGTTTGTTTTAGTTCTTTTTTATAACTACACGGTATCATTCACATTTTTTTTAAATCGTCGAGAAAACTTTCGTGAGACTTCGAGAAATTTCAAGGATGTAAATTTAAAATGACTGAAATTAACGAGATCTTTATCGAAATGACAAGACAGATGATTATAGGAGCTTCGTGTTCGAGTGTTAACGACGTTTGCTTGCCGTCGGCTAATTATTGACAATATCTAAACAAAGTATTTCAATGAACGCGAAGACATAATCTTGAACTTAAGAAAAAATTATGAAATTTGAAAAAGAATACACGCAAAATCATAAAAAATCCACAATGCTTTGGTATTATTTATAGGACTCTCATGTCTATATGTTACTTTTGAACTTGGAACTTTTTATCTTCTCTTATGCTTGAAGACGATAAAGTGCCGAACAAAAAAAAAGAAAGAAACGAAAACGATAGAAGAGATTTAGATAGGTCTATAGAAATAATCGTCACGACGTCATAGACGTTCGAGCGACGGAACGTGAACGACGGTAAGGGTTCGATTCTCATTGTTTTGTTTGCGAACTTTCCAAAGATTTATAGTTATAAATTAAAATTAAATTATTTAATTTAAAATTATCGATTAAAATTAAAATCTTTTTTAAATCTTAGAAATCGATCGAGTATTAAAATGTCTATGTAATCACTTTCTCTTTTAATAATGATTTAAGGTTTAAAATACGAATTATCTTACTTTTCAATTTTTATCTCATTTCTTCTTCTTTTTTTTCTTTAATCTCGAAAATTAAAAGATACCTTTAAAAATTTCATAACCCTTTACTTAAAACCGTTAATAGTAAGACACCAGGATGTAGCATGACATTTCGAAATTTTCTATTACGTTCAACATGTATTAAGAGCGATCCTCTCGTTAATCCAATTAATTGTACGCACTGAAGAAGTGCGAAAAGAATTAATATTTCTTAGAGAGAAAAAAAGAAGGAAAAAAAATAAGGAAAGAAGGAAAGAAGGAAAGAAAAATAAACAAAAGAACAAATAAAAGAAAGAAACGAGAAGAGAAAGAAAATTACCTGCCTGTTGGTCAATCCTTTCGAAGGAAATCAATTAATCTTATCAATCCCTCAGGAAAAATACAGAAGAAATGATAATAACGTTTGTGATCGTTTGTAAACACGAACGTAGTCGAGGAGAAACGCGACAAGTCCTCGGGAACCGATCGCGCGACTGATTCGATCACCTCGCGTAGTCACCTCGTCGAATCATAATTTTCGATCGGCAAAGAGAGAGAAAGAGAGAGAGAGTCACGACACCCACATTCACATACGTACACCCACACTATATCAAAAGCGCCGGTAGCAAAAGGAGCTTTCGCGTCGAGAAAGAGATGGGAAACTGAGATCGAGAGAGCAGTTTTGCCTTTTGCTCTCTCTCTCTCTCTCTCTCTCTCTCTCTCTCTCTCCCTTTCTCTCTCCTTCTCTCACTCCCTCTCTCTCTCTCTCTCTCTCTCTCTCTCTCTCTCTCTCTCTCTCTCTCTCTCTCTCTCTTGTTCTCTTTGGTTACGTGGTGGAGGAACGCGTAGGCGGAGTTTCTGTGCTTCTCTCGTTGAGAGGACATCTCGATCCCTCCTCCTATTTTCTCTTTTCTCCCTCTCCCTCCCCTCTCTCTCCCTCTCTCTCCTTCCCTCACTCCCTCCCCCTCTCTCTCCCTTTCTCTCTCCTTCTCTCACTCCCTCTGTCTCTCTCTCTCTCTCTCTCTCTCTCTCTCTCTCTCTCTGACTCTTTATCCTCTGGCTACACGCCCCTTCCTCAATTTTATCCATGGTATAAAATCAATGAAAAAATAGGATTCACTTTAACTAATCCTAGATTAATTTCGTATTTCTTTTTGTTTTTGTTTGTTTCTATTGAAAAATTAGTAAATTTAAGAGAGAGAGAGAGAAATGTTAAGTGTCGATCGTTTTATTTAAGATTATTAAATTAAAGACCAAGCGATATGCGAAAAATAAAAAAAAGAAATCAGATGGTTCGAAAAGTGTGCCTGAATGTTTTAGTTGTGTTTGAATTGTTTTATTACTTAATTTTCAAGCACTTTAATTAAGTACTTACACGGAAAAAGTGGTAGACGAAAGATGGAACGAAATGAATTAAGGAATCTTTTCTTTTCATCTCCTATTTTTTTTTTTTTTTCATTTTATAAAACTTTATCATTTAGATACGAGAACACCACTGGTCGGTAACACGAACAGACGTAGTGATGAAAAACCCGCGACGTTATGAATTCGACGTAACCAAAATGCGTTCCGCAATGAATTCTGAGAAAGTTGACTTGTGCAATGTATGTTTCGTTAAGTGGTTGGTAATTTAAACAGTTTAAAATAAGGTCAAAAAGCGAAGTGTTACGTTTGTCGAAATTCGCGAATGATGCAAAAAAAATATTACATTGATGAAGTTTGTAAATCGCAGAAGAAAAGAAGAAAGAAAAATCGAAGTGACGCGATTAGGAAATCATTTTTGTCACTTTAAGATTATAAAACGTAAATGCATCCGATCGATCTTCGAACTTATTCGAGTCTCAATTTTGACCCAAAACATTAAATACGTTTATTAGAGGAATAAATTGTGAATCTTTGTTCCTGTATTTTGCGTTAAAAATACATACGATCAAATCTTCAATAAATCTTTTCACATTTAATAATTTCGCAATGTCTTAATAAATTTTTATTTATTAAATGCATCTAAATTTTTTTATCATTTTTTTCATTTTGTCGAACGAAAAAACACAATGAAATTAACAAATAATGAAGAAGGAGAAAAAAAGAAAGAAAGGAAGCAAGAAAGATAACAGATCACTGCAGGTGAAAAAGAAACGATAAAGAAAAATTCTATAAAAGTCAGTAGAAAATATCGAGAGAGAGAGAGAGAGAGAGAGAGAGAGAGAGAGAGAGAGAGAGAGAGAGAATGAAAACAGAGAGAGAGAATCAGAGAGAGAAGAGAGAGGGTTCTTGTTCGCGAAACCATTTCGGTAGGAGAGAAAAGTGGTCGCCATGTTTGGGCGTAGTTGATCAACCGCTCGAACCTTCTCATTGGCTAGGGAGTTTCGTTTTGAGGCATCGACTCGACGCGTACTCGTTCGAACATTTCTCGCGCATCCTCGCTCGAAAGTGCACTCATTGAAGACCCTATCGCGAATAAAAAGGGTGGAGGGGGGAAGAATCGATGCTACAAGCTCGACCCTTCGGTTTCGAAAAAAAACGATCAGGTCGGAATAAAAAGATCGATAGTTACTTACTTACTTACTTTATTTATCCAACGTTGAAATGAAAAATCATTCATTTAATACTTTAATAAATATTAAAAATAATTTATTCCATATGTTTGTGCTAATTTATTTTCCATCATTTAAAGTTCGAATACATAGGAACAATAATAAAGTTTTGTGAAACGCAATGATTTGATCGCATGAAAAAAAAATCAAAATGGTGGAAATGGCAGAAATCGTGATTATTCGAGTTAACGATTGATAAGAAAAAAAAGGAATAAATCAGAAGAAAGATATCGATATAGAAAGTATATAATTGACTAACGTTGGTAGCAATATCTTGAAGGAATATTTTTCAACATTAATGTCGACTAAGCGAGTCGAGTTGTTGATCGAAAGCGTGGTCTTTAACGGACGTCGGTGTTGCTAACATGGCGGCGTATTGTTGAAACAAGCACAATGACCGTGTTTAACGATACGTTCAGCCGATCCTACGATTGTTTTTCTTGTAAAATTACGACCAAGTGATAAGAAGAGAACACGTGCTTTCGACCTGTACTGGCGTTGCGTCTTTTGTTACTGCAAGGGTTTCTAACCAAAAAGAGAGACAAAGAGAGAGAGAGAGAGAGAGAGAGAGAGAGAGAAAGGAGGGTCAGTCGACAGGGAATGAGAAAAAAAAAGAAAGAAACACTGTTTTGATTAGTCAGTGTCAAAGCAAACCAAGTCCTAAGACGCAGGAATTCTCCTTTTTCTTCTTCTTCTTCTACTTCTTCTTCTTTCCCTCGTAGTCGTTCTCCCTTTTAGTTTTTACTGCCGTTTTATAGTCGTTGCCTTCTCGCAGTGAGGCGAGACAGAAGCGATTACCACGCGGTCACGTTTCATGAAGGGTTTCTTTTTCTTTTTCTTTTTTTTTCCTCTATATATTCGTGAACTTTTACATGATATACGTATGTAAAGATTGAAAAAACAAACAAACAAAAAAAATGCAATCTTTTCCCTCTTCTCTCTCTCTGTCTCTCTTTCTCTCTCCCTCCTTCTCGCTCTCTTTTACACTATATCAATTCTGATCACGATCAGAGCTAAATATGATAAGTAAAAAAAATGCGAGCCTTGGCAAAGTAAGAAATGAAGTTTCGATAAAGCACGCTCTACGTTAGCGCACGCTAATACATGAAGTATAATGCGGAGTCGAAGGAAAGAGGAGAACATTATAACAGCCGTGGCTTGGAAGGGAGTCGTAAATTAAGGCGCACGCCAGCGTTCAAGCTCTCGTCTCAAACCCCGACAACTTTATGCTTCGCTGCCCCGAGGAATAAATGTTTAGGTTAAGGTGATCGACTGTCGAACAATATTACCTTTCATATGAACCATATCGATCTCGAAGCGTCGATTTATTGGAAATACGAAGTACCTTAAATGGAGTCTAAATAAAGGGAAAGATTAATACAAAGACATTGTCGTTCCCTACAACTATGTTTATTTATTTATTCATTGCGATCATAAAAATAGTGATTCTTATTGAAAATATGTAATATAATTTTCTTTCTTTTTTTTTTAAATAATTCATAATATCTTGATTATAATAATTTAAATAATGATAATCGAACGTTGAAAACATTTGGGTTTCATGTGAATGGTAACGCCATCTTACAATCGTTGTTCTGTCGGTCACGTAACAACTCATTTATATCGACAGTAAAAAGAAATTACATAAACGAGCAATTAAATAGAAAATGATTTATTTTTTATCTTTTAAGACATAGTTTAAATATTGTAACGTAACGTATCAATGAATTCCACTAAGAGTAACAATAACAATGAATTTTATTATACTCTTTTTAGAAATCAAATGTGCGCGCAGAATAATAAATCAGAATAGCACGTGATCTCTATATTTTAGAATTTTCGCCTGAGGGCGCCATTATCGTGCCTCTTTTAGCGACCTCTCTTTTAGGTGGCTGTGTGATGCCAGTATTTTCCTAAATGTCTCTAGATCATCATAGTATTATCTAACTTGATTTATAATCTTATAATGCTTAAAAATAGTATACACACACATATATATATATATATATATATTGTTTGAATCGTTTAAAAAACATTAAAAAAGAAATATAATAAGACTAAATAATCAATTATTGAATGATGGTTAAAATATAATCATTCGAATAGAACATTTGTAAAAGTGAAAAGAGATGGAAATACTAACAATTTGATAACATAATGCGTAATTTATCGTCATTAAATTGCAACGTTCTTCGTAATCTTAACAACTGACCATGTACTTGCAATGACGACACTTACCAAAATAATCAGCCAATCAGCGACATGACGTAAGCGACGGTCGCGTCTCTTGCGGAACATAGGGTTAAGTTTGTTTAACCAATGATATCTTATTATTTTTATTTGTTTCATAGTGGAGTAATTTTGAACGATCAATGCATTTTATAAGATTCTGTGAGACAATTGTTATCTCTGAGAATAACGTCAATATACAATAATAGATCCATTTTGTAAAATTATTCATTTTGAGTAAAAACATGTCGACAATTACAGAAGAATATGATACTCAAGATAATTCTGAGAAACAAGATGATTCAGCGGAATTTTACGGCGTCCGAGATGGTACACTCTTTTTGGTTGATACGTTTTCTGAAATGTTTAACGATAATGAGGAAGGAAAACCGTTTTTTATAAAGTGTATAGAGGTATCATTTGTCTTTTGAGATATTATGTGACCTTTGCAATTAAAAACTTATTTGCATTCTCTTGACAAGAGTTTACGTTTAATACTATCTTTATCCATATATTTAGGAATATATTTATATTCTGAAACAAAAATTAGTTTGGAACAGACAAGATTGGACGGGTTTAATACTTATTGGTACAGAAACATGTGATGTAGATGCAAAAATAGAAAATATTTTAACTTTACAGAAACTTTCTCCCATTAATATAAATAAATTAAAAGAAGCTGAGAAAATACGTTAGTAGTAGTTAAGGTGTAAAACTATTCTATCACTTGTTAACATTTTATATTTACAATATCAGATTGAATTTATTTTTATTCTAATTAATTTTATTTTGATAGGAGATAATTGGAAGGATTATAAAAGTATAAGCTCAGCTAAACATTATCCTCTTCAAGATGCTTTATGGCAGGCAGTTCTAAGTTTTTCTTCTATAAATGTAACAATGTCTGCACGTAGGGTTATATTATATACGTGTCATGATGTTCCACCATTGACTAATGAAAATGAAAAACATCGTATCAGAGCTAAAGTAGCCACTTATTACAATTCTGGTATATTACTTTATATAGTTGGTTTGGGAAAAACATGGGACATTGAACTTTTTTACAAAGATCTTGAGATGCTGTCCAGGAACATTAGCAAAGAGGATTACCAAAGAACTTCTTACAAAGATTTATTGCAACAAGTAAAACGGCCATCAAAATGCATGGCAAAATTACCTTTGAGAGTTGGAAAAGATATCATGTTAAATATAGATATATATAATGTTTATGTGTGGGTTTGACTATTTTTATTATTTATTTACATTTAAACGTTATAACTTATATTTTTTATAATGTGTGTCATAGTAAGCTACAAGATGTGAAAAAAATGACAATGAATTCAGAAAATAATGCTCCTTTAGTGCCATATACACATTACCAAAGGAAGGATTCTGATTTAAAAAAGGTTTGTGTTCATATATGTTCTGCTACTATAAAAGATACAAGATATTTTATTAATTTTATTACTTACATGTCTAGGACGAGGAGGATGAAGAAGAAGATCAGAAAAAAATTAATATGCCTTTACTAGGTACAGATTTGAGAAAAATGCAAGAATTTGGCGGAGAAAAAATATATTTTACAATGGATGAAGTTAAAAATTTTGCTAACATTTTTGAAATAGGAATAGATATGATAGGCATGAAACCTTTTTATTGTGATCCAATGTATCATCTCCATGCACCTTATTTTGTTTCATGTAATAAAAATTGCAGTAAAGGTAATATCTTCAAATTTGAGACAATTTATGTAAAGAAAAAATAATATTGTTAATCTTATTTCTTAGGTGAACAATTATTATTTGCCACTTTATTAGATAAATGTAAAAAAAGGGATCTTATAATCATATGTAGAGTAACTTTGAAAGAACATTATGGAACCTATTTATACAACATGTTACCAATGCCTGATGAAGGAGGATTTTATTTATACAAAATACCATATAATGGTTCGTTCAAAATTCAAACTTTTACTTATAAAAATTACATAATTGTTTATATTATTTTTTAGAAAATGTAAATAATTTTACCAATGAAATGTATCAATATGCATATAATGATCAAGATAAAAAAATTCCAATTAATGATGAAGGCGTTCAATTGTTTAAAGAAATTATTAAAAAATCTAGTGAAATTTATGATCCAGAATGTTTTCCAAATCCTAAAGTAATATTTAAATTACAAAGTGTGGAGACATTAGCTTTGGATCTTAATGTACAAGATCCTCCAAAAGATGAAACACGTGAGCATTGTAACAACAGTAGTTGAATGTAGATCGAAGCACAAAGGTTTAAAGAAAAATTTTCAGTTCCTAACGAAAATATGCTCAGAGAAAAGATAGCTGATTTAACGAATAAAATTAATGACTTGTTTATACTGGAGGAAGACTTGTGCCCATCAAAAAAAAAAAAATTTAAGAAATCTGTTAAGAGTACTGATAAATCAGTTGTAAAGTGGAGCGATAAAGACATTCTTGAGATTATACAACAAAATCAGGTATTTTAAATTATTATTTATGCTACAATAGAGTAAAAAAAAGATATGTAATAAGTTTGCTTTTTTAGTTGGATCAATGTACGATACCGGATCTAAAATTATTTTTGCACGATGCTGGTTTAGCCACATCTGGATACAAAAAGGACCTCATACATAGACTTTATAAGCATTATAGAAACAATTCTGATGAAAACTAGAAATATAAAAGATACTTCTTAATATTATATAATCTGTATTTATATCTAAGATTTTATGTGTATTTAAAAACAATATTGCCAATAAAATTTGGCCTTAAAAGATAACAATGATACAATAATTATATTTTAATAAATTTCTTAAGATACAAGGTTACATAAAAATATTTTTGTTAACGATATAATGTTTACATTGATTTATTAATAAAATAAATAAAAGCTAAAGGCTAATAAATAAAACGAAAAAAATTAATGAAAAATATATTATAAATTACTTTAAATTATTACGTATTATATACCATTGAAATAAAATGCGTCAAAATTATGGTTTCATTTTAATGTAAAACTATACAATATTTTAAATTTACGATCTTATATAATTAGAAAACTAATCGCATAAAGATAAAGAGTGTGATTCAAATCGAATGCTATAATATAGTATAAACGAAAGCATCTAAATATCGTACATATCTATATTTTCAGATTTGTTTGTTATATTGGACAACTTGATTTATGCTTTGCCCACAGTGTTCGTTTGAAACAAGCCAATCAACGATAACCTCGTGGTAGAAACGTAAGAAATTACTAGAAAAGCGATTGGCTAGGAAACCGCAATTTGAAGGTCTTTATCAAAACGTACACGGGTTGTCACACAAAGCGAGGAAGCAAGTTGCTTAGCGGTAGTAGAGGGAGAGAGAGTTGCGATTCTTACTCATTTCTTATTCTGCCTAGTTCGGTTTCGGTATAGTACAGCTGTTCGTCGTTTTTGATAGTCTGACGAATGAATTCATCGGGACAGTCGCAGTTCTCGTCGTAGCAGAGGGGGTATTAGCGCTGGCGCGGCTTCATTCCTCGTTCGGGAACGATGAAAAATTAACGTTTCGCCTATGTACACATAATATATCGATAGGCCGAATCAAGTGTTAATTCCAAAGTCTTAAAACAGAACTAATTTTGAACAACCTATAACGGTATTATACCGAAGGAGGGTGGCCTTCGATGTGACAAAAGGCTCGAAGTGCAAGAGAGAGACAGAGACGCGTACGCAGTAAAGGAACAACAGTCGATTTTGTTGCGAGCGACGAGATCGTAAAAAGAAAGAAGAAGAAGAAAAAGAGGAAGAAGAAGAAGAAGAAATCGTAGAGTCGACGGGCGGCGTGTTAAATTTCCTTCTCTCAACCTTTCTTTTTTTTTTAATCTGCTTTCTATTCCACGATAAACGCATTAACGAAAGGTGCCAAGGAACTATTCGGAACGGTCAAGAATATTATTCGTTTCGACGATTTGGGAGCGACCAACCCGTTTGTGAGGGATGTCTACCCCTGCAAGAAGAAGACTAATGAGAGATTTTAAGAGGTACAATTTTTATCATCGTTATTCCTAATAATAATACTATTTTGTCATTTTATTGTTCGAACGTCTATAGATGCTATCGGCTTATTGAAAAGTAACATAGAATTTCTTAACGGAATAACCTGTATACGTATGTACATTCCGTTCTCGCGGGAGAGGATGAATTCGAGTAATCCGAGCATACGCAACGTGTGCGAACGTCATTGTGAAGACGAAGTTATTATTAGGAACTTGTGCTTGTGAAGTGCACCTTGTAAATGTTCTTTTGCCAAGCAAAACTTTTATGAATAAGCCTGTTTGTTTATCCATTGATGTTCCTATAAACTTTCTCTTTTGCTGGTTTTTAACGTGTTCCCTTTGAAAGTTTTTTCTTTCTATAAGTTAAAAGTTGTTTCTTTCGTTTCAGTTTGGTCTGCTTGATTGAAATGTAATATATAAGGATCTTTTATTACTTTTAAACGTATTAGGATATTTAATAAGTAAACTTGTAAAATATTTTTAAACGCACATTTCTAACGGCTATAAATAACATATGAAAGGCCTTTGAAGCAGCATTTAAATTTTGGCACAATTTTTGATCGTTATATTTAATCTTTTTCAAACTGTCATTTTGTAATATACGTGCACATTTGTTATTATATAAGTTTGCTAAAACTATGTTAATTGATTTTATTGATCTAGCATGAAAGTAGAAGTGGCATTGTGTTCCAAAAAGTAATTATTCCAGTAATGATATTAGAATATAAAAAAACATACTTAAGTATATAAGATAAAAACAAACAAATTGCATAAATAATATATATTACGTTTGAACAGATTACAAGAAGATCCACCTACTGGAGTTTCTGGTGCACCTACAGACAATAATATTATGATATGGAATGCTGTTATATTTGGGTAAGTACATCAACTTTTATTTGTTCTTATAATGTGTAGTTATTAATTTATATTAGCATTGTTAAAGTATTATAAAGAAAAATTTCGTTGGTCTCTTAACCTCTAAATATACTTTGTAAGCTTCGTTTAACCTTAATATAGCTATTAACATCTGGTATTATAATCTTTATTTGTTTTAGACCACATGACACTCCATTTGAGGATGGTACATTTAAACTCACAATAGAGTTCACGGAAGAATATCCAAATAAGCCCCCTACAGTAAGATTTGTTAGTAAGATGTTCCACCCTAATGTATATGCAGATGGGGGTATTTGCCTTGATATTCTACAAAATCGTTGGAGTCCTACATATGATGTTTCTGCTATCTTAACATCTATACAGGTAAATACAAATTTATTGACAGGTGTCTTTAAAAATTATTTTGTAATACTTTCAAGTTTATGCAGAAATGTGCTTCTTCTCGTTAGTACGTAGTTTGATTTGCATTACAAATTATTATATAACAGAATTTTATTTATTGGATTGTTAACAAAACTGAATGCATTTGCATGACAGTAATGTGTTTATATGTACAAAGGTTATATAGTGATATTCACACAAGAGTAACCCACACAATTTAGGAGGATGGTTTATGTAAAGTTATATATATATATATATATATATATATATATATATATATATATATATATATATATATTATATATAAGCACAACTATAGATCTTATATTAAATGATGAATTGTTCTATATTATAGCTCCCTTTATTTTTTATCATTTAATTTCTCTGAATATTTGTAATAGAAAAAAAATAGAAGGGTACTCTGTGTGATATTGTATATAAAACTATTAGGTTAGAAATATCCTTGGATTATTATAATGTAAAATAAAAAATAATTTATTGGTTCTTTTCCATTCTGAAATACTCTTCATAAATCATACCCATGTTTTGATTTAAAATTACATATATGGATAAAATATCATTTCTCATACAATTATTTCTTAAAATGGCGAATTGTTCATTTTTCTCTTAACAGCGGTTGCAATTCAACAAAGTCTAGTTCATTCGATAAGGCGAATGACGTGCACTAAAAATTAGTACATTCTTACATTATGCATAAGGTTTTCCATTCTTCGTAAACAAATTGTTTTCACCAATGTCAAGCTATATTAACAATTTTGTCATTTAGATAAAATTTATAAGCCATGCATTCTAAAAGAAACGTTTGAATATTCGTGTAACGAATACGACTTATGTGGTTGCAGTCGCTGTTAAGTGACCCGAACCCGAATTCACCTGCCAACTCAATGGCAGCACAACTGTACAAAGAGAATCGACGCGAGTACGAGAAACGAGTGAAGGCTTGTGTGGAGCAGAGTTTTGTGGATTAGTCACACACGTTTTCATGATGCTGTCGCAGCATTATCCAACCACCTACAGGCGATTAGATATGGAGGAGAATGTGCAGCCTTACCAAGGAGCTTGCGCTGAATCTTAGCATGTTTCTTCCAAAAGCTCTATTGAATTACCACAATGTGCAACATTAGACCGAATTT
Source organism: Dolichovespula sylvestris (assembly GCA_918808275.2). Classification (NCBI taxonomy): domain Eukaryota; kingdom Metazoa; phylum Arthropoda; class Insecta; order Hymenoptera; family Vespidae; genus Dolichovespula; species Dolichovespula sylvestris. Next base: position 1,456,761 of record OU964965.1, read on the forward strand.
TTACAATGTTGAATAATAAATTATTATAAAATTGTGTAATTTATTTATTTCGATATCTGATAAATAACATGAAAAATCAATATTAGATGATAAGATATATGATATATCCGACTTTTTGTTTCTGTGCAAAAAATGAATATCTTTGAAAAGCGCAGACTTATAGTTTTATTTTTTAAATTAGATTTTAGTACTTCGTACAATACGTAAATTCACTTATACATGTTATATAAATATATATATATGCGCGAACGCGCGCGATCATACACACAGGCGCGACGCGCGCACACATTTACTAATAAATGCATAATTTCACTTTTATAGTCTTATAACTTTTTTGGAACCTTTTGTTTTTTGTGTTCGTCCTGTTCTTTTAATTTCAGCTTGAAACATGAAACTTTAATATCACATAACACAAAAAATTCTATAGTATGTATTTGTACGGTTGTATTTATTGTTTTCGTTTGTAACGCTTGCACATTAAACGGGATTATAGTCTTAAATTTATTTGTTTCAGTCATTACTGGATGAACCAAATCCAAATTCACCGGCAAATTCTTTAGCAGCACAATTGTACCAAGAGAACAAACGAGAATACGAAAAGAGAGTAGCCACAGTTGTTGAACAGTCTTGGTTGAACTTTCAAGAAAGTCATACGGAGGATCCTCGCTGACATTAAGTATGCCTCTCCTCTATCTTTAAATTATACTTATTATTAATTGACTTATTATCATAATAATTTTACTCGAGAATTTTTTATAGGTTTGTCGAGATATTTTTGAAATCGCTATACAATTCATTAGTAATATTAAAAATATATGTACACACACACACACACACACACACACACAAAATATTCAAAGGAGAAATCAATTGCGGTTATAATGAAATAGAAAAGGTAAAACGTTCGGTAAATTTCGATGATCAATGATTTTTTGTACTCTTAATCCATATTTCTTAGAAAAGGCAATAATATGAATCACGAATTCGATCATGATGCGATTATTGATAATATATTAATTCTCGAGGATTTTTTTTTTTTATAAATACTTTTAAAAATAATTTTGCAATTTTTCCAAGACGTTAGATTATTAATTTCTATAAAATATTGAATTTATTTCAGATTTAGAGTCCTGGAATGACATGGAAATCGCACTGAGAAACTTATGTGATCTATACTTATAAGTATAAATACAATATGTGTATGGTTTTTGCTCATAATAAATACATTTTAGGTGCTTTAACATGAATAATAAAACAATAAAAAACATATGTACAAATACTCTTTTTTTGTAATATCACAATGCTGCATTAATAAGAATTATATTGCAAATGTAAAATGAATTTCTCTACACATATAATAATTCATTTCATAGAAAATGCAACAAATAACTTGATATATGTGAAATTTATTATATTATAGACCAAGGGCATTTGTACGTATATTACCTATTCCTGTTTTGTGTCTTCAATAGGATATTTAGAAGTTGAAATTTGTTAAGTGTCAATTTACTTTATGCATTGTACTTTATTTTTTTATTTCAAAGACTTCAAGCACAATGATACTTCAGTTTAATTTTAATTAGTGAGTTATTGTTTTAAAGCACAAATTTGAATTTGTATTTAAAATGTTTTGTTTAAAAATTATAATAAAATATTATGCTTGAAGTCATTGAAAAACAAGTCTTCACATATTTAGTTTTGATTTTATATACATGTCTTTTGTTTTATTTTGTTGTTGCAAATAATTGAATCCCATCTTAATAAAATTAAATGAATAATATAAATTTGAGATAAACCATAAGAGACTCACTTTCTATAATTTATCATATGCAATTTAACAATGTAATTAACTTTTATATAATATAACCTTGTTTTCTTCTATAAATTCTGAAATATATTATGTTACTTATACTTGATCTTATATTTTATGTAAAATTATATATTAATCGATTAAGAAAAAATGCAATGAATATATAAATTACGAGACTCTTGCTCATTTCATTTATGTTTTGATGTACATAACATTATAATTAATTTTTATTTATTAATATATAAGAAGAAAAATAACGTATTTTCGATAAATATTAAGATACATAAGAAGTTTAAAATAACAAAAACTCTGAATTATATTACAATTTTAGTAGAAAACTATTGAGAACATCCCTTCCATGTCACAAAAGCTATTAAAATTATAAATTGCAATTTTTATAAATCTATTATTTCGCTAATATGGAGATATTTTGCTTAAACAATTGTTCTTATATGATATATCTTTTGAATTAAGAAACTACATCTAGGAGTTTTCACATTTCGTCCTTCTTAATCTTTTAAGAATTATTATATTAAGTGTGTAATACTATTTATGCAAATAACGTATTGAGTTATATTACGAATATTTTCTATATACTATTTCTTTTTTCTCTTTTCTTTTTTTTTTTTTTTTTTTTTTTTTTTTATACGAGACTGTTTTAGCCGGCTTTAATCTTTGGATGTAACCCAATATCACTGGTTTAGTCAAACTATAAAGTATCATTATATACAATAATCATTTTCATTATCAGTGTCATAATTTAATACAATTCACTTGATTTAATTAGATTCTAAATATTTAAATTTTATGTATACAATTCATAGATTGAAGTGAAATTCTAATTATATTCAATATTGTTTTACACCAAATCTTCTAAATCCTTAAAAATTTTAACCATACTTGGTCTGCTACGATTTTTCTTCTTTCTCTTTATTGTACCTTTCAAGTTCTTTCAAAAATTGTGCTTTTGGTTTCATAACGTTTGGACGATCTCCTCGACACTTTGGACAAAACCATTTCCCTTTTGGTTTAGTACTAAGTGACACACAAGAAAAGTGGAACCACTCTATTGGACATAAATCATTATCACAAAGTATCATTTCTCCGTATGAAATTTGGTCGCAAAGACAATATGTTGGCTCATCTGGATCTATCGCAAGATCATCTTCCAATGGTGGTGGAGTATCCTCCCTATGTTGATTATGTTGGTTACCTTGCCTAGACTTCCTTTTCTTCTTTTTACCTGTATTCGCAGTCGTAGTCTTTTTTTGATTACCATTACTTGTATTCGATAAAGAATTGGATCTTGTTTCAGATACTACAATCATATCCATAGCATGTCCAGATTCAACCAGTGTCTCTGTCCTTGTCCTTCTAGCTCGTTTTGGTAAACGTTCTGCATTATTTGCATTCGTAGAAGAATTGGAATTAATATTCGAATTTGATTCACGATTAGATTCACAATTCTCTTGTTCTTTACCAAAATCTAAAAAGGATATAACATCATTATTAGCTAAATATTGTCGAATGTACCTGTAGCTAACTTTTAAGGAAGTTTGTACAAAAAATAAGATAACGACTTAACATGCATACACTCTATTATATAGCATACCTAGATTATGGTAATCTACATCAAGCTGTCTAGATTTATTCTCTATCAAATCTTGAACCTGCTGCACTATTTGTAATTTTTCATCTCCAATTTCTTGAGCCGCAATAAGTGCCTGTTGTACTCTCAAAAGTGCTCTTCTTCTTACGGATAAGTCAATATCATTCCTCAATGCTTCCTGATGTTGGTCTACTTCTCGCAAGTACGCTAATTTCGAATAAAAGTAAAAAAAAAAAAAAAGAGAAAGAAAATTATAAATAGACATGAAGAATATTGTATCTTTTTCATTAATAATTATTGCTCGTGCATTCTTCTCGGATATAAACAGTACAAATATTTTTTTTTCTTACGTACAAGTAAAATCATTAGAAAAAACGAAAGAAACAATTTTTACGTTTTAGAATCGACGAATTTGAAATAACGTTAAACTTACTTTGACAAGTGGCATCTAATTCGCGAAGACGCGAAACATGTCTTTGCAAATCGTTAGGAAGATTTTCGACACAGTCTAAATAATTTTCAATGTAAGTAGCTGAATATAGAGCCTCGACGACCGCTTGATTTAACATTTTTTCAATCTCTTGTGTCTCGTTAAAACAAGAAAAATATATACGTAAACAGCACCAACCGAAAAACGATGGTTACACGCCGCTTAAAGTAAAGTCTCTTAAATTTTCTTACATATCGTTTCTACGGTGTATCGCCCGTAACATATAGTCATATATGCGGCTAATTTACGGAAAATCACGTATGTGTATATGTTATACGCGTGCGCCGCAATACAATCGTAACTAATCCTTTTTTTATGACCGTTTCTTTCTTTCTTTCTTTCTCTCTCTCTCTCTCTCTCTCTCTCTCTCTCTCTCTACCTTTTCCTTTCTTTTCTTTTTAATACCACAAAAACAGACAATCCGAAAGTCGTCACACCGGTTCTTCTCTCTTTTTATTTTTTTTCTTCCTTTTCTTTCTTTTTTTATGGCAATGTGTACCACCTACGTCCATAAACCGTTCACATAACGGTACATAAAAGAAATATCCGCGAATATCACTTTTTCACTATCAATCATGTTGATGCCATTTGCTTCTTTTGTTTTCATTGCCGAACGAGATATACCACTACAGAGAAACACAGTCTACACGAGCACAATACACACGATGGGGATTCATAATCTGCATTCCGATGGCTCCTGCAAGTATCATAACACGCGTTTATTTCGGAAACGAAGCTATAAGTCGCACTTGTTCACGGCCAATGAAATCAATCGATTAACTCGAATATAATCGATCATTCGAACTCGATAAAGTTGGAAGATGCCATTTCGATCTCATTGATAATTGGAATAGTTGGGAAACTGATTTCTATAAATTTTGATTGCATTGAACTAGAAATAAGACATTTTTATTAGATAATATGTGTTAGTAGATATATATCACTACACTACAAAGGACTATTTTTTTCAGAATATAAAACGTCCGTATTCGTTCTCAAGATCAACCAATAGAGGAACGTTTATTTTCATACGTATTTTTCGATTGGTGCATTTTGAATGTAGAGGTTACGTAAGTCGTACGTATATTATTCTCAAGCGAAATATAATTTGTATTAATAAAAATAAAATCTTAGAAAATTGAATCTTGCTTTTTTCTTATACAATATCTTTGGAGAATCTTCAAAAATTATTATTCTTAGAAGCAGAGAGAGAGAGAGAGAGAGAGAGAGAGAGAGAGCTTGCATTGTATTATGCGTAACCTAACGACATCAGTTGCTCAACGGTTGCAAAGTGAATTACTTTCGAAATTTACGGAAGAGTCGGTAATATAATTATGTAATTGGAAAATAATCGATTGCACAGAAGATTGAATCATTAAATGATTAAATATTTTTATTTATTTCAGGATAACAAGTTGTTAGAGACACTATTAAAACATGTTTATAATTTGGCACCTTTATTGATTGGAACTTTAGTACGTTCGTTTGTGTTACCGACGGAGCACCGAGCTCGCAACGTTCAGCGCCATATTTAGAGAAGAAAGACGAACCATCATTATATGCACGTTTTCTTTCCTCAACAAAAAGTTAGTTACATAGTTTTATGGGATATTTGCAAGAACTATTACATATCATGTATGTACATAGGTATTTATGTACATGCATATAAAGAGATTCTCAAATGTGATATATAGGATGTTCCAAAATTGTTTTTGACCTATATTTCTGGAACGTATTGAAGAGATTCCATAGAACGCATAACTATTTAATAGAAACCAATAACCTCGGTCAACTTACAATGCTACATGGTCTTGAAATTGGTTTATCATACAAAACAATCTAGTTAATCTTTGGTAGGTTCAAACACGATGAAATTGTTCCCAAATAATTTAATACGATTAATTCTTTTATCATTTAATTTAACTGTTAATAAAATAAAAATAAAAAGGGAAAGTTAACGAGTTGTTTTGCGGAAATCCGCTGAAGAATGTATCAAAGCTTTTAGACACTCTGTTTATGTATATGTATATATTATATACATATATTACATTTAAACATTCTCTTGCGATATTTTTTACTTCAATGATAGATCGCAATATTTCAGAAACAAAAGAAAAAAAAACATTGTCGCGATATAATTTCTTTTTAATTATTGTCCAAAGCTTTGATAGAGATGGAAATCAATCGTGAAATAGAATATATGGAATATATTCGGTAGATTTAACGAGCAATACCTATTTTTGAGTTTTATTATAATACGAGGGCGTTAAAGAGGCAAATCCGTCATTCCTCGTCAGTGATGCATCATACTCCTCAAATATAAATCTGCTTGAAGTAAGGCAATCGTCGATAGGAAGAATTCAAATATCGTCGCGCATTGGTTGCCATCTTTCGAAAACGTTCGTTCGAGGTGCATTTCTCCCACAATCTTCTTCCAAGGAAAGAAGCACCTTCAGCTATTCTTCTTATTATTCGTCCTTGACTTTCTAGTATACAGTGCAACGTCGTACGTAGCTCTTTACGCATAGTTTTCTCGTTTCTTCGTCGCAATGAATAATCTGTCGGACAGAAAAGAGAAAGAAGAAAGAAGAAAAATGAGCACAGGGGAAAAAGCTGTGGACGGATATAAAAGTCGATGCTTGATGAATTATTATAGTTTTACAAATAATTATGATTTAAAGTTACGTTGCTTTCGTGACTTTTCAACGATATTAGAATAAAATCGATCGAGATTTATAGTTGTACTTAATGCGTATAAGTATTTACATTACTACTACGTCATTGTCTATTCGTAATGGATCCATCTTTCAAACTTCACTATCGTTATAGTATTTGATTTTTTTCAGTACGTAACACGTAAATTTATTACTTACTTTTACAATCTTTCGTTATGATAAAAGATAAACGTTGTCAAAAAAAAGTGTTTAACTCCCTCGTAACATCCGAAAGATATTTATTCGTTCTTTTAATGGTAAGCTACGCTTCATCGAGAAAATTCTCTCAAAACAAATGCTCAGTAATCGTATGCCAAACGTTAGCTTCGATTAACAACAAGTTCGTGTACACTCACGTAGCAACTTATTTCTCATTTGTGATTTTCAAAGCGCGACCCTTAATTTTTAGAAGGTGGGGAATGGAGTAAAAAAATAAAACTAGAAAGCCTTTTTCCCTTACTACGAAGGGTGCAAGTTGAATATCTACTACGTATAGCTTACGTTTATCGCGCATGTACTTACGTAAGTATTAAACGTGCTACTCTTGAGCGTATTATAGTATCAACCGGATCGTTAGATGAATCATTAGATCAAGATATCTTCGGAAAGTGCATTACTATTGTAAAAGAAAAAGAAACAAGAACTAAAAGAGAAATAGAGAGTGAGAAAGAGAGAGGGAGAGAGAGAGAGAGAGAGAGAGAGAGAGAAAATTTATCCTCGTCGCCATCTTGTGATACTCTTGTAGAGTGCCACCGGCATTTGAGAGAACGAACGGAAGGGTTTTACAGGAAACGTACGACGTGGCAAAAAAATAGCAGTAATTTCTGTCCCTTAGGCGCACGTGCGCCAGCCGAAAATCTCGAATATATTCCCGTTCGTCGAGCCAAGTCGAGTAGGATTTCCCTCATTGTGGGGCCTGTTTAAACAAGGGGAAGCAGAGTCATTGTACCTATAGCTGCTCTCTGTCTGTATCTCTCTGTTTCTCATCATACAGAACAGTAAGAGAGAGAGAGAGAGAGAGAGAGAGAGAGAAAGAGAGAGAGAGAGAGAGAGAGAGAGAGAGAGAGAGAGAGAGGAAGATAGGAAGAGAAAGAGAAATTCTTCTTCCCTTCTCTTGTAAATGCAGCTGCGTGTATTACACACACTGTAATACGGAACACTGGCTGCGTTTACGAAAAGGTATAAGGGTAATCGCTACGATAGGAACATAGTTCTCCCTTTTGAATAAACTCTGACTGAAAAAGGAGCAACGAATAGGTTTCTTTCGGTGTCTTCTATCCGTTCTGCAAGGCAGCATTTGCGTTCGAGGAAGTCGTCGTTGACAAAAGTTGATCTTTCTGCAAACGTTTGTTGTAGGAGTAAATCTTGCGAGAAACATGTATTCATTGTACGTATATACGTTTACGTGTGTGTACTTGTCTGTATGTGTGTATGCGCACGAACAACGTTCGTTTATGTTTTCCACAATAACGGATGAAATTTATTTGCCTGATATGGCGGCGATTCTTGCAACAATGGCGAGTCGTTGACTTCCGTGTAAATTTGTTTCGCAATATTCTTCAGTGTTCCGTTTTTATTTCGATCACTACTATTTTCACATTTTTCAAGCGACACTACTAATCAAGTTTATATCCTATTTCTACACGAGAAATTGGTATTGTTTTATTAACGAATGACACAAAAAGGATTATTCGCGATTAATTGTCGACTTGTTTTTTCTTATATTTATGTTTTCTCTGACATAAGGACGCTTCATTGAGGATTGTCGCCGACTGTTTTATTGAAAAGAAAAGAAAAAGAAAACGAGTAAGGAAAATCATGTAATAGTTAATAGAATCGTTAAACGGATGAACGATAAAATATCGAGTTCGAGTTTGGTGACACTTTTCGGGGGAACATTATTTATTTATTTAAAACCGGAAAAGGGCAAGAACAGTTTGGACGTCCGCTTTGAACGGAGTACTCCCTGTATGTTGGCGAATAAACAAGAAGAAAAAAATCATACGAGTTTCGAAGTCAAGTTTGTTTCGTCGAAAAGTTGCCAGATTAAGAGAAGGTAGGATCGCAGAATCATTTAAAATTATAGTTAGCGTGAAAACTTATCTTTTTATTTCAAGGTTCACACAACTGCTATATATAATCCGTGCCGCGTATATGTCGTGATACATTAAACGGCTCTCTTATGCTTAAAAGAATGAGGATTATTACAAGTATATGTTAAGTCGTATTGGTAGTGGTGTTTCAGAGGCTTGTTGAGGAGCGAAGACTTTGGGTCGATTGAATAGTAATTAGAAAAATTAACACGATTTTAACTTAGATAATTAAGATCGAGTTAGGAACACATATTTATTATCACGGCTTTTAATGTTTCACGAGAGAAATCGTGTATTGAGAGAAGCAAGAAACGACGAACGAGAAAGGAGAAACAAAGACATACACAGGAAATAGTTAATGCAAGAATGAACAGAAACAAACAAACAAAAATTGATTAAAACGAAAAATAGAAGAGGGACGTGTGCAAAACGATAAATGCGGAGGTGGTAAAGGTGGTGGCGGCGGTGGTGGTGGTAATAGTAGTAGTAGTAGTAGTAGTAGTAGTAGTAGTAGTAGTAGTAGTAGTAGTAGTAGTAGTAGTAGTAGTAGTAATAGTAGTAGTAGTAATAGTAGTAGTAGTAATAATAGTAGTAGTAATAGTAGTAATAGTAGTAATAGTAGTAGTAGTAGTAGTAGTAGTAGTAGTAGTAGTAGTAGTAGTAGTAGTAGTAGTAGTAGTAGTAATAGTAGTAGTAGTAGTAGTAGTAGTAGCAGAAGTAGTAGTAGTAGTAGTAGTAATAGTAGTAGTAGTAATAGTAGTAGTAGTAGTAGTAGTAGTAGTAGTAGTGGTGGTGGTGGTGGTGGTGGTGGTGGTTGATGGTTGGACGACCGTTGACGGAATAATGCAAAAAAGATAGAGATTAAATTCGGCTGATTAGACATAGAATTCTCTCGATCTCCCTGGTAAACTTTCGAAGAGCCGATAAACGCAGAAGAAAAGATACGCGTTGAGACGCAAACGTTACGTGTCACAGAATATCGTATATCCAAAGATTCATACCGGCTGATACTTTCATATATATACACATATACATGATATACATATATATATTTATGTTACGTATATGTACGTACGTATATATATATATATATATATATATATATATATATATATATATATATATATATGTATATATTTAATGTACGTGTATTTATAGTAAATACGTGCGACGAATCCAATTGGTCCTTCTCCTCCTCCTTCGGCGCGACACTCGACTTCGTAAATTTCGAGGATCCAAAATGACCGATCAAACGCTATCACTGAGCAACGAGATCTTTCTATTGGTCGAAAGGACAACGAAAGAATACCCTTGATCCTTCGGCCTTGATCACTTTCACTTTTTGCTACCTTCAAGCATTTACATTTAAAAGAAATAAGAAACGAACAAAACAAAAACAAAAAAAGCAAACGATTCACAATTCCAATGAGAATCCTTCGATCATAGGAGCAGATCTTAAGTAGATCGTGGGGTTTAGTCCTTCGAGGATTTATCAAGATTATTTCGATGGACGACAGTCTGAGGGATCAGGTCGAAGTAAAGACTTGATGAATTCGGTAGACTTTGGTGAATGGAGAAATTTCATGATCGGTAGACAAGTTGTGTTGTTGATGGTGATGGTGGTTAACGAGACGTGAAAACAATTGCGCTCTGAGGTGACTCGTTGTCTTACGAGAAATCGATGATCGTAGTATATAAATATGTAAAATACGATTATTAAAGAAGTTTTTGCGTCTTTGCTGGAGAAAAAGGAGGAAAGAGAGAAATTCTTGCGGGATCACGTCGCGAGTAAAGATACAAAGAGCGAACGGTACAATAACAACAACAGTGCGGGTGGGAGCGAGACATGGTCGTGTCGTCGAGCTAATCCGAGCCGAACGAGGAGCTATCTGGTCTAATGAACCTTCACAATACCACCGGCTCCGTAAGTACCCGCTAGAAGAGCTTGCGTACCGTAGAGCGATCCTGCCCTCAGTCCAAGTCCAAGCCCAAGATTCGTGGTCAGTAAATTAGGCGCTGCCAGGCCAGAGCTAGCAACCAGAGATGATCGAAGCAAGGGTGCGCCAAGAGCAATCTAGAGATCAATGTAGATAATCATTTTAATATGGAGATTGTGTTATGCTAATTTTTTGTTTTAAGAAGATTTAATTATAGATTATAATTTAAAGTGATATCGAGTATAATTTTTAACAAATTTTGGGCAGAAATGACTGAATATCCAGATATATAAATGCTTTGTGTATCTTTTATTACTCTTTATTTATAAAGAATCTAATGTAATTTATGTTCAGATAATTAGGTATCGGACTACTCGAGTTTTCTTACCTTTACTTGTTAATATAAACGTTATTATATATATATATATATATATATATATATATATATATATATATATATATCGTTTAGATATCTGAATATTTAGATTTGTATTTTTCAATTAATCAAATTTGATGAACTAATCAATCGGAATATTGTCAGGTGTACTCATATAAAAAAGTAGATGAACAATAGACTAATTTGGAAGTATATGATCAAGTATAGTTTACCTGAGGACGAAGGGCTACCGCGGCTGGTGCTGTGGCAGCTGCAAGGACTGGACCAGGACGAGCAAGAAGTTGGGGTGCTGCGACTGCCACAGCAGGTCGAGCTGCAGCTACAGCAGCGACTGGTGCAACTGGTGCAGCTACGGCAGCTTTCGTTACCGTTACGCTAGGGTCCTTCTGTACGACGGCATTGAATCCGTTGATCGGATCAGCGGCATACGAGACAATTCGCCGAGAACCATCTGGTTCGATCAGACTGTAACTACCCTGGACGACGTCGCCACTGCGTGTTTCTTCTTGAGCCTTGTTGTCACCTTAGATGATACAAGTTATCATAAAAATAAATTAAAATTCGAGTAAATATATTATACCAATTGTGAACAAAATACGAATTCTAAGAAAAGTTACCAGTAAGTCCATCGGCGACGCTGTAGCTAAAACTATATTGAGGATTGGGATCGTAATTTTCTGTTCGAAGAACCGTCGCTGGTGCAGCAGCAAGTCCCACTGTTGTGGTTGCTCCAGGCAGAATGCCTCCGTGACAGGCTGCCAGAAGAGTCGTAAAAAAACCAAAAGTCTGAGAATAAAAAGGAAATAGATACGGGTTAAACATATGGTTGATACTTGAAAGATTACATCATGTTTCTATCTGATTTTTAATCTTGTTATTCTTTTTTTTTCCTTTCTTTAACTAGACAAAAATTCATGCAGGTTTGGTCAGAGATATCTTAAGATATAGAATGAAAGAAATGGATTAATTAGTAACGCTGGATTACTTTGAAATCCATGGTAATTGGAGTCTAGACGTTTGTGCTGGTTGCTGCCCCGAAGACTGCGTGCTAAGAAGGACCGAGCGAGCAGACTTTATACCAATCGGCATCGGTTGTCCCCGCTCTCAATATTTTCTTCGTCATACGTATTTTCTTTGTGTTCGCGTAGACGCACACGCGTGACTGCACTCGTACTTGGGTGATTTCGTAGGTCTGTGCGATCGTGCGTGGACATCCGTCCTACGTATTCCGTACTCGTGCGACTTGTTCGGAAGGTCCCGTGATTTGATCTTGACAAAGAATTTCAAGAAAGTTCGAGAATTCTCTCGCAGATTGATCCTCTTCTTCTTTTCTTGCCTCGTTTCTTCTTCTTATGTCTTTTTTTTACATATTGAAGCATTATTCCTTGCGATCAGAATATTTTGACGATACAAGATAAAAAGTGTTATATTACCTTTTCATTGTTCATGTTAATTTTTGATAGATCATTTTAACGATATAAATTTTATTTTAAGTTTTTAGAAAGCCGATGTAATAGATTCACATAAATGAAAAATATGGACATTAATAAAAATAATACTTTATGAACAGATAAATATGTATAAAAGGTAACTTATGTGCATACTGGATCATAATCATCATAGAAATCTTATTCTTCATCTAGGTCGGTCTCATAAAGTTTGACAAACGTTATCTTATAAAGAATGGTCCAAATTTGTTGGAAACGACCTACTTTGTACCTAGATGGATTTGGTGAAAATTAAATTCGAAAGGGAACTAGGTTGTCAGGGAAAGAATACGTAAAAAGGGCAAATCCATTTGTTCGTTATTAAACCATCAAAATCAATTATTAAAGCTTAAGCTCTTCTTAATGAAGCGATACGTGATTATCAATTTTGTACTCCCTCATTTTACTCTATATGATTGATCCACTACAATATTGCTATTTACAGGATCTTGATAATAACGTATTCATTTGGAAAAGTACGTTCGTTCCCAGTAGAAATGTGGAGTGGAAGCTTTTCACGTATTACCTTTTCAATCTGATTCGAATTCACGACCTGGATCTCAGATGTAACAGGTGTACATACATGTAGTAAATAGAATGATATTGCGAAATGAAAAATGTAAAAATATCGTACTTAATAAGCCAAGAGATATGAATAATCTTTTTATACTGTGTCTATTATCTCATTTTTCTATCTATTTTAATATTTATGTTTCTTCAAATGTTTCAGGGACAATTTCATGAGAATTTTCGATTGTCAATATAATCGTGGAAAATATTATGAATCTCGCTAAAATTCTCAAAAGATTCAAAATGAAAAAAAGAATAATTCTTTATCATTCCTCTTCATTTTTTTAGTTTATTTTCTTTATTTATTTTTAATATTCTGATATAAATTTAAAAAAGTGGCCGAATTCACAAACGAACTTTTTAATTAACGTAACGTGAAATATGATTGATTATCCTGAAAATTATCGATGGAAATAAAGGAAAGATATCAGAGTGAAAATTCGTGTATGGTTAAACTGTAAGCGAAGGTTACAGCAACTCGGTAACCCAATTAACGGTGCACACAGAGAGGATAAGAGATATGGTGAGCCGGTCATCGTAAGAGGATGATGATTAGGGATCAAGTGATGACGATGTGTAAGGTAATAATCGATATCATTGCAACATTTGGTAATAAAATCTTTCGTTGGTTTGCGAGGACGTTCGACATAGTGTTATACCTAGAGATCAGGATCGAGATCAAGATGGAGAAAGAAAGAGAGAAAGAGAGAAAGAAATAAAGAAAGAAAGAAAGAAAGAGAGAGAGAGAGAGAGAGAGAGAGGGAGAATGAGAGAGAGAAGGGTGGTTAGCAGCTCGCACGACCGATACATGTAGGTCAAGTAATTCGAGTGGTAATTTAAGGAGCAGTAACGGAGTTGCTAAGAACGCTCTTCGTAACTTTAGCTCGGCTGGTTTCACAAACACTCGGCTGATCTCCCAGGTAAAAGCACTGTATACATATGTATATATACATACATACATACATATATAGAAATGTATATATGTATATGCATATGTATGTAGTCATTGGTATGTACTCGTGTATATATGTATAAATGACCATTGCAAAGGGTATTCGTGAAGAACGATACCAAAGTGATGGGAGGGAGAGAAAGAAGGAGGTGGAGACTGATTCTTCCGATAAAAGCCACGTCGCTTGGCACCGTACGTCCATTTCCGAACCAAGGAAGCGATTGAGAACGCAAACGGGGGCGAGACACTTTGCACCAAGAAGATTTCTCGACTTCTCTATTTCTTCGAGGATTCAACGCGCGTGCTAGACGACCGACGGGACGGATAGAGTAACCTTTGTTCTTCTTCTAGACTCGACACCGGAGGATTCTATCTTTATCTCTTTTTTTACACACACACACACACACACACACACACACACACACACACACACACACACACACACACACACACACACACACACACACACACACACACACACACACACACACACACACACACACACACACACACACACACACACACACACACACACACACACACACACACACACACACACACACACACACACACACACCACACACACACACACACACACACACACACACACACACACACACACACACACACTTTAGTTCTTATAAAATTGTAATCTTCTTATGTTTTTTCACGTTAACCGTGTGTTTGTATATGCAATGATTTCAAGGCGAAAGGCGTGGAATGGTATCTTAAAGAATACAAGGCAAAGCTTACTTTTCTGTCGAAAGTGCGAGAAGAGATTTTTGTTTCTTATAAGAACAAAAGGAAGAAAGGAAAAAAAATTAATTTACGGGCAATAGAACTGTTCTTTTTGTTTTTTCCTTTATTCGAACAGAGAGAAAGAGTTTATATTTACTCGACGAAAAGAATTAATGGAATAATTATTATACATACAAAAAGTAATAAAGTAAATACGAGGATATATATGTATATTCTTTCATACGAAAACAAAATAATTTTTAGCGAAAGAAAATGATCTTAATCGAAGAAAAAAAAACCAAGAAAAGGAAAAAAAGGAAAGATGTAAACTTTTCTTTTTTTCGTTTTCTCATGAGGTTTAATATGTTTCTAGAAACTCAAGTGAGACTTGAAGTTAAGACATTGTTGAAATAGTAAGTCGCTTGAGTTTCTCTTTTACGGTAACTGTAACGACCGCACTAACCGCGAATGTTTAGTAGTCTGTCCCTCATGTCTCGACGCATTCGCCCGTGTAACACGCTGCGGAACGCGTTCCATCACTCTCAGGAACGATTCTTTATAATTGCCGGCTCTTATCCTAATTATCGTGTATCATTTATTGCATTAAACGATCATTCGTCTTCGTACGATGCCCGTTCCGATTCGACGATTCTTTTGCTTCCTTTCGTAGAGGACATGATAAATGATCTAAACCCTGCTAAGAAGTAATAATATATATTTCTTAGATAGATTTATTCGTTCTCGTTAAAATCTGAAAGCATAAAGTCTAATCGTAAGTCGCATTTATATATTTCTCTTTTACGAATCGATTTTTTATAAATATTCATATATGTATTTTTGTTCATAGACAGATACCAGACATAGACATTATATACGTATCATTCTTTTCTTCATGATGATCGTCGAATTAGATTAACGAATTAGATCAGATTAACGAACGTCAATCTTTTACAATAAATATTTAATAAGTCATATAATTAGTCAGTAACTTATAATTCGTCTTTATGTAGTTAACGTAGCATACTGTCCGAATAATAATTATGCTGATATTATTAATTCGTGCAATCAATTTAATTGCGTTTGGTTATCTTTAACAAACAGCGGATTCGTAACGAAATGAATCATCGTTCGTGCGTGTTAATGGTCTTACCAAACGATCGAAGTGGAATTTGTTATTGAGTGTTATTGAGATAATTATTGTCTAATTTAAAAAGTCATTGTACATTATATGAGAATGATCGGTAATGTAGAGAGCATTGTTACCGAATCACTTGAAAAAGGGATCACCTGAAAAGTGATTTTTAACTATAATTGTATTATAAATCACCAGAATTATTTACCACGAATCGTTACAGCCTTGTTAATTTTCTAATGAATAAAAGAACGTGAGACGCGTTCAAGATTATCTCTCACAGTGGAAGAGAGACGGTACTACTTTATTTCGACATTCTCTTCGTTATGAGTAATAGATTTACATTTAAAGAAAGGACACCTACGAAAAGTATTCTTGAATGAATCTTTTGGAAATATAACGATCAGCATTAGGATCGGTTGGATCATTCTAAAAAACTTAAACACCCAAAGTTCGGTGTAGATGGCACCAAGGGCACTGGTAATCTATGGTGAATCCATTAGGAAGTAAAGCTTCAGAAACATAAAATAGGATTCGTTGGCTTTAATCGTTGTCTTTCTCGCGATCGCAGTGGACTGCGATTTAATGATGATTATCTTGTAAGTTGTATAAATGAATAATATGCTGTTCATCAGACAAATAAGCATAGGTATAGTTGCGACGTAGACGATGACAACGATATTGGGATCGTTGAAAAAGTTTTTAAAATTTGGCTTGATAGGCGAGCTCTTTGGTACTAAAGGCGATAATTCGACGATACAAGCAATAGCCGTCGGCACGAAGGATATACCCCAAACCCAAACAGAGTATATCAGGAACTTTCGTCTTTCTTGAGCTCGTTGCTGTTTGGGATCGGGTGGTGGCGTCCAACGGAGTCTGGTGATGACCAGGGTCATGTCGATGCAAATGACGAAGAGCCAGAAGGTGGAAGATATCGATAGAAACATCAAGGCCGAACAGGAGATAGTGTACACTGAGAAGTAGAGACTGACACGACAGAGTAAGGACCACCCGACGGCGATGAGGATAGAGTTTAAGACGACCTGCGAAACGTTGTAACAGAGGACCGCACTATCGTAAGCGCGTTTACGTAGCCCGGAGACCGTCGAATAAATCAGTATAACGATAAGATATGGTAAGATGTAGATAACGTTCGCGAACACAACTATGTTGGCACTCCAAAAACTCAATGGTATAAAAATACTTCGACAATATTTCGTTTCTTCCTTTAGTTCTTTCATTGTCTTGCATAGACTTTTATTGTCATTAGCTTCTTGTTGTCTCTGCAGGATAATGTTAAAGGATTCGTTATGATTGAGGAACCTTTGGAGAATGACGTAACTGTTGTTAGACCGATACTCGAAATAAGCGTCGAAGCATACCCATGAGTCCACCATGGTATTCGTCATTTCGGAATTATCTGAAAACATAAATACATGCTGGTGGTAGAGAGTAAGTCGATGGCCATATATAGCTGTGTGTTGGTGCGTTATAGGAGAGCGCGCGCGCGCATGGTATCGATCCCAAAGGGTGAGCCGCGCGCTCTCTGTTTGGATAATTTGGCCGGGACTCCTGCGTTCCTCTTTCTCGCACACTCACACACACACATAGGTACACGTATACCAGGCCAAGCAACGATTGTTTTGTCCGATTCTCGTGTTCCAGCCGATTGAAATTCCATATGGGAACGTTTAATCGTTCGTTCGTTCGTTCGGTCGGTCGTGATTTCGCTCGATCGAAACTGCCGTTTTCCCAAGTTTCCAACCGCCATGGAACGCAACGACGATGCTTCATGGTGTATACCAGTTTACTGCTGTTCGTGCTACGAGCTCGTTAGAAAAATTCCAAAGCGAGAAAATCAACCGTTCGAGATGTAAACTTAACGATCGATTGAGATTCTATTCCGGCGTTGAAATCAAACGTGAGGCGGACGTTATAGCATGACTACAAAGAAGAAAATGAGAGATCTAATCTAACAGTTTTATACAAATTACGTTACTGTTTTTATTGATTCATTATTGAAAGAGATTCTCGTTAACTAAATAATAATAATCTACGTGATTATACTTTTGACTCTATTTAATTTTTAATATGAATCCAACGAAATATTTTTATAGGGTCAACGAAAGTGTAATGTCATTTAATATTCAACGTCACAGGGTCGAGAGAGTACTGCTCGTTTCTTTTTAATTTATTTTCAGACCAGTTTATTTGCCATTCCTGACTATATTATGAGTTTTATTATATCTCCTGAGAAGGATTCAATAGAACAACTACTAAAAGATTGCATTTTTTTTAAACGAATAAGAACGTCTTCTGTGATTTAGTATATTTAAGAGAGTATTTTGTTAGAAGAGTTAATTCAAAAATCATTAGGTAACACGGAAATGTATATATACAATACACACACACGCGCGCGCGCGCATGTTCATGTTGTATCAGAAAAAGAACTAACGCTTATGTATATTTGTTTAAATCGAAGGAGAGACGTGAGTCTCGACAGTACCATTGCCGCTTTTTCCTCGAAAACATTTATCGACCACTAAAATAACCGACTACGCAAGAATTATCATGGAATATGTCTGGCCTATCACAATGCCGTTTATGAGCTCGTAAAAATTTAATTAGTCGTTCAATATGTGCCGAACAATTTCTGTCAGAAAAGATATCGTTTGCGGCGTCATTATATTTGATGATTCGCATTAATTAATTAATTTTTAACAGAGTTATTATCCTTTTTATAAGAACGAATAATACGGATATATATATATATATATATATATATATATATATATATACATACATGTACACAAACATACATACACAAAATAAAATTAATTCTCTTTTCTCTTTTACATAATTAGTTTCATTTAAGCTTATAATTAATGGTAATTTTATTCGATGTTAACATTTCAAAGATAAATTGTAAGCATAGAAAAAAAATTATATTTCACATATTTATTAATAGAAAACTAACGATTGATAATTATACGTAATATATATATATATATATATATATATATATATATATATATAGTATATCTCATTCGAATCTCATGTTTTCTTTTAATAAAATCAAACGATCATTTATCACGTTTTGACAAGATCTGTAATTATAATCAATGTCACGAGAATAAAGACCGGTTAATTTTAAAAAATTTCATTTACTTTCTTTCTTATTAAGTAACAATTTTATTAGATTACGAATTGAATGGCTACCAGTTTATAATTCGAATATGTCAATAAGAAAACGAGAAAAGATCGAGTGGAAATGCGATAATGGCTGAGAAAAGAATGTAATAAAAAGAAAGAAAGAAAGGAAGAAAAAAAAGTAAGAAGAAAGAAAAAGGTTGTAAATTAATCAAATCAAAAAGATCTGTAAGAGTGTCAATAACTGTACGTTGGCTGAAAATAAATTCATTGTCGTTTTTCGTTGCGGCTCGAAGACAAAAATGACGAAAAAGATTTAAAAAAAGAGAAAACGTTCTCGAAAAGAGATACAAATCTCGAAAAAAATAGGGAGAGGGGTCTGGAATGATAATGAAAAAAAGAAATAAATAAAAAAAAAAGAATAAAAAAAGAAATGTATAGGAGAAAGTGAGGAGGAAGAATGTTCGGGGGTTGAGAAAGGAGGAAGAGAGATTAGGAGAAAGATTGAAAAGAGGACAGAATTTGATTTACTTACAAACCTTCGATAAACGGAGGAATGGTGCGATTTGCATCGTCGTCGATTAAATTGGTATATCTCGTTCCTTCCTTTCCCTTCTTTCCTTTTTCCTGAGTTGTAAGACACAACATCTTCCCTGAGTTACTTCGATCGTAGCCTCGCTTTCAAGAATCGTGAAACTCAAAGAGGTTGCGAAGGCGAATACGTAAAGGATGGACGTAAAGAGGAACGAATCTTGTTAGGCTATCCTCATCATCATTATCAATATCATCATCATCATCCCCTATTCCTTTTTTTTTTATTTCCTATCTTACTTTCTTAGTTCTATCAGTTCTTTAAGACTGAAAACAAGAGAACGATCTTCGTAAGGCGATAAACGAATCCGTCCAACGTCTCCATAAATCTTTTTTCCTCATCGGAGATTCTTTGAGTTCACCGAGAAGCAGGTTGTTCGTTCAGCGAATCATGCTACGACACTACGACACAACTGTGACGACAACTACGACGACAACTACGACGACGACGACGACGAAGACATCGAAGAAGAAAGGATGTAAGAAAGGGAGGAAGATGCGAATTTCAGTAAACGAGCAATATAAAGAGAGCGAAAGGAGAGGGAGGAAGGAAGGAAGAAATACACTCGTGACCGCACGCGTTACTGCTCGTGTATCTCTATTCGACGTTACGCTCATTCCTATTGGTAGTGTTAGTGAATAAACGCATACACGCACGTACACGATGGTACTTGACACGGAGTATGAGGACGGTGGGTCTTCCGAAGCACGAGTAAAGATATTTCGAAGTTGCACACACTCTCCGTGGCTTTTCCCCTCCTTCAATCGTTTGTAGCAACTCGAATGTGTACGTATGTGACTCTGTGCGTATGACTATGTTGGGTGTACATATGTGTGTGTGTGGCCATATCTCTTCTTGCGTCCTCCAACACAGTTGTTCCACCTTCGAGACCATGTCGCGTGCTGCTTCTTCCTCTACTTCTATCTGTTCTCTCTCTCTCTCTCTCTCTCTCTCTCTCCCTTTCTCTCTCTCTCTCTCTCTCTCTCTCTCTCTCTCTCTCTCTCTCCCTTTCTCTCTCTCTCTCTCTCTCTCTCTCTCATACACTCGTTACTGTCTTATCGCTCGGAAGAAGGGGCAAAGAGAAAGAGAAAGAGAGGGAGAAAGACAGGACGTGAGACGGAATAATTATCCTTCCTCGGTGACATCAGAATATTTCCCGCGCTCTTGCTTCATTCCAAGCCAATGTAACATATATACATACCATAAAACTTCCACAAGGAATGAGAAATATTTTGTTGCGTTACGAGTTTGGCATCGCTGTTAGCTCGGACTTTTATCTCGCTTTTTTTATTTTCTAAATACTTTTCTTTTTGTTTTTTTTTTTCACGTCGCTTTCATAATTAGTCACTTCGTCAGTCTAACCGCCGCCATTTTTTATGATTTTCTTTATTTCCCCGTTTTACTTTCATCTAGAATTTTTCTCAAGCTAGATACATTTACCGTTAGACATTGCTCTTCCTTCTTACTCTTCGATTCCTAGCGGACTTTTTATTCTTTTTTTGTTCTTCCTCTTCTATTTCTACTCTTTCTTCTGAGTCTTCTGCTTCCTCTTCTTCTGCTTTTTCTTCTTCTACTCTTTCTTCTTCTTCTTCTTCTTCTTCTTCTTCTTCTTCTTCTTCTTCTTCTTTTACCAAACAGGATTATAGGTGGGAGAGAAGGAGACAATTTTCAGGATTTACCGACCGTTCGAGTAGATGAAAAATGTTTGTTTCGTATGTGGCGGCTTTAGAGGAGTCTTGAGTGGTGGAAACCATTTCCTGCCGGCTGTCTTAACGGTTTAGGAAGGTTCAAAGTGTCTACAGAAAACTAGAAGAGAGGAAGGAAAAAGAATACAGAGAAAGAGAATATAAATCGATATCTTTTTATATGTCTCATCTCTAGATCTTTCTACTTAAGATATGTCTTCTTCTTTCTGTTTTCAATTCTGTTTAGATTGAGTTCTCTTTAGATTGAGTGCTTGTTAAATTTGATCAAACCTCAATGAGTTTATTAATCATAGGAGAATGAACTTTTTACAAAATAGACCATATTAAATAGATGAAAACTAGTGATACTTTATTGTTGCTCTTTGATGGGTCAATCGGTATAGTATTTATAGTAGTTGAATAAAGTAGGTATACTTATGATGATGAGTCATCAAGTCTGATTGCAATGGTCGATTCTTTGATTAAATAATAAATGTCACAGGATGATTTGGGTGAAATCGAAAATTATCATCGATGTTAATAACAATTCTTGTCAAATTGACAATATATTGTTAAACGTAATTCATTCCAATATGAAAAGAAATTTTTAGGTGAAGTACAAAGGACCGACGTCTTTTATACTTTAAATGATATATTTTTTTGTAGCCTGTGTGAATAATTTTACGCATGTTCGAGAGACGAAACGAGTCGTGAATTGTTTAATAAAGAGGACTTTTGTTACGGTTTATACAAGACAGTGAGAAAAAGATGGATCGAGAGAGGAAGACAGAGATACGTATGTATATTTGAACCTTGTACCTTCGATAAGCGTACTCGTTCGCAGAACTTCTTCGTAGCCAATGCTTAACCATCCATATACAAAAAGTAAACCGAGCGATGTAAAATGTCACATAAACGGACGTCAGTCAAACTTATGGGAAAGCCAATGTGTTAAAATACGACACTGAACATTAATCGGAAATGTAAGATAATAACACCAAGTCGTAAATACTAGTTATTGTCAAAATGCATTTTGTAGTGCATTCCAACGTATTTGATGACATTCATCAAGGCATGTAATAAAATATAATCTAATAAAATAAAATAAAATCTATTCAATTAAATAATTTGTTTTCTAAGATATATATTCATAGCATTTTAACGTATTTTTGCCTAAACGTAAATTGTTCTAATCATATCAAATAGATTTTTATTTGTAATATTTCGTATGACTCGTTAAACGATTATTCGTGTACCATTATATTCCATTGAAAAATTTAATGGATCTTGATATTATAAAATAATACGATAGATCTCGATAGATCAATTGAGGATATATAAAGTTTAATCAATTCAATGATTTTTTAATTCGATTTGTTTCTTAATAGGGAAGTCCCCTATCGAATGAATTTCTCAATTATCTACGATTTGATTCACATTTGTACTTTCATTATAATTACGCATTCTATGAATAAAGAAAAAAAGAAAGAAAAGACATGAGACTCGCGGATATAACTTATTCATTTTTCAAATTTACTTCTCGAACGAGTCATACAAACAATCGGTTTTATTGAATAATGTTGCGAAAAGAAAGAGAACTGGGAAAAAAAGAGAAAAAATAGAAGAAAAAAAGATAAGAGGAAACAAGTCAGAAAAACGTTCTTGGCGAAGCTTGACGAGTTACACGATAAATACACGTGCATGGAACTTATATACACGTATAAGAGGTAAATAGAATAATACATACAATAGAATACAAATATGAGGATGTCGAATGATTCACGAAGACATGTACTTTAATTATTGTCGTCAGTGCCGGACGACATATCGAAGAAGATGCACGTACACCGTATAGCAAGGCTTTTCTTCACGAGTTTCCTCTTTTTCATTGAAAATACAGCAGCAGCAGTACCATCACCACCACCATCACCACTACCGATAAGACCATCAACGAAATGGAATGGCTATCATCGGATAGATTTACCAAAGAAGTGTTGTATCGAGGGTTATCTCTTCGACGAAGAGCTGACGTGTGTAAAGGTGATCGAGGATAATTATTTTTCGAAGGAAATGGAGACAGAAATACGTGCTCATGGGTTCTCATGCGAGAAGAACGTTGTAATGTTGATGGAACGTGGACCGAACGATTCCTGGATTTACACGACAGTTAACGTCCCAAACGACTACTGTCTCGAAACGATGACGAATGGGACCCAAGTGTTGGCCAGGTGTTCGAGTTTATTAAAGATTTACGAAAATTCGTCAATTCCGTCGATATTTTCAACCACGACGATGAGAATTAACAACGATAGTAAGACTACGACGATATGTGATAACAAAAATCGTACGAAAAAATTAGAAGCCATATTTTGGGGTGCGAAAACTTACATGCTGACGAACATAGCCCACATGATACTCTGCATCATCGTCGTAGTAACATATTTGTCCGTACCTGAACTACGTAAAGGTGTCTACAATCGTGCAGTTCTTCGGCACAACATATCCTTGTTGGGATTGGGTTGTATACTAACGTTCCTGAGTTACTGTCAGTACCCCTTGGACGATAACCTGACCATCCTACTCTGGCTTCTTCTACAATATTTCACCCTGGCGACGGTATTCTGGCTGAACGTGATCTGCTTCGACATGACCCTCTCTATCACAAGATTCCGTTGGACGGTCGGACTCGGTGCTAACAACGAGAGAGACAAATACAGGAGATTGCTTCTATACGGTGTTTTCGCTTGGGGTGGTGCGCTTCTACCAACGGTCGTTGCCGGTATCTTCGAGTACACACCAGGAATACCAAAGAACTTCCCGTTGAAGCCCAATTACGTTCGGTATTGCTTGGGCCCAAACCCAACGGTGAATTTCTACTTCTTCGTCATACCTCTCATCACTCTATTCTGTAACAACGTACTATTTCTTTTCACGACCTATAAAATCATACGGATACAAAGTAGTACCAAAATGGCGACGAAAAATCAAAGCAGCTTACTCATCAAAAAATATTTCCTATTTCTAAGGCTTTATCTATTGATGGGTGCACCCTGGTTCTTTGGGACTCTTTTAGCATGTCTCAACAAACTCGTCATCCTAAAGATCTGTCGTCTGATCCAGCCCATATTATGGCTCTTCATGTTGTTAGCACGAAAGAATATCCGACAAAAGATAGCCGACATATTCTACTGTTTCGTCTGATTCGAAGATCATAATGTAACTACTACTTTGACTGTTATGAATTAGTTCGTTTCGACGATCTCACAGATAATATTTCGGTTAGGATTCTTTAAAATTATTGAGGTTATAACGTTCGTCTGATTATTCTGTGGCTTCACATTTATCATGCACTTGAACTGTATACCAACACACACACACACACACACACACACACACACACACACACACACACACACACACACACACACACACACACACACACACACACACACACACACACACACACACACACACACACACACACACACACACACACACACACCTTATACCCGTATGTATATATTTATTTTTGTATCTCTCACTCTCGTCTTCATCTCGCATCTATTCTCGCGAAATTCATTTACATTTTCGTTGTGTAATGTGTCTTGTGAAATCCCACAGTAGCATTCGAGGAAAAACTCAACGCTCGATCATCTTTCTCTCTCCCTCTACCTCTCCCCCTCTCTCTTTTTCTCTCTCTGTCTTTCTCTTTCTAGCTTTTATGTTCTTTAACAATAACAGCGAGTACGAGAGAGACAGAAGACTCAACTACGAATTGAGAAAACTTACACGGTGTTCTGTCAGCTGGGACAAAGAGGGGGAATTCTCTTGTTCAAGGTAGGATTAGTGACTAGAGAGAAGAAGTGGAAAGGGAAATAAATGAAGAAAAAACGTAAAGAAAATAAAAAATAAAAAGAAAGGTAAAGAAAAAGAGAACATGAACGACGAAGAACGGAATGGAGAAAATCAATTTTATCGTCGCACTTTCGTCGCGATTCTTACGAGAAAAAAAACATTGAGAAAATTATTTTTCCCCTCGAAGTATTTGAATTCGATTTTGTTTTCTTCATTGTATCCTACGTCTCATGAGAAAATCGTTCGATCTCGCTTCCACCATTGTTTCTTTTATTTTTCTTTCTTGTTCGCTCGAACAAGGATTACGGTATCGAGCGAGAGACCAGAATTGTTGTGGAAAATGCGATGAAAGGATGAAATGCATGGAAAAGAATTCACGAACTGCATTGACCATTGGCCCATACGACGACATCGAGTTCGTCGATCGAAATTGGAGGGAGCGAGGGTTCGCCATTTTCTTTCTTCGTTTTGATGGAAGAAAGGAAAACGTGACTTGATTTGATCTCAATTATTTATTTATTGTTTCCTTATTTTACAATTTCGAGAAAACATTTAAATTGACTATTATATTATGATTTATTTGTACTAGAGAGGTAATTATTTGTAAAAGAAAAAGAAAGAAAATGACTTTACTTTTAATAATACTTCAATCGTATCCCTTTTCTTATTATAGAAATAATTAATTCGTAGGTTTAAATAAAAATAGTATTAAATAACATGTTTTTGTCAAGGATAAGTCGTTTACGTGTAAACTAATGTTTTATAGAAAAAAACATTTAGAGATATTAGTAATTATCAAACGTAAGTTGAGTTTTAATTTGATATGATTATCGTATAATAGTTTTAATTAAAACAAATGAAAAAAGAAAAAGGAACAAAATAATTTTAATAAAAAATAAATCGAACAAAAAGAAATAAAAGATCGAAACATATGAAATATTTAGAATGATTATTAATGAGAAACAATGAAGATATTTATAAGACGTTTATTACGATTACGAAATTATGAGATTTCCAAGATATTAGGTAATTACGTTGGTATAAATACTTTTAGAAATTACTTCGAGATAATGATGAATTTAATGAACGAAAATAACGTTTTGTTAGAATATAGAAGGTGCTCGTATACGGTTGCGTGAATGTTCGATCCCTTTTGTGTGAATTCTCGCAGTTGGTTTAACGATGGCCGCAAAATCCTATATTCTCGTGTATCAGCCTTAACGAGACGACGAATGCATTATTTAATGATGACGGTTGATCAATTGACCGATATATCGACATTTAATTTACCGAAAACGTTCGAACGTTAAGCATATGATTTTCGCTTAATTTTCTACAACTGCCGTATTTAAATGGAACGATATATCAAAAGATATGTCCTTTTTGTTAGCGATCTAAATTTAAAACAATCTATACTTTTACAAGATATTTCAACAATTTTTCGAAACAAATATTAATAACTTATTGTACGAAAAACATTTCGATATTCAATGTAAAAAAAATTTTTGATCGATATTACAAAATATGTTCGTTTAAAAAAAAATATTCACATTAAATGATGTATAAAAAAGTAAAAAGCAAATATCAATGTACTGAATACAACGAAGATTTTACATTTAAACCGGTCTTGAATTCTTTAAAGATTATTAGCAGTAAGAAGGTTTTCGACGTCTTATGTTCGTCTTGACCATATGGATGTATTTCATTCAATAAACGTCCCAATCGTAAAGAATAACAAATCTTATAGAAAACTATAGAAAACTAAAATTGATCTCATCCCGATATACGAGCTTCCGCGTGTGTTCTATTTATCAAAAGAAGATCTTTGTTCGAGAAAATAGATTGGTTCGTATGTAGAGAAATAAAAAGAGAGAGAGAGAGAGAGAGAGAGAGAGAGAGAGGAAGAGAGAGGAAGAGAGAGGAAGAGAGAGAGAGTGAGAGAGAGCTTTTTTGGGGTGTATCTCTTCTTAGAGAATATGTTTGAAGTGATGGTAATAAAAATATGTGGTTTGTTGGAACGATTTCATTTAAAAATACAATATTTTGATTGCAGCTCGTTTATGTAGGATATCTATAACGGAAATATTGTATTATATCTATTGTTTATACAGAGTGATTCGATAGACCATTTTCAGATAAAATGATTCTTTATTTCAGCAATTTTTTTATACGTAACGATTTCGATATAAAATTTAATAAAAAATTGCAAATAAAATTCAGTGACTTATTTTTCTATATGTATGAAACATTTCGTAACATATAAATATATAAATATATATATATATATATATATATATATATATATATATATATATATATATAACATTATTTCATAAGATAGGTAAATAAAAAACTATTGTATATAGCAATAGTTACCTAGACATTTTGTATGTATTTGTATATGTATATATTATATACTCTAATAGTTCCTTCTTGAATAATGCATCGGTCGGTGTATTTGCATCGAACTTGAAGCGGTCGCTAGTCTGCCTTTTCCTCTCTTCTTCCTCCTCCTTCTCTTCTTCCCCCTTCTCATCCTCACGTCTTCTTCTCCTCTTTCTTCTTCTCAAACAACTTCCCACGGCATCGTCGCCAGTCTCTTCTTTTTCCAACTTCGAAACCCCCACGCTCGAGCCCTTGTGCCCTTTCTTCCTTCCTTCCTTCCTTCCTTCCTTCCTTCCTTCCTTCCTTCCTTCCTTCCTTCCTGATTTGCTTGCTTAGTCTGTTGCAGCTTTCAGTTCTGCCGCGCACAAATAAACGATATCCACGTAATTACGTTAACGACTCTATTTTCAAGACAACACGGGATAAGTATCATAAACGCGTGATTATGTGAATCGTAAATTGTTGTTATAATTTAACATAATATATATATATATATATGCGTATATGTATGTACACACACACACACACACACACACACACACACACACACACACACACAGAGAGAGAGAGAGAGAGAGAGAGAGAGAGAGAGAGAGAGAGAGAGAGAGAGAGAGAGAGAGAGATCATGTTCAAGTATTATATATGTATGTATATATATACTAAATAGTATTATATATGTATGTCAAAATTATTATACATGTATATGTATTGTTAATTATTATTAAAATTTAATATAATACATATGTACTTTCGTGTGCATAATTTTTCTTTTATTTTATACTCGAATTAAAATAAAAGATTAGATAATTGAAAAGTTATTTATAGAAATAATATAAATTCAATTAAAATAAATTATATATATATACATATGTAAAATAATAATACAGTATAGTTCATTTTATATATGTATGTAGTTTATTACATATTATTTTAAAAAGAAATATAGTACAAGAAAGTAAACAAAGTAAACAAGAAAAGGAAAAGATAATACGGATGTACATACGTATGTATATAACAAGTCGTATGTCTTCTTTTCTTTACGTCTTGTTCATTTATCCTCGACTGACTTCTGATTTTAATTTTCCTCATCACAATCGTTGCTTTGTTTTTCGATTAACAAAACCATATCGTTTGCTTTGTAATACCTCATTCATACATACGTACATACATACATACATACATACATACATACATACATACATACATACATACATACATACATACATACATACATACATACATACATACATACATACATACATACATACATACATACATACATACATACATACATACATACATACATACATACATACATACATACATACATACATACATACATACATACATACATACATACATACATACATACATACATACATACATACATACATACATACATACATACATACATACATACATACATACATACATACATACATACATACATACATACATACATACATACATACATACATACATACATACATACATACATACATACATACATACATACATACATACATACATACATACATACATACATACATACATACATACATACATACATACATACATATATTATGCAAAATACAACGCTTCCATGAATACATATTTGCACTTACACGAAACAGAGTTTTCTTTGTAAACATCACATATACAATATCTTTATAATATATAATATTGTATGTGTAAAGTTAATATAAAAATGGACATTACATCGATTTCAATAAAAATATCTCCATTATTGTTATTATGTAATATACGGTGGCCAAACATGCGTTAGTTAGTTATTTTTGCTTTATCGTTCAGTCTTTTAGTTGTCATTCTGTATATAGATTTGAAATCAAAGAGATTTAAACGAGAAAATGAGAATATATAAATAATATAAAAAAAACAAGTTATAGTTAAAAAGCATATATATTATAATTATAAAGCAAGCATATATATTGTATTAACGCACGCACGCACGCACACACACGTTTATACTATTATTGCTAAGGATTTACGAGTTCTGAAAATACAACCTTTGATATTTCTGAGAACACAGTTGTTTACAGGCATTCAGGAAAAAATGTAGTTTATCAACAATGATGAGCGTCCAAAGAGATAACAGATGCGACCTTCAGCTCTAATTATAATGATGTACATCATTTAAGGTAATTTAATCGAACTTGTTACTTACTTCGTTTGCGTCTGCACGAGTATAACGATATATTATAATATATGGATATATAAAGATGATTTTACAAAAATAGAATTTATTCCAATAATATTTTCGTCCAAATCTGCTTCAATATATTTTATCAGGTTCTAATTGACATACGACATGAAACAAAATATGTTATTATTATTGACAAAATGGCCAATCAAAATATTTAATTATGATTTTATCAGTATTTTTTCGAATCGTATGATCCCAGGACTGAGAAACTCTTCAGAAAACTGAGATATGGATGGAAAATTAAAAGACAACAATTATTTAAAACTTCATATTTTAAATAAAAAATAATCTTCTTTTGCTAAAAAAAGGAGAGAAAATTTTTTCACAATTTCAATTACAAGTTCATTCCTTCCATAGGAGAAAAATTAAAGAATGTGAACAATCTATGAAAAGGGAAATAATTTTTAATTGTTATTTTTAAAGTAAATCAACTGTCATTCTTAATAAAATAAATCAGAAATTGGGATTTTAATAAAAGTTATATGGAATTAAGAATTTTATAAGATTTAAGTACTTGCAATTAATAAACAATTAATAAACAAAACTAAGGATGCCGAATATTAGATCGAATCGGTAGACATTTTATAATATTCCGCTAAATTCTGTTTTAATGATTTAACTTGATATCGAATTATTTTGTCAATACTTTTGCAAAATAATAAGATTTCATATATGTACATACGACAAAAGTAACATTGAAATGTCAAATATATCGTAAAAGAAAAAAAAAATAGTATACACGTCCATCCAATATCAATTTTACTCAGAACAGTATATTTTTAAAATATTTGGAGGATTATTACGACCAAATGTTGAATGTCTCAAATAACTCTATCTAAATATAACCTTCAATGAACTTTTGTTAAAGAGAACTAACAATTCATGCAGTTTGTCGAAAAGAATGGAAACGTTGTTTATTTTATGTAAAATTAACAACGAAAATTAGTTCCAAAAGCAGGTACAAGCGTACATAACGAAAGTTATTTTCGAAGCTGGAAATATACGAATCTAAAAAAAAACAAATTGCACCTAATAAATTGCGAAAAAACAGAATAAAAAATTTTATAAAATTACAAATTTGCTAAAAGTTGATATCGCATATTTAATTAATATTTATATCTTATAAATTTTGATACAGGAATGAGAAAGAAAAGTAAACAACTATTAAATAAATATTAAGTGTTCAAATATATATTTATTATTTCTTTTTTTTTTAATCAAGTATATTTATAGTTTAAAGTTTTCTAATAATTATACTATTTAATTCTATAAATGGTGGAATCTCAAATCGAAACCCGAAGTGATCTTGCAGATCATATTGTCTATGCCATTTGATATAAATGGATAATTCCGACTGAATTTGAAAATAGAGGATTCGATATTTCGCCGAATTAAAAAATATCACTTTGGATAAATCTAACGTCAATGATTAAACATTAATGTCAGTCTTAACAAAAAATAATGTTCAATTTAATATTTTAAAACAAAGAACTGATTGAACCCTTCGAAATATAATAAATATTTATTTTCTACTCAGTTCTTCATTCTAAAAAAAGCTAATTACATAGTAAGATAGAGTAATAAATATCAATAAACAATACGAAATGCATTTTAAATAAGAAAAATACATTCGTTTTAATATATATGTAGAAATTATATTAAGATAGAATTAATTAGGTTTCAGCTAGGAAATTGTAATGATTATTATAGGTTTATTAATGAAATATGAACAAAGGGAACAAACACGTTTTAACTCTTTGAACGTCTTATGGCTTCTCTCGTTGACAAAATGTTCTTGTTTTAAACAAAACAAAATCTTAAAACGAGGAATAAATGTTCTTGCTCTAAACAAAATATTATTTCAAAACGAAAAGAAAACGCTCACATTAAACTCTTGTTTAAGAAACTTCTTGAAAACTCTCAGATACTACATATATTTATCAATCAGCTAATTAGTATTGAGTCCTTTGTCGCATTGTTTTCCAGAGAACTGAGAACAGAGGTTTGAGAATTTTACGGTTGTATATTAAAAAAAAATCACTTTTGAATTACATAGAGGTCAAAATAGTTGAGGAATACTTGAAAGTTAAGGTTATTCATAATTTAAATTAAATGAAAGTTATTAAAATTGATGAATTTTTAAGATAACACTTACCACGATACTGAAAAATTATGGCACTTTATTGAAAATAATTATAACGACAGAAAATTCAGTAATAAAACGGGATAAAAATTTTAATGACGTTATTTATCAATAAAATAGAATTTAATAAAATAAATAAAACTATTATTGATATTAGTGTAATTAAGGTGAATTAATTATAAAACGTAACAATTATATATTTATGTGTACTTTTAAAATTATTTCGCTACGGTATATTGTAATTTGAATTGTAAATTTCAGTGAACTGATAATTTTTTACTTATTTAAATAATTTTAATTAATTTTGATAAATACATCACTATTTGCATTTTTTTATTATTTGAATATGTACTCACAGTTATTATGTTTCTTTGTATTAAAAATATAATCCAATTTAATGCTAATTAAAGTATAAAAAAGTATAAAGTATAAACAATAAGAGCCATGAAAACATTCCTATTTTTGTAAAATCATCCATATATCTAAATCTATATATATATTTTTAGTCATTGAACGAAGGATTTACATTTGCAAATATATTTTAATATCATTACATTCTTTCGATCAGGGCGAATAGTGCGGTTCACTTTTGGTTTACTTCTCTTGCACATCATGAAAAGTGGCCAAACTTTTCACGATTGGGACTCGCGTCGTTTACAAACAAAGTCACGTAAATATGTCCAAAACACAGACGATTCGCAACTATTTGTTCAGGAATTTTTGTGAGGGCATCTCGTCCGCTAACTTTGTCGTATGTTCCAAATAAAAGAAAAGATCGAAAAAACAGATTACCTTGTTATATACATGTTCATGTATATACACACACGCGTGCGCGCACGCGCACACACACATACACAAGCGTGTGTATTTGGCGTTTATAGGACGGATTTCTGGAACATCTCAAGCTTTGAATTTCGAAAATTTGGATTAACCTTTCACGGTTGTACTCTTGAAACTACAATACGTACGGCTATTACCAAAGGCTTCCCACGCATTTTGCCATTCTCTGCATCATCGTAAGAAGATTACGTCGTCGACGTACAAGGTTGAGAGAGAGAAAGAGAGTGGAACATTAACCCTCGCACCCCCGGGAATACATTTTCAGGAAAAGCTTCGCCATCGAACGAACGGATGTTTTATTTATAGACTTTAATATTTAATATAATTTCTTTTTTTTAATCATTACATTAAACCGTCACTTGTCGTAGATACTTGAGAAGAACGACCAATTGGATTTATTTCGATCAAAATTTTCACTTTGATATTTTGTAACGTTTGAATAATGTCTATTTTTTAGATACCGTATAAAAATCAGACAAGATGGGATATTGTAACGTCTTTTCGTGGTTAAGAACGTAGATATAATATTTCGACATGATACGGCTAAAAGTACTTCAAACCTTTTAGAAATACGATACGAATTTTGGAAAAGTTCCAAGTTTGCTTTTCGGTGGTTTCGTATAATTCGAGATATTTTATTATATTTTTATATTTCTTTCTGCGATATACTTTATTGCGATTTACAATATTTTATTTAAAGAAATCGTCTATCTAAGTTAAGACTATCCAGTATACATTGTATAATTATAATTTTTAATTGCAAGTATACGACGTTTAAAATTACAAACTTTCGCGGCTTCGATCTTCGAAGATTCTATTAAGAAGTTTATAAGCTTCAAAATTTCAAAGCTTTGTAAGTTCGACCTTCGGAAATATCATTTTGAAGTTCCCAGTCTTTAAAGCTTCGAATTTTTTAATCTTTGACTTAAAGTAAAATAGCCTTGTTATCACGGTATAGTCTAGTTCATTATATACTATGATCTGAACGAACTTCGGAGAAATTATTTTAATTTCGAATATCGATATGTTATTTGAGTCGTCATTTTTGGAAAGTGGTGCGTGTATTCATTTTTTTTTCTAAATAACAAAAAAAAAAAGAAAAGAAATGACAAAGATGCAAACCATGACAAATATCTCAATGTAATTTTATTAAAAATCGGACATACGCGACTTTAAAAAAAATAAATAAAATAATGACAAAATTCTCGTTTTTTTTTTTTTTTAAACAAAATAAAATACTTGCGTTTTCGTTGGATACAAAATCAATAATTTTACGTTGAAAACGTATCGATGAAAGTTCGACTCGATTTTACAATATAACCGATAACAGGAACAAAAATTTTCAAAGGATCGATACATTTCTCTCGCGTGCAATTTCATGTACGTCGAGTCGATTCGTAGAAACGAAGAGGAAAAGATAAATTTGGATGTCGAGAAAGAGTCATTGTGAAATCCATCGACAGCTATTATCCAGGGACAATCAGGCAGCTAGTCAGTCAGGCAGTCAGTTAGGCAGGCAAGCAAGCAGATAGCGACAGAAAGAGACAGATAAATAGAAAGATAGATAGAGATAGAGAGTATGGATCGATCCATAAGAGTTCAAGGTCAACATCCCTTTCATTCGATCGAACCACCGTATGATGAGAGAAACTACGATATCGGCTCGCTATCGAGAAAGCAGAGGGAGTGCTTAGTTCGTCGAAGATTATCACGACAGAGAGAGAACGAGATTTACTTGAAGAATCATCCTGAAGTAAAAGCTTTCATAAGTATTTTGTTAAGGTAAGCCTGATTAACCAATTAAATTTCTTTTTTATTATTTACTACTTATATTCGTTTCTTTCTAAAAATGTATTATTATTATTATTATTATTATTATTATTATTATTATTATTATTATTATTATTATTATTATTATTATTATTATTATTATTATTATTATTATTATTATTATTATTATTATTATTATTATTATTATTATTATTATTATTATTATTATTATTGTTATTATTACTATTATTATTATTATTATTATTATTATTATTATTATTATTGTTATTATTACTATTATTATTATTATTATTATTATTATTATTATTATTATTGTTATTATTACTATTATTATTATTATTATTGTTATTATTACTATTATTATTATTATTATTGTTATTATTACTATTATTATTATTATTATTATTATTATTATTATTATTATTGTTATTATTACTATTATTATTATTTTTTCTTTTCTTTTTATTCTCCTTTAATTATTCCTTTCTTTATTCTCTATCCCTCGTCCATAATTCTACGTTTCTTATTTTTCATCAGATATTTATTGAAAAGCTTACCAGAGGAAAACGTTCAGGAGGCTGTCGGTGCGTTTTTTAATCGGCCTCGTTACGAAATAGTGGCGGATCTCAAGGAATATCTGCGAGAGACGGGTCAGCCTATACCCTCAACGGAAACTTTTGAAGGGAAATATTCCAAGAAAGAGACTACTACTACTACTACTACTGCTACCAATAGTAGTAGTATATTCTCGAACTCTGAGGAGGAATCCATTCAACAAGACTGCATGCCACATTTCTAAAGCAACGTATGTCTTTTATAATGCTTCTCCATCTCTCTCTCTCTCTCTCTCTCTCTCTCTCTCTCTCTCTCTCCCTCTCTCTTTCTCTTTCACTGTCTCTCTTTCTCTCTCGTATATGCGTTCATTACAAAAGAACACCTCACTTATGTCACAAAGTATTATATTTCTGAGAGTGTAGGTAATTTATCTATTCGTGACGTCATCGAGACATATTCTCCTATAATAAGATAGATAAGGGAATATTTATTCAATATGGAAGAAGAAACGTAAACGTTGCTTTGTGATATGTTCATTTCATAAAAAGAAAAAGATATGTCTCCCTGTTGTATACGTAGACTTGTAAAATTTCTCGTAGAAATAAGAAAAAGAATCATTGTCGTACATTTTCGAGTCGTTTTCATCATTAGGATAGGATATTACAAAACATCGCGCGGGCGAATGTGTTAAATGTAAACGAGAAGTTTGATCAGCAGCCTCAGAAGGATAATGGTTTGATCAAAGTGGTCCGGTAAAGCTTATACGTGTGTACGGTAAGAGTACATATATTTACAGATCCCCATAGTTATGCATTTTAAAGGAAATATTATAGACTATAGAATATAGGAGTGTCTCAGAAATTTGTCAATATTGTATTATTGTATATAAATATATCGTGTATTCTATCATACGATATAAAAAAATATTAATATTTTTATTAAAGGAAAAAGAGGGAGAAAATATCTCGCTTTATTATCAATAATAAATTTAATAATAAATTTTAAAGAAAAATAAATTCAATAGTAAATTTTTAATGAAAATAAATATAATAGTAAATTTTATTTCTCGTTTGCTTTTTTCTTTTCTTTTTATCAATACTATCAAGATATCCAATAACGTTTTTTTTTTTTTAAAGAAGATTTGAAGGGTTTCAAGTTCGAATAATATCTAAACAAAAATATTAAGTTTCGTAAGGAAAAAAAGAGAAAAAATATTGTTCCTAAAGCATGCTCGATTTCACTGTGCATCGTCAAAGGTTGTACACCAGCCCTTTACGGAATGGTCGAGTCGATAGGGAACTTTTCGAGCTAATCATGGACGACGTTACCGATTTTTGTATTAACGCGAACGATGAACGGGCCGGATAAGCGGCTGTGTGTACGGAAGGAGGGGATCGATCGAATGCGGGGTGCAACAACCCTCCGCTCACGCCTCAACCCCACCAGCCTCCCCCTTCCTTTACGATTAACAACTTCGACGAGCAAAGAGCTAAGGTTACATGGTCGCAAGCTTTTTCGCACGGCCTTTTTGTTGCCTTTAGTTTAAAATTAAATTCGAATTGATTCTATAGGATTTCTTTCATCTTTTCTTTTTTTTTTCAATTTTTCTTTTCATATTTATTTTCCTTATCGCGTTAATATTTGCAAATTCATCGTCGTTTATCGTCGCTTTGTCATCGTTCGAATCCTAAGAAAAATAACTCCATTATTATTATATGGTTAATGGTTAAGTGACATTTAATAAGTAATAAATTTAAATTGATGGAGGAGAAATTAAATCAGTAGTGATACTCCTGCGATTGTTATTATTTATGACAGACAAATGATAGATATAGGGGTTCGAAGCAAAGTGGTCAAATGCATCCTACATATACTCGTTGTTGAATAATATCCTACTTCTCGATTCAATTCTATGTGATACATAAAAGAGATTCGATTGGTTATCTTTTCGATAGAATCTAATTTTTTGATTTTTCTATTCTATTTTAATATTAACGAGTTAATTTATGTAATATGTGAGTTAATTGGGAAAAAAAGGAGTAAACTGTATTATTTGAATAAAGTTTTAATTCCGTCAGGTATACATGTGCGATCATACGCGCGCACGCGCACGTACGCGCACACACACACAGAAAGAGAGAGAGAGAGAGAGAGAGAGAGAGAGAGAGAGAGAGAGAGAGAGAGAGAGAGAGAGAGAGAGAGAGAAACTACTTAATACAAATTTAAAGATGGACTTTAATGGTAATTTCGTATATGCCATTAGAAGATATGCAGTTTGTACGCCATTTAATGAAATAAATACATTCAATCGATCGTACATTTTCGCGTAATAGATAAGATCAAGAATGCGATCGTTAATCCGAAACATAGCGTGCCATTAAATGTGCACATATGTTGCGGAGAGAGCGGGAGAGAGAGAGAGAGAGAGAGAGAGAGAGAGAGAGAGAGAGAGAGAGAGAGAGAGGGAAAAAGGATGCACAAGCTCATGAATAGGACGATTAGATATAAGTCAAAGGTCATTTCCAGAAGCGTGGCATGGAAGCATTCAGGAAGAAGACTGATACAGGGACGGTCCCCTTCGTTCTTTTCTCTTCGTTTGGCTTATTTCCCGAACGTTTGAACGAAAACACTTTTTTTTATTTGATATGATATACGTTTATACAGATAGTTAACAAATTTATTGTAAGAATTTTATTCAAATGTAAAATTTTTCATAAATATTATTCTTTTACATATCCAATAACGATCGAATATTCTTTTTATATATACTTATATATATTCAATATTAAAGCAATAATATAAGCATTATACAATTTATTTTTTGTTGAAGCTATATTTTATTATTATTATTATTATTATTATTGTTTACATATGCAGTATCGAACAAATATTTGTTTTACATACATTAGTTTACTCTATTCATACAGATATAATAAATATAAAAAAATTAAGCCATTATTAAGTTATATAAAATAATCATGTTTCGAACAAAATGTCAATCGGTGTAATCGTCCTGTGACGTAATTATCAGGAAATTGTCCTTAAGGAAAATAAATTCGATGAAGAACGACGGAACAGAAGATATAAATCGATAGGATAAAATAGAAGAAGATTTAATAGACTGGAAAATAAACGGAAAAATGGATAGAGTATTAAAAATAAAGAGTTCAAGTTGTTTACCCTTTTTCACGATTGGTCTATTCGTTCAAGAATAGAATATTCAGCAAAAATTATGAACGAATATCATAACGTTTCAACTGAATTGATAATTTACTTATTTCCGAATACAGACTTATTGATTTATCGTCGTTTCACAAAATCGTTTCACAAATTTATTAAATAATTATCAGTTTAACGGAATGACAAATATAGTTATTAATTAACAATTAGTTTCACAAAATGCTGAATATAAACTTATAAATTAATTATTGTTTACAGAATACAAAATATAGACAAGATCTAATCAAAGACTATTAATTAATTAGTGAACGAGTTAACGGAATGACGAATACCGACTGACCTATCAGATATTTCTGATTGTCCCTTTTTAATTTTCCCTTACTTCAAACGCACTTAATTCATCGCATAATCAACTTGCCTAAGATAAAAGATCTGCTTTCTATTGAATAGGAATTATTGATTTTTATTGGTTTAAGATTTAATAACGTGGATTTATAACGAATTGAGAGATACGTCTAAGCCAAGATTAGAAAAATTTCAAGAAGTGCAATTTTTACATTTACATATTTATTAATAATTGTTATATTTATTATTTTATAATTACATATGTAATATTTAAACATACATACATACGTATGTATCGAAGATCTTTCGTACTGTGTACATACATATATATATATATATATATATATATATATATATATATATATATATATATATATATATGATAGATACCACAGAGTGGTATTAGTGAACGCATGGGTGGCCTGAGTTTTGAAGAGTTATGGGGTATCGACAACGGCGCCATGGGATAGCGATCTTTTGGTAAATACTAAAAAGGCATTGGTTTACTTTCTCTTTTAAGTGGTAGTCCTTAGGTTAACCGTTTTCAAACTTCAGCGAGGAAAATATTAAGTGTGAGAAAAATAAAAGGAATAAACGTACGTAGGAAGTAACGAAAAAAAAAAAAACGAAAAAAACAAAAAGAAACAAAAATTATCGTTTTCCATTTGGCGTTTAAGATTTGAAGAACCGTGGACATGTTATCGTCGCGAGTTAACGTTGGTTAGTTTTGAAGATGGGAGGACCTAGAGTTGAAAATAGAAAATCTGTGGACGGGACAGGGACGGCTTTTGAGTTCGACTCGCGTCATTTCGCTTTAATACGCTCCATTACGCGTCGCGGCATGTTGTCGCGAGGAGGATCGCGCATTCACTCCGTCGAATTAATCGAACGAGAGCACAAAAGCATTCGCGTAACCAGCCTAGGTATACATATGTATGTACGAGAGAGAGAGAGAGAGAGAGAGAGAGAGAGAGAGAGAGAGAGAGAGAGAGAGAGAGAGAGGAAGAGAAAGAAAGAGAGAGAGAGAGAGAGAGAGAGAGAGAGACAGAGACAGAGACAGAGACAGTATTCCACAGCCGCACGGTATATATCCGTCGAGTTTCCGGTTATTTACAGAGGGAAGTTTGCAATTGTTTGCCCAGTCGGTCCATTTCCGGTTCCAGTAACGTACCACAACGTTTCCCTTCGTACCCCACTTCCACGATTGTGGCAACATTAACGAACGTGAT
The DNA here is from genome assembly GCA_918808275.2 of Dolichovespula sylvestris. NCBI lineage: Eukaryota > Metazoa > Arthropoda > Insecta > Hymenoptera > Vespidae > Dolichovespula > Dolichovespula sylvestris. The sequence continues at coordinate 1,496,664 of OU964965.1, forward strand.
CACCCCATCGATTGGCCACCTACGATCGGTCAAAATGATCGAGCACTCTATTTCCCTTCTTCTTTCGATTATTTCTTCTTTAATTCTGCGTTTATAATTTTGTCGATCGTGATAGATATATGTGGTCTCGGTGGAACTCCTTCTTTTTTTTTTGGCTGGGATAGGAGGAGACGGGGAAATTTGTAATTCATAAGTGTGAAACTTCCAGTTCAATCCAACTGAATATATATGTATAAGTATGTATAATCTTGATAAAGATTCTATAGAAATTTATATGATCAGATATTAGTGAATTGTCGTAAATATTTATAACTTACTATCGATTTATTTTTATATAAATATCAGAAAAATCTATGTAAGTACGAAGACAATTCAAATATTCAAGAACGTTTGACGCGGAAAGATTATGAAAACATTTTATTATTCATTTATTTTTCTTTATTTTATTTTTGAACATATAACACCCTTAATCAATTTCTCTGTATGATCATTTTCTAAGAATTTATCACGACGTTTATCACGTCCCGTACAATTTTCATCCTTCGCAAAGTTTGTTCTAGTTAGAGATGCTCCGATATAATTTTGTCAAAGAAAGAACGAGAAACATTCGAAGGGGGAAAAATGTTCAATTGTCGAAAGATCGATAATTCGCGTCTGTTTTTAAAGATATTGTCGTTAATTTCACGTTAATTTATTTGTTATTAAACCATTTTCCCATTATTTTCTCACATTTCGTTTATTCATCAACTCTTTAATTGACGATAAATATCGGCAGATCTCATTTTTCATACATATTAGAAAATACGAATCAAATTCCTTAGTTAACAGGAGATATTTTGTATATCTTGTTGGTTTTATTTTAACGACTCGTATAATGTTCTTGAAAATACGTATTAAAGTACGTGACCGTCGGAACACTAAGAAAACAGATTAGGAAGATGAACCAACTTTAAATTGGGTGGAAAGGGAGGGATGGGGTGAAAGAGAATGACCTGCGCACTAACTATGCGCAAAGGGTCTTTAGTAACTGGATTAATCTCGTGTATGTACATAGTTATATATGTAAACATATATGACTCTACGAAATCTGTGTTACATAATTTCTCTAAACGCACAATATTCCGTTCGTACGATATGTTCTGTCGTAATGGTTTTTAAAAATGTAATTCCTGTAAATCTTTGATAAGATCTGACACATTAAACTCGTTTCAGATCAAACACAAATGATGTTACCAACCCGACAAGCTTGACTAGTAAACACGGTGGTCCAAACTCGTACATTCGATTCACGTTTAAATTTTTGACAAAAGGGAGACTCGCTAAAGCTCGTTGCGTCTGACGTTCTTTTAATGTCCCAAAAAAGAATTTGAGTAAGGATCGGCAAGAGGAAAAACTATACGTAATATCGAAATAATTTCTCGGGCTCTTATAGCTGAGCATTAACTTTTATAGCGTTTATTACATGACAATAGAACTTGTCGAGAATGAAACGTGAAAAATTGCGTCTTCGTAGATCGAAAGAAAAAGAGTGTATGCTTCTACTGTTGAAGCAAAAAACCGGTCTAAATATCACTTTTTATACAATCTTTCAGGATAGTGTAGCGAATATTTGAGGAACCGGTATAGCGCCGCCCAAAACCGGTACGACGGACGTGTATGATCATATTAGCAAGGCAAAGAGTGTGAAAGAGAGAAAAAGATAGAGAGATGCTGACTGACTTTTTATGCCTGGGTCGCTTAGTTGATTCGTCACACTCTTTCTTTTTCGCGAGGACAATAAAGTCTGAGCGAATACGAAGATCGTATATGTATACCTCGTACCTGCTAACTTTTATTTCGAAAAAAATCGATGAATCCTTTATAATTAGTTATATTATAAAATCAATTTAATGTTGAAACGATTGAAATGTTATCCGTTTTTGAAACGAATATATTATGTGAGCCTTACATGGCAATTAACAATTTCCTATATAATCTAATTGTCAAAAATAAGAAATATTTTTAAATATATTTTAAAATGAGAAAATATTTTAAAAGGATTTTGGCGGCTATCACTTTTCTACATATTCCTTGAGCTAAGTCATAAATTTCTGTGTAGGAGACATACGACTTACATGAGTATATAAACTGTTATACATTTATTGTCAAACTAAATACATAAGAGCAAGAGAAAGAGAGAGAGAAGAATATTCTTGAAAATAAAATAATACTTGACACATTCTCTCTCTCTTTTATTCTATCTGAGGTTCATTTTAAAAGCTTCGACTTATAAGGTTCGCATCATGTGTAAAGTCGAAGACATGCTGTTACAATTCTCATTAATAGCCCAGCTTTAGACAAATCCTTCTATGGAAATAGAAAATGTGTCTTTTTTCTATATTTTCCTTTCTCACTTTCGATCCTAGTGAAATTAGCACGAACGTGTCCACGATGTATAACGATCCCCCCCCCCCTCTCTCTCTCTCTATCTATCTATCTATCTATCTATCTATTTCTTTCTCGGTTGCGACAAATGGGATGCGTGTGTGGCGGCATTAGGGAAGATTAGACGAAGCACTAAACCGTACTAGATGGAAGGCGGACTACGGTTAGTATGCCTCTGAATATTGCACTTTACGACGAGCTCTGGAGTAACGCCTTCCTCTTGGAACACTCTCTCTCTCTCTCTCTCTCTCTCTCCCTCTCTCTCTTTCTTGTTCGGATATAGGTACGTAAGTATATATAGAGCAAATGCGTGAATATGTGTATGTGTGAAAGAGAGAGAGAGAGAGAGAGGGAGAGAGAGAGGGCGGGAGAGTACACCCTCTCTTCCATATTCCATCTTTCTCCCTCGTATTGGGCTCTCTCGCGACGTGGTTATCGCGGTGTACGCGAAATTGGCCTCGCACCTTCGGAAGTTAATCTCGTTGAAAATTCTACTACATTGTACTCTACGACTATATGTGCGTTATATATATATATATATATATATATATATATATATATATATATATATGGGTATATATATAGACATTGCTACATGCTAGTGAAGCGAAGAAAGCGCGAGACGGTGACAAACTTGCCGTTTACTTGAACAGACGAATCAAATTAAAGGAATAACTGGCAAAACAAGCCAATTCGTTCGTTTCTTTGAAATCGTGTTTGATATATAAATTTATATATATAATTTTGTGCGTATGTATATGCAAGAAATATGTGAGAGAAAGAGAGAGAGAGAGAAAGAGAGAGAGAGAGAGAGAGAGAGAGGAAGGGAGAAAGAGAGACGTTTAAAGGTATTACCGTTCGAAACGATCCGGGAATTAACGTCGAGATACGAAACCACAACGAAGGGGGAAAATGATCATGGCTTCTTCTTTTTCTTTCTGTCGAATGATCGATATTTCATAATTAAATTAATGCTTTGTGATTTTTACCGTTATCGAGTGAGTACGTATGTATTTATGAACTGGTATATGTACTTACACCTATTCTATATGTACACGTATATATATATATATATGTGCGCGCGCGCGCGCGTGTGTGTGTGTGTATGTATAAATATATATATACGCATATAGAGATAAAAACGTTGAACCTTCGTGTATTTTTGTCGAACGGATCAATGTGCGGTTTTAAAATTTTGCCAACACGATATAACGCCGGTGAGATTTCAATCAAATTTATCATGTGCTTGCTCTTCACGCGAGAGAAAGAGAAAGAGATAGAGACGCACAGAGAGAGAGAGAGAGAGAGAGAGAGAGAGAGAGAGAGAGAGAGAGGAGAGAGAGAGAGAGGGAGAGAGAGAGAGAGAGAGAGAGAGAAAGAGAAGGATAGAGAGAATCGTCGAGAGAATGGTACTTGTTTCGATTAAATTATAATGCTCTATCCATTATTTCGATTGTTCTGTGAATCGAATTAAAGCGACACGGAAATCATCGTTCATAGCATGTTATGTATTGTATACATATATGTATATATATATATACATGTGGGTATGAATATGTGTGTTCGTATGTGTAGGCAGTAGAAATGATTGTGGAAGTTCGCTAGTAGCTTTACATCGTGTACAACCGTCGTGAATCCTCTGTTAGGCTCGCGCCAGCGATCTTTAGCCGCGAGCCTTAACCTTAGGGGCCACAGTTCACGTTCTTAGCATACGTCGCGCTTCGCGAGATAGTCTAGAAGGATGCTTCGAAGATATCGAGACTCGTAAACACATGCGCATTAATACGCAGGATATTCCCTAGCTAGCGAATCTATGGGGTGTTCTTCTTAGTGATAATTCGAATTGTCCGAGAATTAGTTATAAGTTAATTTGTTTTTATAGAAGATATATATATATATATTTTATCGTTTTAAATTTGTTTATAATAAATCGAAATACGATCGATCGTTTGTATCATTATCAAGGTATACGTACATATGTACGTGTACATACGTATAAATTCTATCGTATAAATCTATACGTATAAATTTGATATGAACATTTTATACGAGATACACGTATAGATTAATTTTCGAATGATATTTTGTTTGGATTGCTTTCTCTTTTTTTTTTATATAACGAACAATGAACAATCATTTCGAAAGAATTTATGTATATATATATATATATAAATGCATAAAATTGTTCACGTTGAAAAGAATTCACCCTATATAGCGTAGAGAGTTAAAAGTAGGAGCTTATCTCGATCGCACGAAAAGCCAAGAAAACATTAAGGAAAATCCAAGATTGTTCAGACTCCTCGAAAGAGTAAATTACGATCGTAGAAAGCGTATCTATATAAGCGATAGCACGCGCAGATATTTACATACATACATATATACGTGTACATACATAGCTATGAATCACGATTCGCGTAATGTTAGCTCGTCGTTTACGGAGAAACCAATAATAATCTCTCGCTTCTTCGTACCGTTTAAGCTAGAAAGCAAGAACAGATCGAGAGGATTCGTCGATCTCGAATTGTAATTTACGGAAATAAGCACGTTACTAGGGTCCCTCGGATCTTCTCTCTCTCACTCTCTCTCTCTCTCTCTCTCTCTCTCTCTCTCTCTCTCTCTCTCTCTCTCGTATCTGGATGTGCATTCCTCTCTTCATTAACTTCTGTTCAAGGAATTTTCGTCGTTTAACAGGATTATCTGATTCCCGATCGATATCGTTACATATCTACGATTTCAATTAATGTCTAGCGAAATTATTGAACGACAAATTCTACAAGAGGCAGTGGCACGTCTATTACTCGAGATGGTATTTGCTATCCGGTTAAATTAGGACGATGTTCGACTAGAACCTGGTTGCCCTACTTGATTTTTTGGATAGTACAAAATCTGTTTAACGATTATAACGACTGGATTGTGATTTGTACGGATTAATTAAGAGATATCTTTTAGCGATCGTACAATCAGACGTTTATATATATATATATATATATATATATATATATATGTATGTATATATATATATATATGTATATATATATAATATATGTATATATATATATGTATATATATATAATATGTATATATATATATGTATGTATATATATATATATGTATATATATATATAATATATGTATATATATATATATGTATATATATATATATGTATATATATATAATATATGTATATATATATATATAATATATGTATATATATAATATATGTATATATATATAATATATGTATATATATAATATATGTATATATATAATATATGTATATATATATAATATATGTATATGTATATATATATATATATATATATATATACATACGTACGGTATATGTAACCTGAATTCTGCAATGAGCAATGTAAAAGTGTTATTTAGATGTCTTAACAAACGAAACAGCATATAACTAAAGTCGGAGATTTAAAAAATCCGGCTCGTGTGGCTGGGTGGATAGCGAGGAGGACAAAAAGAAAAAAAATAGTTTCGAACGGAGTTCAGTCAAAAAAAGAGGTATTTATTTACGCGTATGAAACAAAAAAAAGGAATGAGTTAGTGAAGAAAGAGATAGAAAACAGGAGGGTACGAGAGAAAAATTGATACAGTGGCCGCGTGTAGATATTGAGAGAACGAACGAGTATCGCGTTTCTGCAAGCGCATTTTAAAACCAGTATTTGAAGCGTGTGACAGGGGTCAACTCACGAATTTCAATGGAAAGACTGTATCGCAAATGGACAGACGTTTGCTGTGTACGTATATATGCATATATGTAGACGGATGTGCTTACATATACCGTGCCGTATGCATAAATATTGGGAATCGGGTCATAAACAACACAACGACAATTTCTTACTTCCTTAATCGTGAAAATGTTATCGTCGTCATCGAAAAAATCCGAGGATTTGACTCGTGACGACTTCGTTGATATTTATCGTCTAATTGCCCTACATCCTTACTTTTCTTCGAATACTTCAAATTATTTTAATATGAATGATTTTTTGTTTAATTCAGTATTCTGCAGTTCTTATATATTATATACGCATTTCATTTTGGTGTCTTGACGTTCGATAGAATAATTCGACGTAGGACGAGCGATGTCGAGTTCAATATGGATATGTACGATTCCGATAAAGTTAACCTGAAATTCAAAATAGAGATTAGTATTTATATGGTATCAATAGCTTTGCTAGAAATGGACAGGAAAGGGGAACCCCCATCCCTCCCAGATCATTGTGGAAAGGAGGAAATCTCGAATATATAAAATACAATCGTATATAGGACTACAAATTTAGATAATAAAATATAAATGATAATAAAACAAAAAATGGTATAATAGAAAAAATAGTCGCAACGGTTCTCGAAGAGAACAATATTTTGTTAAGAGAGAAAGCGAATCGACCGTGAATATATGAAAAGAGAATGTAAAATTGGATTAAGAGACAAAGATAGATAGAAAATGAGGAACCGGTAAAACGTAAAGAAGCAAAATAGTCTAGCATACGTCTCTCTTTGTGTATGTGTGCGCGTACGTGTGACAACGAGCAAATAGAAGGTGGAACGCGATGCGAAACATCCTGCGCTCCTATCGCCTGAAGGTATTTCGTCGTAGAGTTCGTAGCTAACCAACTAGGAAGAACGTAATATCCGCGGTTTGTGGATGCCGCAGTAACGCTTCCACATTTTCGGACGCAAGGAACGCTCATCAGTCGTCGTGACCGCGTGGACGAATCGAGCGAGCGGCGGTACGAATCCAAAGAGAGTCCGCTTGCTGTTGCCGATGATGGTGGTTGCGTGGTGCCGGTAATGGTGGTGGGGGTGTAACGCGCGAGATGGCTGACCGTCGGCACGGGGGAGCCACCACCGTGTATAAGCGTTTGCATATGTGTGAGTGCATGTGTATGTGTGTGATTAGTATAGGAGAGACAGTAAAAGTGGATTGGTGTTACTCTTAGTACACGAGAGAGCGATGACTTTCGAGAGAAAGAGAAAAGATACGTATGTATATGTACATGTGCGTGTATAGAGAGAGAGAAAAGATAAAAGGTATAAAAGTATGGTGGGGATAGGTAGGCGCAGAGCATAGACCGGGCCAAGGTAATGGGAGAGAGTGAGACAAATATGCGAGATAGTTAGATAGAGGGAGAGAAACGTGACGCCGGGCGTAGGCGCAAGCGTAGCGAAGGGCTCGCAGCCGAAGTTATCCGATAATAGTCGAACTGGGCCGAAGTCGCGCGTGGCACCGTTTGGGAATCGCCGCATCGACAGTCGCGAATCGACCGTCGCGTCGCGAGGATCGGTCGTTTTGTTTGTTCCGTGTTTAACGTTTCCATACTATTATTCCCCTTTTGGCAGTTTAATTTTTCTTTTATATTTATCCCCATTTGATGACACGATTCGAAACGTGTCCTTCTCCGCGATCAGTAATGTATATAAAACAACTTATGGTGAACTTTTCTTATGGAAAGTGAACGCCTTACGCCTTGTCGGTTAATATTAATAAATTGAGAGAAGACTATAATAAAGTTATTTTTCGAGTTGGTGAACATTTCTCTCTCTCTCCCTCGATATGATAAGGAAAGGACTATTACGTGAATTACTACGAATCGCGTAAAGAGAGAGGAATAAATAAAATATATCCTGCGTTAGAAGTGTTATGTTGTTATAGTTCGACGAATAGGAAAGACGCGAATGTGCAAAAGAGAAAAAGATTGATCGATAACGACGACGACGACGACGACGACGACGACGACGACGACGACGACGACGACGACGACGACGACGACGACGACGACGACGACGACAACGACGACGACGACGACGATAACAACGACAATAACAAATCCTCGGTATTCCTCGATAAAAATCGCGATCGATAGAAAGAATATCGAGGTGACTTCTGTCATAACGAACGGTTAGCTCTGAGAGGATGCCGAGTGCGACGTACCGTCGCGAAAGCCGGCGAAAAAAATCGATCGGATTATGAGCCGTCCAAAAATTCTTCCGGACTCGATAGATAACAATGGAAATCCCGTTAATCGACCGATCGAAGCGGTCGATCGTTTTACGTTATAGAAGTGTACGTTGTTCTACGTGTTGTTAACAGAAGATAAAGAAAGAAGGAAGAAAAGAAGATAGAAGTTACGAAGGACGAAAAGGCTCGCTCGACGTCTACCGCTAGTTCCTTGACCTTCTCGTTCTTTCTTCGTATTACACGGGAAGAAGCAGAGAAAGGGAGAAAGATAAAAGTGTTCGCGAAAGTTTATTTCTTTTAATTTTTTTTTTCTTTTTTTTTCCTTCCTCTTTTCGGCTTCGAGCTCGTGTACCTTGTGCTTTTTTTCTTCTCTCCCCCACTGCCGTCAATATAGAACTTTGTGGTGCGACCTGTGAGATTGTTGTTTATTATTATCATTGTCATTATTATTACTATTATTATTATTATTAGTTTCTTTTCTTTTCTTTTTTTTTTTTACTTTCCTCGTTACTCTTTTGACGATCATTTGCGTATGATATTTAATCGTCGGAGCTTGCGCTTGGGAATTATTTTTTGAAAAGACGTGAACGTTGTCGTTGCCAATAAAAAGACCCTGTTGGATACTATCAAAGATGCCGTGCGTCGGGACGACGACGCCGTTCCTAATCCTCACGATATTCGCTCTAACAGCGAAAGGTAAGTAATTATTTACTCGAACGACGATTTCTTTCTTTCTTTTTTTGGTTTATTTTATTTTATTTTGTGACTTTTGTATTACTTCTCTCCCAATGAATTTAAGATCCGGTTAGCAGGGAACAATGATGATGGCAATTGGGCAGGACAATCGGCGGTTATCCCACGAAATTCGTATTCGTACGATACAACCGCGTAAATTTTCATTCTTCTCTATTACCGTTATTTTGCTCGAGATAGAGTGCGATATAAAATCGGAAGTTAAGAGGTAAAATCGTTTTGATGCTTCAACGCGGTCGGTACTTTCGTCGACGTCTATGAATATCACTAAGTTAATTGTCGATACGAGACGGTAGTTAAAACAATGAGATTGGTTCGACGCGTCTCGAAATTTAATTAATTTTCGTTGTATTTAAGTATCGGGAATGCATTACCGTTTATATATATGTGTATATATATATATATATATATATATATATGTATGTATGTATGTATGTATGTATGTATGTATGTATGTATGTATGTATGTATGTATGTATGTATGTATGTATGTATGTATGTATGTATGTATGTATGTATGTATGTATGTATGTATGTATGTATGCATGTATGTATAAATCAATATGCATATGTGAATAGATAGATGAGTAAATCTAGATATATACACCGATCATTGGAACAACGTGAGATCAAAAATCTTCGGATTAATTGACGAAGAAATTGAAATACTCCATATTGGAGTGAAATTTACCGTTTCGATTCTTAAATTTTAGATTGGCCAATCGCCAATCGCCGTTTGTGCTCTTTAAATCGATCGCCATCTTAATTTAATATGTGCATAAAGAACGGATAACTCAACGACGTTTATAACTAACATACCCATGGTTAGACGTAAAAATGTTACATACACGTGTACACACGTACATACACATACGCACATACGTATGTATGTATGTGTACGTACATATTTCAAAGTAGAATCGTGGTACGATTAAAACTGAGATAAACGCCGACACGTAAGGCGAAGTAGTGCTTATCGATTTATGAGTCGGCTAATTACGTGCTTCTGGTACGTTTCTAAAGAACTTTCTCATTTCCGAGACATAGGTTAGGTCGAAAAGCTTTTCCCGATCGAATCGTTCGCCATTGCTGCCAGAGTAATTCAATATATTTCATTTCGTGTTGCGTTATTGTTCAGAGTATTTGGTACATTTACAGAGTTTACTGTGTTGTAAACTTTACGCGTAAAAACATTTCAGTTTGTACCGATGTAATTTTATCCTGTGATGATTGGCTCGATCCATGGAACAGAATTCTTGATCGAATGGTAGTTGTGGTGCCGCCTTCTCTTTCCTCGGATAGAGCATCTTGAGATTTCCGCGTAGAAATGTTCTCTCTCTCTCTCTCTCTCTCTCTCTCTCTCTCTCTTTCTCTCTCTCTTTCTCTCTCTATCTCGAGGGATCGTAACCGAGTTAACCCTTTATAGAGTGACGGGACGTGAAAGTCCGCTAGCTAGAATTCTCGCGATTTCTCACTCTAGATTTCTTCAACGTACTTACATATGTCTCTATCTATCTATCTATCTATCTATCTATCTATCTATCTATCTATCTATCTATCTATCTATCTACTATCTATCTATCTATCTATCTATCTATCTATCTATCTATCTATCTATCTATCTATCTATCTATCTATCTATCTATCTATTTATGTATGTATGTATGTACGTAACACGCACGTGTGTAAGTATGTATATACATAAAAATTGGAACTTATACGTATTTAAGTAATCTTAAAATACATTTACATATTCTTTACAGTTTAATATACTAATGTGATCAAAAATTGGTAATCTTGAAATTTTTTCTTTTCTTTTTCTTTTTTTTTCTTGTTTTATCGAGAAACACGAAGAAAATATGTATTTTACGTTGAGGCAATGCTTAATAGTAAAGATGTCGTTGATAAAAAATGGCGGACTATCGAATCAATTATCTTTGAGAATATTGCCGTCGTGCAATATAGAAATTATAAGAAAGTAAGTTACGATTGATCAATTTGAATTGATTAATGTACATTCAAATAAGAAATTCTTTTTTCTTCTTTTTTTTCCTTAATGAACAATTTAACAATTTAGATTTTTTTTTATTGCTTTCGAATCGTTCTAAACTATAAATGTTACGAGTTTCACTCAGCAAACAAAATTTTCGAAAACGAGTAATATTGATTCGTTCGAAAACTTTGTGTAGAAATATTAAAAAATGTTCACACATGAATATTCGAGAACGAACATTAAGTTAATTTATAAAAACTTCGTATAGTTTTGTTACTGTAAAGGAAAAACAATAAAGTATTTAAATAATTAATATTAACATTAACATTTAATTTGGCTCGTAAAAGAGAGAGAACGTTTAGAGATCTCGTTTAAATATACAGAAATAGAGATCTCTCATCGTTACAAAAATTTGTAATAAATCAAGGAGAGTTATAAAGAAAGAAAAAAAAGAAAAATTACGGAGTATAAATAAATGGAAATAGAAGAAGAAGAAGAAGAAAAAAAATCAAAAAAGAAAGAGAGAGAGAGAGAAAAAAAAGGAAGAATAATCGAAGCGCGTAGACTCCGTATTCCGCGATTTCAATAATTTTCTAGGATCGTCAATGGTCGATTCGAATCGTTATTACCGTGTTCTTAAGTTTATTTCCACGTAGTCGATAGTCGTATAAACGCTATCATAGAAACGTGTCCCATGCGACAAGTATCTTTTCTCGATGGCCGGTGCAAGGGTTTATCGGTGCCACGAAGTAAAAATATCCTTGCGAGGAAGGAACAAAAACAGTCGGAGTCGATGAATAATTTACGAACGGAATCGTCGAACTTTTGTCTGTCTGTCTTTTTCCTTTCTACGCGTAGAGAGACAGAGAAAGCGAGAGAGAGAGAGAGGGGGGGGGGGGAGAGAAAGGGATAGAATGATATGTCGCAGAAAAGCGAGGAAGGTAGAGAAATAATTGATCGACATCTATGCCCTGCGTTGTCCCGAGTGTCGTCTAAAGATAGCATTGGGACTTGGACACGGCCTCGATGCATTCTCCTTCTCTCTCTCTCTCTCTCTCTCTCTCTCTCTCTCTCTCTCTCTCTCTCTCTCTCTCTCTCTCTCTCTCTCTCTCTCTGGACTCTTTTATATAGCCATTTGTAGAAACGATCCTCCATCTTAGTCTTCTTCTTGTTCCTTTTTTTGTTGCTTGCCCGTCAACGTCTCTCTTTCCTCACCTTTTTCGTTTTGTGATAATATAACTGTGAGTAACATGCGTGTGTAATAATAAGGATAGTTTCCCGATAAGGAAACCTAGCATCTTTCGTTTCCTTGAAGAATAAGGAAAAAAAAAAAAAAGAAAAATTAGATGAGAACGGACACAAGTACGTGTTTTTATTTTCATTTTATTTCTTTTCTTTTATCATCTTATTACTTTTTCTTTCTATCTTTGTCACTTTCTTTTCTACGAAACGTCGGAGGTTTTAATATTTTAGCTACGGTAAAGTTCACTAACTCACATACACGTACATACACACGCGCGCGCGTTTTCGTCTATGGCTATCGACGATTTCGACAAATTTACGAGGACCTCCGATGTGATATTGTTTTGAGAGTCGTATAAGTTGAATCGCTACGGATGATCACGGTTGGACGATATAACGTTCTCGGATATTAATCGTACGAACGAGAGATATAACTATATAGGTTATAGGTTATAGGTTATGACATCGTTACAGGGTAAAATGCAATACGTAATGATCGAATATTAAGCTACGGTACTATGGCGGATTTTCTCTTGTTTTCCTTTTTATTTTCTACGGTGGTATATTACTCTATCATTTATTTATTGAGTACCTAACTGGCCTATCATGTTTACGTGGGAACAAACGTTGCGAAATAGTAGGATTACAATTTATGCATATTGTTAACTTCGGTCCTTTGGTAATTTAATTTCTTTTCTTTTTTGTCTATAATAAAATAAAACACTATATACGATGTAAAAATATCATATATCAGTGTGAAAACTATAATATTGTTTCATAACAGTACGTGTGCGTAACTTTTTTAATAAACTTTATTAAAAAGAAAAAGAAGAAAAAGAAACAAAAGTTTGGAATATAATTATGTGACGATAAAATGAAATAAAATTTAAATAATAAAATGTAGATATGCAATAAGTATACAGTAAGTGTGTAACTTTAAAAGATACATGACGTTAATAGAGGGTTAATTTAATTCGACATATATTATATGGAATATGTGTGTGTGTGTGTATATATATTTGTTTTTCTTATAATATATGAAATAAAAATATATATATATTTCATAGGATCATTTTTTTAATATTCATTTATTTTATTAGTTGAAATCAGGGCACGATATTAGAGTCATTGCCTTTCTGACAACTCTAATTTAAAAATCCCGTTGAAAATATTCCTGTCATCTCATACATACATACGATCACATTTATAGTTCTATAAGAGCATGTCATCGCTTTTGTTTATCGCTTCTCATCGTTAACGCTCACGTTCGTTAATTCCTGCTGATTCCAAACGAGATTTTCATCAGAATTTTTTGAACGTTTAGCCGCGGATCATGCTGTATTTGTATTGGCGTGGAAAAATATATACAACACACACGCACGCACATATTAAACGAGAGTATTGCCTGTGGGACCTCGTTTCGTTCGCATCCGATAAAAGTTAAACAAACACCGTGGCCTCCCTGTTTTCAAATCCATGATGGATCATTGTTTACCGCGTGTTGAAAAAAAAAGAAGAAAAGAAAAAAGATTGAAAGTGAACTAACAAAGAGACACGTAGGCTCGTGTAGTTATTAAAAAGTTGACAATAAGTCTGAATTATCGAGAAGGAGTTACTTAGTTTCTTCAGACAGATCAGAACGTCTCGTGATATTGACTCACGGCTATGATTTTCTACTTTATATGATAAAAAAAAAAGAACAGAGAAGTAAAAAGAGGACAAGGTTCTTCGTGTAATAATTCTCAATCAACGATTATCAACGTCTAATTATCATATTTATTGATCACTTTGAATAAATGATGTTTCATATAAATAGTTTTATATTCTATTTTTCTTTCTTGCTTATAAAAAGATTATATAATGGGAATATTATAGTAGTACTATTTATACTAGTATAATTATACTATACTGAGTATAACTTTATATATTATAAATATATTAAATATTTCAAATATGAAGTAACAGTTGATTATATGACGATAAAATGAAAATAAAATATAAAAAAGCACGTATAAATGGCTGGATTTAAAGTTACATGGTGTCATATAGGGTTCGAATAATTAGTAACGATGATTATAAAATTAGCCTGTTATATATATATATATATATATATATATATATATTTTTTTTTTTTTTTAATGATATAACGTTATCGATAAATTCAGATTTTTCAAAAATTTTTTTTTTATTCAGACAATCCAACAGAATAATTATTGACTCATTCTATATATCTATTTTCCGTATTATAAATCAACCTTTGTAGCATTGATTCATCGAGTATTAGAAATTTTTATAACGTTATCATCACTTTGGACATTTCAATGATAGGGTTCTCCTTTCTTTTTTTGTTATCTGGCAAGACGCACGTTTTTCTTTAACTTCCAGCTTATTAACGAGACTAATTTGAGTTACTTGACTTATCCCTCCTCCTCCTCTTTCTTTTTCTTTGCCACCTTCTCCTCTTCCTCCTCCTTAAACACATTTATAACCTGTTTCGATGAGGTTAGCCTTTCGACTTCGCGTTCTACATACTACATTCATACCTACAAACATATATACATACATATATTACACACATACATTGAGTTCCTACAAGCGATTCGATAGCAAAACGCGTTTCTCGGAAACTTCGACCATTACACGGATCTGAATATCGATTACTCGAGCCGATTGCACTCTTAGGTAGTAGCACCAGCTACGACGCTCGTTACTCCGACTCGCTAAAGTTTCCTTTTAAAAGCCGAAACTAAGAGCAACCTTGGGTTATACACGTAACCCCTTGTTCGTGCGTTCAATTAATTTCAGTTTACACGGATCGTACAATTAAAAACTAACTTTGGCAAATTTTCTTTTTTTTTTACTTCCTTATTTTATCACGAATTAAAAAAAAAAAATGAACAAAGGCAAAAGAAAAGAAAACGATAAAAATAAATATAATAAAGAATGAGAAGCATGCGTGAAATGATAATCGTATCAAAAGTAGTGTGTGGGTTTTAAACAAAAAAGAAAAACGGGAAAAGAGAAGACAAATTAGAAAAGAAAATCGTAATAAATAAATTCCCGTACTATTTTTAGAACAGTCAATATTAATTATTAATACGTTCGAAAGTAACATAACTTTTGGTTGGATTAAATTGCCTCACGAACCTTTACCACCTCGATCTCCATCTCTTTCGTCAGTATCGACATGGACGCTTGAACATAATGAAGCTTTCGCACGCATTTTCGGGAACTTTGACCGTTGCAACTAGCATCCGCTTGCATTGTTTTACCGAGGTTCATTGTACTTTTAAATGGAAGCTTTGCTGCCCGCATTGCAATACACACACACCTTGCGCGCGCGCGTGCATGCATGCGTACTGGGAAAGTGTCAAGAAGAGATACTGAAACTTCCGACGATTTTATACATGTAATTGGTCATTTTTTAAACTTCGCGCTGCACTGAAAATTTTGCTTTATTTAGAAAAAAAAAGGCAGAAAAGGAACGAAAGGGAGAGAAAGAGGGAGGAAGGGAAGGAGAGAGAGAGAGAGAGAGAGAGAGAGAGAGAGAGAGAGAGAGAGAGAGAGAGAGAGAGAGAGAAGAAATAGATATGATTTGTATAGAATGAAAAATGCAATGTAATCATTGACATCATACTCCTGTCAGAAAAAGAAATTTAAAAAAAAGAAGAAAAGAAGAAAGAAAAAAAAACAAGAATAAGTAAATAGACAAATAAATGATAAAAAAGAAAAATAAGCATATAAATACAAATAATAAAATATCCGAAAAATAAAATGCAGTTAATTATAATATTTTACGGCCGGCTGTCTCCGTGCTCTCATTCCATAGTGGTCGCCTCGTCGTGCTTCGTTTCGTATGTAACTCGGCGAGCTTTTACCGATACACATAAAAACGTATACACGCAAAGCGTTTACACGTACGTAAATACGCGTGGCATCTTCAAAGGGGTTAATAACAACGTCTCTATCTCTCTCTTTCTCTCTCACTCTCTCTCTCTCTCTCTCTCTTTTTCTCTCTCTTTCTCTCTCTATCTTTCTATCTCTTTTTCTCTTCGTTTTACCCTCGAGTCTGGTTAAACGGTCGTTTCGACGAAAATACCGGAAACTCTCGAGGAGAACAGCACGGACGAGCCTTCCACGTTTCCTTCGACCCACGTCGGACCTTCGTCGGGAGCTCGAAAGGAAAGCGAAAGAGAGAGAGAGAGAGAGAGAGAGAGAGAGAGAGAGAGAGGGAGGAAAAGAGAGAGGAAGAGGAAGAGGAAGGGAGAGAGAGAGAGAGAGAGAGAGAGGCACAGGGTCGAAGGATAGACGCGTTCAATTTAAATATGTAAAGTACGGCTCCTAGCTGGCGACTCGCGAGTAAGCTCGAATCCGACTCAACCCTCAGCTCTTCTCTCTCTTCTCTCTCTCTCTCTCTTTCTCTCTCTCTTTCTCTTTTTCTCGTTCACTTGCATCCCCTCGACCTCTATCAAGCTCGATTCTGAGTAGTAGCAACCGTCTACTTCGTCTCTTTCTCTCTCTTTTACTTTCTCTCTCTCTCTTTCTCTGTCTCTCTATTTCTCTCTCTTACTCTCTTAGTTTTTCTATTTTCCTATTTGTGTCCTTTGAAACGAGTAAATGTAACTATAGGATTATTTTATTCTTACATTTTATTACGAATTAATTAATAAAATTATAAACGGAATAATATCCATTAGTCGAATCAATCGAGAAGAAGCTTTAGCATTAGTTTTCGAATTGGTCGAGAATTGAACATAAGATGGTTTATTTCGTGACCAGTATGAAATGTTTGTTATGAGTTCATGCGAATCTATTTTTTGGAATGTTTAATAATAATAATAATAATAATAATAATAATAATAATAATAATAATAATAATAATAATAATAATAATAATAATCATAAAAAATGAATTAGAAATAAATAATAAGTACAATATAAATAATAATAATAAAAAATAAATCGAACATAAATAATATAATCTTTTCTCTCTCTCTTTCTCTTTTTTTTTAAATTCCCTTTCTTTTTCTTCTTCTCTATCGTTCTCTAGCACTTTTCGGCTTTGGATTTCGTATGGACGTTTCCTCTTTGATACTTTTCCGGATGACAGTAAACGCTAGTCGAGAGAACGAAGCTCGTACGAGCATAATGCTCATATACTCTAATGTAAGAGTGAGAAAGATAGCGAGAGAGAGAGAGAGAGAGAGAGAGAGAGAGAGAGAGAGAGAAAATTCTCATTCACTCACTCACTCATTTACCACTCACTCACCCACTCACTCACTCTCTCACTCACTCACTCACTTGCTCACTCGCTCGTTGGCTCGTTCGTTCGTTCGTTCGTTCGTTCGTTCGTTCGTTCGTTCGCTTCTCGGTGCCGGGTGGTAGTGCCTTGATAACCCTGCCTCTGGAAGTCGCTTCATGCGGAAACGCTCCGTTATTGAATTAGCCTTCTTGCGCGTTAATCGTGCTCCGTGCGATACCAACGACGCTGCCTAATCGCGGCTGATGGATGTGCCATGTTCACGCGTCATATCACGCTCCCATTGTTGTTTCCCATTCGATTTTCGGATTTATGTGACTTCTGAGATCATTGCCACCGGGTGGAAAGGAAAACGGTGGTAGGACAATAGCTGCCACTCGACATGATATTTTCTTATGAAAGCTTAATGCCTCTTCCACTTCGTTTCATCTTTTATTTTTTTATTTATTTTTTCTTTGTTTTTTATTTTTTATTTATCAGAATCTTTTACTTCTTTTTTTCTCTTTTTGATCTTTTTGGGGCCAATATAACAATATTATTAAACGGTATAACCAATTAAACAATATAAACTGTAAAGATTACATTAGTTCATATAAAACGTTTTTATGTTTTATAGTAGATAAGAAACAAATCATTAGTTATTAGAATATGATATAGGTATTGTATTGTCGTTAGTTATTATTTATGTATTTTGTTTTTATTTCTATTTTCTTTATTTTATTTTTTCAGCCATTTCTCGAAGAAACGTTAAAAGCGTAATTCTTAATTTCTTACTGTGCAAACGAATTTACTATACTAGGGTCTTTATTTACTTGAGAAATGCACGTCTAGAATTACGGTATTATTTACGAAACGGACATTACATTCCTACTAGCGAAAATTGCGTTGGGTTTAACAAATTGCTAGTCTTCTAATTCGTTTAACGAACGCTAAAACTTATTGTTCAGCTTATTAGAGTCATGTAAAATTACAATGACATTAAACAATTCAGAATCGTATTACTAATGATACATTAATTAAATGTTCTTACGATTACGTACATTATTTCACGTTGAACTTGAAGAAAAAAAAAGAACAAAAAAGAGAAAAGTAAAGAATAGAGTACTATAATGATAGAGTAATAGAAAAGGATAGAAAGAAAGAAAAGGACGGAGATACATACATACATACATGCATATATAAACACATATTCAGGTAGCATAAAACTCATAACATATGTACGTCGTGTATATTTGTAATAGTAGTACTAATAGTAATAGTATTAGTAGCAAAAGAAAAGAATTAAATGCATTCTCTTTCTCCTTCTCTCTCTCACTTTCTTAGCACATGGCATTGCACATGAATAGTCGCCATATACATAAAACATCGATGACTATCTCCGATAGAAGAGGAAAAGAGTGGAAAGAGAAGTAGCGTAGGGGTTGGGTGGGAGAGGGGAGAGTTGCCGCGATCTCTCTTCCGAAGCCTTCTTCTTAGCCCGCGGGAATTACATCGCATATTTATTCGCCAAAGCCACGTTCTCTCGCGAAGGCTGTTCGTCTCGTTACGAGATTCCACGAATACTATCATCTCCATGTTTCTCTCTTTCTCTCTCTCTTTCTTCCTTCCTATATCTTCTCCCTTTTTCACTTCTCCGTTTCTCGACTCCTTCTTCTTCTTCTTCTTATTATTATTATTATTATCATTCTCGTTCTCTTTCTCTCCCATTCTACATCCTACTCTCTTATTCTATATCTGTCTCTCTTATCTACACTCAACTCGGATCGCGTTGAGATGAGTCGAGGCGAAACAAATCTCGTTCGTACAGGTTCATGATCTTTCTCTCTCTCTCTCTCTCTCTCTCTATCTTTCTTGTTCTCTTTCACTCTCTTTCTTTTTTCTTTCTCCCTCTCTCTCTCCCTCTCTCTCTCTCTCTCTCTCTCTCTCTCTCTCTCTCTCTCTCTCTATCTCTCTCGTACTCGACGAAGAAAACACGCGTAATTGATATAGAGAAGAGGGAACGAGAATGAGCAGGAGTAGCTCGTAAGTACATTGATCGCGCAATTCGTGCGCTCCGTACCGTGCACAGTGGTTCGTTTTTCGCATCTAACGATAACTGGACAATGAATAAAACAAAAAAATTCGTTCGAAACGTTGAAATCGGGATCGCTTTTTAAAATCGTATTATTATTTACTTAATTCAATGAAAATGATACGTACGCGCGTATATGCATAAGTGCGATTAATTAATTTATTTATTATAAAGGGGGACAAAAATTGTGACGATAGAAATATTTACAAAAATTACGTTACCGAGAGGAAAAGAATAGGGGAAGGAGAGAGAAGGGTGGGGAACGTTAACCCGATAGAATTTGAGTTCGTCCTTTAACGAAATTTCGTGATTATTAACGAGTAAAAATATGCAATATTAATCGTTCATCGTTTTAATTATTTAATCGTTTCTTTTGTTCGCGCAACGTAACGAATTTGTAAATTACGTTTGCGCGACAGGGATGACACGTTTTAATCTTCGGGACAATTTTTCGATTTGTCGTGTACCGCATAGAGTATGTTCCATCTTTAATCAATCTTTATGCAGCGTATATACGTTTTTTTTAAGAGTAAACGACATTTATTTCTTCATTTTCTTCTTTTCTTTTTCTTAAATCGTAAAAAAGACATTCTCGTTTAAAAAAGACAATAATGAAATTAATATTATATTAGCTAATTGAATCTGATATAATTTCACTTTGAAAAGAAAGAATTTGCTGAACTAAATTTAGTGATAAATTTTATATATATAATTTTCTTTGGATCACATATTATTTTTTTTCTCTCTTTTTTTTTCTAATATCTTCGAGGAAAATCAAGAAAATGGTGTACTTAAATTTTGCGTTCTCTCGCTCACCCTCTTATAGTTTTTCCCGCGTTCTCGAACTTAAGATTGAATTTATTCGCAAGTTAGGGTCAGGATGAAAAAGTGTGACGCGGATGAAAGTTTTTCCTGAGGAACGGCCTCCATATGGGCGAAGTATTAACTCTGAAACCCGAAAGAAGAATCTATCGCTTTACTAGCACACCTTGTGCTTAGAATTATCCTCATACTTCTTTTTTTTTTACTTTTCTTTTGACAATAAAAGAAATGTAGGAAGAAATAGGGGAACTTGAAGCAGATGAAATGTTTGGCTTTTAAATATCGGCATAAGGAACTAAAATTAGATTTCGCGATAACCTAAAATAAGGATTACCGAATTATATTTATCATATCTCATCGAATTATACTCGAAATAAATTCTATGCTTACGGATACTTTCAAAACGTAAAACAAATATTTAATCGAGCGAACATTATATTTCCCTTTATTTTCTACTTATTCGCAAACTGTATTGTCTTATTATAGACAAATGTAGACTAATTTGATACGACAAAATTTTCGCCCTTTTGCAATGGTAGCAAACAATGTCCTACGTATTTATTTTTGCTCTCATTCTCGGCGAAAATCTACTTATCGGAATTAATTCGATTAATTAAATTCAATCGTTTCAATGCCTAAAAAATAATCATACGGTTTTCAAATTTTGTCTCGGATGTAAAGTAATATTTTTACAAGGCACGCTTTAAATACTTAAGCTAAGAGTAATTGAGTTACATGTATGATTTGTCGTAATTTTTAATATTACAAAAGAGAAAAAAGAGGAAACAGGAAATTTTTTTCGTCGGCCAGAAAAATCGGTTGATGATTTTCAAGATGCGAATGATAACACCGTAAAAGAGAAGAGGATGTAGAGGAGCGGCTTCCACTCTGAGATACTTGGCTGGTCTTACATAAACGGCACTATAGATATGTATCGTGTAACCACGATGGTGCCCGCCTGCCTGGCAATTGTAATTCCACTCGTACAGAGAACTCGTATTACCCACCTAAGCAAATAATGTCGAATTCGTGCGAGAGAGAAAGAGAGAGAGAGAGAGAGAGAGAGAGAGAGAGAGAGGGAGAGAGAGAGAGAGAGAGAAGAGTTGACATTTACTTATATACCCTTGATGATCCGCGGGACTTTTTTTTTTAAAAGCCATATATCGCCCTTATATTAAAGAATATTTATCCTTGAGAGTTCGTTGGTCGTTTGATAAGATAATGCGATAAACAACATAAAAATAAAATAAAAAAAAACGCCACTACTGTCGTTCAAAATTCTTGGAAATTTTTAGCGTAAACGCTTATGCTTTAAAACGAATAATAGCTATAAACATAAGAGGCGGAAGACAGAGAACGAGACACTGCGTCGTCTTCTGGATTCTTTTCTTTAAGAGTTACAATATGTCATTCGTGAAGCACTGCTGGTCATTTTCCATATGTGTTTATTAATTGTATTGTTTAAACATTCTAAATGAAATCTATTCCGAAATGTTCAAGACCAACGAGCATCACTCCTTACTTTCCTGTAGTTCTTTTTTCTTTCTATTTTCTTTCAAAAACATCTGATTTTGCCTCTTTTCCTGTTCTTAATATCTGCTCTTGACTGGATAATTTGTGAGAAATGATCAAACGTTTGATCAAAATAACATTCGGTGGAAAAAGACTGTTAAAAATATTCGAATATTTAACAACACAATGCGAAATATTTCTGAATATGTTTGAGATCGTAACGCATAATTATGATATGTTTATAGATTTTTAATTACGAATTATTTTTAATAATTAACTTCATTTAATAAACTTTCTTATTATTATATTTAATATACGAAGCTATTTTTAATAGCTTAATGCGAATATATTACTTTACTAAAATTCGTGTTAAATATTTTATGCGAATACATTTGTAAATCTAAGTGCAAACAACATATTCGTTATTGTTAAAGTTTAATCGCGATTGGTTAAATACGTTATGCGAAGTAAGACGTGATGCGAAATATGACGTGAAAAAAAAAGAGAGGGGGAGAAAGAGAAAGAAAAAGAAAGAGAGAGAGAGAGAGAGAGAGAGAAAGAGAGAGAGAGAGAGCGGAGTGGATAACCATTGCTCTTCGTTAGGCTGTTACCGGCTGTTTTCGTGGCAATGTAAATATATGTCGTTGAACCTTATACACACTGAACTGTGTGCCTTCGAACGAAAACATTTTTCGGTAGGTCGGAGCTTTGCTTTTAAAAAGTAGAAAGTGGAGACGCTCGGAAGCAGA
>OU964965.1:1524467-1542009 GCA_918808275.2 Dolichovespula sylvestris
AGAAAAGGGACTACATATGGTTCCCGTGAATTTTGCAATGATGGATGAAAGGAAAAAGGGCAGGCAGAGAGGCAGGCAGGCAGGCAGGCAGGGTGTTCTGCGTCGTACCGAAAGAGTATGAGAGTTGCTGGCGAATATATGTACGTGTACGTAAGTATATATACGTACGTCGTGAATGATAGACGAACGATAGGACAATGGGGAATGCCAGAAAGCTTGTATATGTGTGAAGGGCAAAAAAAAAAAAGAAAAAACGAAGAAGAAGTATGAAAGGTCCAATTAGCGTGCGTACGTTTGAATGAAACTAATCTGAAAGAACGAAAGGGAGAAACGGATGATTGCGAGATAGGAGAGACGAAGAACGTAAGAAAACGGTGATATGAGAGGGAGAGAAGGAGGGTGGGAAGAGTGGTGGAGAGGTTCGGTCGGAAGCAACGAGAGGAATTAATTTGAAATTTCCTTTTTTTTTTTTTACATCTTTTATTCTGTCATCTCTTTCGTTTGACAGCGAACTTTGATTCACATTTGAACAGTTGCAATATATTAAAATAATTCACGAATGAATTGTTGAAAATGTTATTGTAATCACAGATTCATTTCGTAAAAAATTGTTTTTGTTTTATTCTCTCTATCTTTCTCCCTCTTATACACATTTACAATCGCATGGGAGCAAATGAAATGTTATTTTCTTTTGCTCGCAGTTTGTACCAACACTCGCAATAAATTCGTTTGAATCGTAATAAAATTAGTTTCGATGTTTAGAAAAAAAAAAAAATAACGAATAAAAAAAGAAGAAATAAAAAAGAAGAAGTAATATAAAAATATTGTTTGGTCAAAAAGGATCGAAGGATTTTTGTACATATATAAATTATCCCCGAAGCTGTTATCGGGAGGGGGGCTTAACGCTCAATTTTATTCTTATATAAAGACAAGAGTAAATCCTTCCTTCTATCGATCCCGTTCGTACAACAACGGAGAAGTTAAAGGGAAGGAAGGAGAACCATGGCGAAAGCTTTTCGTCGCGGTCAGAATAGAGTAGAACAGAGTAGAACAGAGTAGAGTAGAATAGAGTAGAGCCGACGATGCGTGGGGTTGGAAAAGTTTTCGTGGTGAAGTTTTACGATCGCGTTTCGTAAGTGACACAGACACATGCATGCACGAATAGGTACGTACATACATAGATAGAGTTAGGGTAGGGGTGCGAAATGGTCGTGACTCTTTCGCGATGGCCCTTCTCACACCATAGGGTGAGTCGAATACAAAGGACACGCGTACCACGAGTCCGATCATCGACACACCCTTACGCACGCACACATACACATAGAACATGTAGATACGAGAGTCGTTCGATATCGATGTTCTCTTTCGTCATCGATATTCTCTGCCTAACTAACGTGACTTTTTATCCGGGGTATGCCTCGGGAAAAGGGCTGAACCTTCTATAATCTCTCTCTCTCTCTCTCTCTCTCTCTCTCTCTCTCTCTCTCTCTCTCTCTCTCTCTCTCTCTCTCTCTCTCTCTCTCTCTCTCTCTCTCTCTCTCTCTCTCTCTTTCTCTCTTTCTCTCTTGCATGTTGAATCTGACCAATGTTTTTCGAAGTTTTTGTTCGGACCGTTTGTCATGATAAAAAATACATTTTGTATGGCGAACGTTATGGAAATGAATGCATTTTACATTGGGACCTTACGAAGGAGAAACGTTTTAAATGATAGAAAACAGTGGTGCTCAAAATAATCGAAAGTTATACTGTTATTTTCAATGAAATTTTCGTATAACGATAATAACGTTATATTATTACAAACATTATCGTTATATTGATCAATGCAATGAAAACAATGTTATTTTTTGTTAAGAACTTAACGTTTAAATAAGAACAAATATCGAATATCAATAGTTTATATATATATATATATATATATATATATATATATATATATATATATATATATATGACTCATCTAGAAAACATGTAAATTATTATACAAGTGAGTTTTAATGTTTGTCTTCGTGAAATATGTTTCTCCTTTTGAAGAGAATAAGAATATTTTAAGGGCTATGTTGTTAAAGTGAAAGAGAAAGAGAGAGAGAGAGAGAGAGAGAGAGAGAGGGAGGGAGGGAGGGAGAGAGAAAGAGTAAAGAAAAATAAGAAACGATATCTTGCTTGGTAATAATTCTTACGTTATTGTGCTTGAGCTCGGTTGTACGATGTAACTTTTTTTGTTATCTTGAAAAGGAAGACCGATATTTCAAGTGAGAGTAAGTTAAGTTTCTCTTTGCGAATGCACAGAGAATAAAGTTAATTAAAGAATGATAACGAGAAGACATATTGCTGTTTTTTTCTTTGCTTTTTCTTTTTCCCTTTTCTTGCTATTTTTGTTTAGGTCTCAAATTTTTGATATCTCATTTTTTGTTGGTTATACATTTAATATAGAATTTTGTAAATAAAAAGAATAGTTGATAACGAACGGTACATAGATGAACTTCGGTAAGTAACGTTTAAAGTTTTTTTTTATATTTATATTTTTATTTTTTATTTATCGTCCGAGTATTTCATTTAAAAAGAAATATATCGTGAAAAAATATTCCGTGCACCGAATCGTAAACTTTACAAATGTTTCTCTTGTGTATTTAAAAAAATAAAATAAAAAAAAAATGAAAAAAAAGAAATAGAAAAAACGAACTGCTCGCAAAAACCGGAAGAAGCGATTGGAATAAATTCATCGAGTCTGAAAACTAATCGAATGTGGCGTAACGACAAAGCGCGGCTTTACGAAACCCAAGGGAAATAGAATCATCGTCGAATATCTCGCTAGATTCGTTATTTCGGGGTATCATAGCACGAAATGTTTTTTAAATACCCACGCTCGTGTTTTTACGAGGGACATTGCCTATAAAAAAAAAAAAAGAAAGAAAAGAAAAAAAGAAAATGGAAAAAAAATGAAAGCGCATTATATAATCTTGTTTTCTTACACGTTTTTTCGATCTCCCTTCATTCATAGAACTAGGTCAATTTTCCAATCCCCCTTTTACGCTAGTACCGACGTGCTCTGAAATCGAGTACCGGTTAGTAGTCTGAAAAAGAGGAAAGAACAATAAAAATGAAAGAGATAGATAGATAGATAGATAGATAGATAGATAGATAGAGATAGATAGAGAGATAGATTGAGAGAGAGAGAGAGAGAGAGAGAGAGAGAGAGAGAGAGAGAGAGAGAGAGAGAGAGAGAGATAAACGAAAAAACATCGAGAATGCGAGAATACGAGCTATCGTGTTCGAATGGAAGTCGAAGTTAGCAGCAACGTGTCGGTAGTCGGTCTCGAATTTCCGCCTGAAATTTTTCAACAAAGCACCACGGATGAGGCTACACAGGGTGGACAGGGTGCAGTAAACGTCACTATGCTCCCTAACTACTCGCACGCCCACTCGCGAGCTCGCTTTTACATTGTTCAAGCATGAGAGAGAGAGAGAGAGAGAGAGAGAGAGAGAGAGAGAGAGAGAGAGAGAGAGAGAGAGAGAGAGAGAGAGAGAGAGAGAGAGAGAATTGAGCTGGGAACTCAACCTCGAAATTCGAAGCCTGCTGACGACCAACTAAAATCACCATCCATATTGCATACTAGGCTTGTTTCTGGACACCCTACTGATCGTCATCTACAAAAGTAAAAAAGTCTGTCTCGTGTCTGATTCCCAGCTAATAATTCTTTGGGAGCTCTTTTCTCTTTTCTTTTTTTTAGGGGGGGGGGGGGTCTTAAGTAGCTCGTAGGAAGTTGTATTAGATGTCTAACGTTCTTGGAAACATTAATCTTGAGATAAAGATTAGTTAAGTGGTTACATTCGAACTATGGGACTATAAACGATCGATTCATTTTCGTTAAAATTGTTATTGTTTCGATAAATTCACATGTGTACCAAAGCTAATGAGTAATAAGAAAATTAATTCCTTTGAAGTATACGTTCATTAATTCTATTCGATATACGATATAAAAATTGTTTCGCGTATATGAGAGATCAGTCTTATAATTTATTACTAAGTTATTGTATAAGAAAAGAAATACATATATATATATATATATATATATATATATATATATATATATATATATGAGCTGTTCACTTGCCAAATCGATTAACTTCATAAAACAAAAATTAGAGAAATGTGATAAAATAATATAAATCGCTTTTTGAATAATTCCCTTTAAAATAGAAATTCAAATAAACATTGTGGAATGTATGAACGACCCTTGACGGCTGTGTTTAAATTGTATTAATTGGAACGATTTACATCGGAGTACGGAATTAATCAGAGATTAGCTTCTGAAATAAATTATTGTTTATTCGGTGGTCAGAAAAATAATTTTGTCATTTAGTGATATTAAACAACGAAAATCAGAGAAATTTATTATGAATATAAAAGAGAGGACTCCGTCAAGTACTTTTACGCTTAAATTTTTTTACAATTTTAAAATGTGGTGTTAATCGATTTGGTTTCTGAACACGGCATATATATATATGTATAATATAGAAATATATATTTCTATTTATTAATATATTTTATATTATATTATATTATTTTATATTATATTATATTATATTATATTATATTATATTATATTATATTATATTATATTATATTATATTATATTATATTATATTATATTATATTATATTTTATATATATATATATATATATATATATATATATATATATACACTATATAATATCTACAAATTATCAAAACTATCCTATCTCGGTTTATGAATCACAAACATCTTAGGTGAACCGTTAGTGAATCGTTAAAGAAAAACGCTCGATTTTAATGACACACGTATTTTTCGGTATGTTCAATCAAAGAAAAATAAGAGTAGCAAAAGAGGAGATGACACTCCTCCACCATCGGTGTCTCGAGGATTATTGGATTCTCTTTTATGACGGTCTGCTGTTTCGTTTTCCTCATTCCTCAGAAGATATTTTCGGCATTTTTTCCTCCCTCTTTCTCCCTCCCTTCCTCCCTCCCTCTCTCTTTCCTTCTTTCTCTTTCCTTTTTCACGAAGATACGAATTCCATCGATAGGTTCTTCGATGGCAAACCCATCGATACACTCGGCCGAACGGGAATCCTTCGTAAATTCGCATTTGATCCCACTCGATTTCGAGTTCGACCCTTCGCTGACGCCAACCTCGACGTCGTTCGATAGTGCTAAGCTCCGAGAACATTTCTCTCTTTCTCTGTCTGTCTCTCTCTCTCTCTCTCTCTCTCTCTCTCTCTCTCTCTCTCTCTCTCTCTTCCTCTCTTCGTGCACGATTGAGAATGACGAGCGCGAGATAACGAGCGATTACGAATAAATCTGTATGATCCACGTGTATGTACGTAGACATGGGTGCATGTATGTGTCTCTGAGTCTCTGTTTAATAGGATTCATTCCATGCATAGATCTTCAATTAAGAGATGCGTTCTCGTAGATCGGTATATTTCTAACTATATTCCCCCTCTTTTTCTCTCTTTTTTCTTTCATTTTGCTTTTTTTTTTGAAGTCCGTATTTGACATTTAATATAAGTATATAAAACGATTAAACGTCGTTTAAAACGGTTGAACGATTTTAAAAAGTAACAGAGGGATTCAATGAATTCGTTCTTATATCAAATTTTCCGCTCTCTCAAACTGACAAAGAGTACTGTCGCAGTTCATGTTCCTTCGACCATTACTCTTTCATCTTCCTCCGTAACTCAATATAATCATAAATACGTACGAGATTCGAATCTTTTTTTCCCCCTTCCTTTTTTTTTCTTTTTACATTTCGTTTTACTCGTAGCTTCATCCCTTTAGTGGCGGTATAGTCGAACATTTATCGATATTAATTCGTAATAGTGTATTATATTCACAATTTCACCCTATACTTACATGCACACACACACAGACAGACATATAGAAATACACGATATACATGATATACATATTAGGTATACGTATATGTATTATAGGTAATGTATTTTGTATTGTAGATGTCGAAGGACGCACACACCGGGGTGCAATTAAGTTAGGCCCGCTCTCTCGTTAGAGTGGCACATCTGTTAGGTACTTTGTACCACGAATCCGTAGGAGTCGTTTAAAGGTCTCGATTGAATGCCGCTCGTCTACCCTTTCCGCACGTCCCTCGTACGGTCCTCATTCTCATCGTAGCACGCCCACTTCCTAACCTCCCTCGATGCTTAAATACTTAAGCATTAAAATAGGGTAATGGCGGTTTCCGGAGTGGAGAACTATTGGTGCTTCGCTTTTTCTTCTTCTTCTTCTTTTTCTTCTCCCTTTTCTACTTTTCTTCTCTTCTATTCCTCTGATATATACATATACATACATACATACATACATACATACATACATACATACATACATACATACATACATACATACATACATACATACATACATACATACATACATACATACATACATACATACATACATACATACATACATACATACATACATATATACATACATACATACATACATACATACATACATACATACATACATACATACATACATACATACATACACACGCGCGCGCGTGTGTGTGTGTGGTGGTTTCTTTTACCTTCTCTCGAAATAGGATCGGTCGTGATCCAAATCTCAACGTTTCTTTCACACCATTTCGAAGAAAAAACGTTAAAGATATTGATCTCTCTCTCTCTCTCTCTCTCTCTCTCTCTCTTTCTTCCTCTCTTTTTCTTTCTTTCTTCTTAAATTGCCAAAGTAATAAAGACGATTTTATTTTATATAGTCCTTTTGTAACACAGTACATTTTTATTACTCTTCAAGCGATACGACTTTAGGAATAAGTAAGCTCTCCTTATTTTGATTACTATGTTGATTCTAATTTATGGATATTCATTTAATTTTCTCTTTTTCATTCTTTCTTTTTTCTTTTTTTTTATTTGTTTTTTATTCTTTTTATAACGACGGAAAACTCGAGATAAAGGAATACGGACGGTCTATTGGAACAAAGAAGAAATCGGGATAACAGATCGAAAGTAATAAGTTTGATACAAACGAGTTATTGATTTGTCCTTATCAAGATATAGCTGACATCTTCATATATAAATTATTAAAATCCTTCGATCGTTTCGTATCTTTGTATCACCTCTAATTATTATCGACGTTATGTAAGAAAAGGGATGAAAATATTTTTAAGAATATTCCGAGTATATTTCGAAAACAAATAAATCAAATAATGTTAAAGTAATAAACGACGACAGATTTAATAAGAAAAGAAATAATATAGAAATTTGTAGAATTTCAAAATTCTTTTTTTACTTTTTTACTTTTACGTTTACTTTTTATAGTAATTTTTATATTCATTTATATAACACATCCCTCTTCCTCTTCCTCTTCCTCTCTCTCTCTCTCTCTCTCTCTCTCTCTCTCTCTCTCTCTCTCTCTCTCTCTCTCTCTGCAACATTTCAATTATTTCTTATTTCCGATTTTTCGTATTACACAAACATACAAAACGTTGTCGGTGGTGAGTGAATATTCCATACAAACAACTCATCTCGAAAATGATCGTGTAAACGTTTCCCGATTTCGTGCGATATCACCAAGCAACGTAATCATCGAGCCAGCTCGTCGTCCCTTTTCAAAGCACATGCCGCTCTTATCGATATTATCGAATAAACATTTTCCATCAGTGGCAATCGGAAGCTTCGTATAGTCGAAATAGTACACTGCTCATTACGAAACTCCATCGGGCGTGTGTGTGTGTGTATGTATGTGTTTATTCGCTTTCTCCCTCTCCCTCTCTCTCTCTCTCTCTCTCTCTCTTTGTAGGTTCTACAGTAAATACATCTATTCGCGTGGAAATCGTGAGAACTAGCCGTACGATCGTTGTAAATGATCGCGACTAGGTTCGTAGCTCGGGAAACTGCCAAAACGTGGGGTAATCTCGCACGAACCTTCCATTCTCGAAACGTGTCTATTTCGGCCTAATTTTAGTTCGTACCAACGACGTTGGTAGTGGTGGTTCTTTTGTAACGTTTTGCGATCAATCCCGTCGAGTTTGGAAAGTCAATTTGCTACGTCCGTTCGTTAATTTAATTACTATTACTTGAATGAGTTTATAACGTCATTTATTTAACGTTTAATTGGATATATATATTTTTTTCTGTCGTTTTACATTTAATTATTATTATTTGTACACGCAGCTAGAGACGTTAGGATCTGTTAACATGATACAAAAGTAAACCATGAATAATGTGAACATCTCATTGGTAATCACGATTTACATCAGTGGTTTTCTAGATTGACGAATAGAGTTATTCGAGCTACTTTTAGTTCCTTTTCACCGACTAAATGATAAGTGGTGGAGAAAAAATGAGATAGCATATAATATTCGTAGCATATATTTTCTTCTTTTTTTTTTTTTTTTTTTTTTTTTTTTTAAGTACGATACGTAACATTTTCATGTTTTACGTTTTCGTTCGACTTTATGATACTCGAGGAATTACGTAATAGTAGATCTTTCCTTTCGTAAAAACGACGTATTATTTAATTTTACATCGAGAATAAGAGGGGAAATAAATTTAACAGGATTTAAATATTACCTGTTAACATTATTTACAAGGATGTAGGTACACATTTTTGTGTTTTTAAGATTTTTTAACATCGACGATTGTTTACACTTTGTTCTTCTTCGAAAATAATTTATACCTCATACCTAATTCCATGTTTTATTTTAAACGAAATTCTTTAAGAATTTCTTTTTGGCATGCATAATGTATCAGCCATCTGTTTATATATTAATTAGCGTATCTCAATGGCGAAGTCGGAGTTCCATGATGGCAACGTCAGCTACGTTACGTATTTAAGGATAAAAAGGATCGGGGCATGGTGTCCCTTCCCTTTGCGTTTTCCCTTCGTCTCATTCACCGTTTTATCGTACGATCTTTGGGAAGATCTCTCAAGCTAACAAAAGAAAGAACTCGTGAATGCGGAATTCTTGTAGCTTTATATTAGAGAGATATGATTTGAAGATCGAGAAATACGAAAATATAATAGATATACTAATTGTATACGATATAGTCAATAGTAGTGTATTTTTAAATACACATAACTATATACCCATATCATATCATATCATGTAATATATATATATATATGTATATATAATACACTTTTGTACATATGTTTTATCAATTATATATTGCATAAAATATAGTAACGTATATAATGTATAAAATATAATGTATAAAAATATAATGAATAATATATATATATATAATATATATATATATATATATATATATATATATATATAAATATATATATATACGAACGTAACGATAAAAATGATCTAAATTCTA
The DNA here is from genome assembly GCA_918808275.2 of Dolichovespula sylvestris. Lineage (NCBI taxonomy): Eukaryota > Metazoa > Arthropoda > Insecta > Hymenoptera > Vespidae > Dolichovespula > Dolichovespula sylvestris. The sequence goes on from OU964965.1 coordinate 1,533,820, forward strand.
AAAAATATCCTACTTATTTTTTATTTTGTATTACGCTGATTTACATAGATATAAAAAGAAAAAAGAAACATATCGTATCTCAAAACTTTAACTTAGACCAATATCATAATCACTTATATATCAGAACACACACACACACACACACACACAAACATGTACGTATATAAACTCACGTAAAATATATCTAAATACATATCTACATATATCAATGAAAAATGTATACATATAACGCATTCCTTTTCATACGGGAATGGATATGGGAAAATCGATGGTTATCGCGGTCACGGAAGCTCCGAACCGATTCCAAGGGCTCGGCAAATAGATAGATCGGTTATCCGAGAGTAGCCAGGTGTGTATAGATCGCCAAGCAGTAACACCAGCGTGTTTCACGATGGACCGTGTTCGAAAGCTTCGACAAAATACGCGTCAGGTATTCCATATACCTATAGGAGAATGAATCCGTATATACATATGTATATCTATGAGAAAGAGAAAGAGAAAGAAAGAAAAAAGAGAGAGAAAGAGAAAGAGAGAGAAAGAACTAGACCGTAGTAGTACATCATTCGATGAAGCATCATGGACCGCTGAGTCTGCGAACAGCTGGCGTGTTTTTCGAGCCGCTTTTACGAAGAATGAAAAAGGGGCCCTCTCTCTCTCTCTCTCTCTCTCTCTCTCTCTATTTCTCTCTTTTAGTCCTGATGTAACACGTCAGGCTTACGAAGGATGCTGTTTTTCGAAAAGGGCCCTTTGCCTCAAAGAGAGAAAGAGAGAAAGAGAGAGAGAGAGAGAGAGAGAGAGAGAGAGAGAGAGAAAGAGGCGGTGCTATATTACCCTTCGGTCGTTTCACGAAACACGCTTTCTACCTTCGAGATATCGATTCTCTGTTCTCATAGAGAGTGGATCGTTTTCGTGGAAAAACGCGTGAAAAAGCGTGAACCTTTTCTCTACTCCTGTAGTTCCCTCGAGACTTTACCCGTAGTTATGTATCTATCTTCTCTTACTCTTCATCTCCTTCTCTCTCTCTCCCTCTCTCTATCTCTCTCTCTCTCTCTCTCTCTGTTCTATTTACCAGCTTCTTTTTTCGTAAGCAAGAAAATGTTAAAGGGCGAACTCGTTCTACGTGAGACTTTCAAAGATCTCTCCCGCTGTGTTCGACTAGTCCATGTCCGCAAAAGCATTCCGGTCTATCGTTTTTCCTTCTGAAAAGTTTCTTTTTCTCACTTTCTCTCTCTCTTTCTCTCTCTCTCTCTCTCTCTCTCTCTCTCTCTTTTCCACAGTGATATATATATATATATATATATATATATATATATATCTTCTTTCATGCGGTTGGCATTATATGTTTTGATTTTCAATCCTTCACAGTAAAGGCATCAGCAGCAGCCATGAGATTTCGAGTACGTGTTTATACATGTGTTGCCTACGTAAGCCTACGAAAGGAGCAAGAGAGACAGAGAGACAGACAGACAGACAGAGAGAGAGAGAGAGAGAGAGAGAGAGAGAGAGAGAATGGCCTGCGGTGTACAGCACTTGCAAGGGTGCTATGTCGATGAAGTGTTTATATGTATCTTCGAGGACCCCGAGAGTTCTATGGGACACCCGTAATAGTAATGCTGGTTATGGTGGTTATGACGGTGAATCTAGTGGTGGTAGTGGTGGTGGTGGTGAAAATGGTAATGGTAGTGAGGATGGGTAGTATTGGTATTTGTATTGGTGATGGTACTCGATGAGTACTACTCCATTCCACGTTTCAACGTTTTCACGCGTCTCGTTTCGCCGTATTCATGGGAATTGACTTTTCACCTGCGACTGCGTTTACTTATCTCGAATATACGCGATAATGAGAAAATCGTAGTGCAATAAAATTATCAAATAACGGTAGATTCTCTCGTTCGATTGTTGCCGTTTCTTCGTATACAATATACCGATCGATTTGAAATACAAACATTGATGTTTCGAAAGGGGGCCTAATTTTTGTTCTTATTTTTTTTACGTGCATCAATATATATATATATATATATATATATATATATATATATATATATATACATCGTTGACGAAAATTCCTTTTTAATCAAAATTGTTAGTTGAGAAAAGATTAAGTAACACAAATAAGATTAGGATTTGATCGTAGAGATTCAATATAATTTATTATTTATTCTTCAATAATCCTCATTGTAACATGGAATTCGTCTTATCAACCGATAAGAACACAACTTATCTCTCTTTCACTCATTAAAAATATTATAGCGTTTTCTTTCTGGCGTTTATCAGCGCAACGTCAACAGCAGAGGACACAAGGGCAATAAACGTTGGTTCTTGCCCACCTTCAATTTAAAATAGTAGTTCGCACGCGGGTTCCTGATTGCTAGACGTGGTAAAAGGAAAGAACTCTACTAGGATGATAAAAGAAAAGCCAAAGTATAAGAGAAAAAGAGCGCAAAATAGGAGTGAGAGAAACAAAGAGACAGAAGAAGAGGAAGAAGAAGAAGAAGAAGAAGAAGAAGAAGAAGACGACAACGACGACGACGACAACGAAGAAGAAGAAAAAGAACAAGAAAAATAAGAAGAAAGCGAATGAAACGAGCGAGGTTCGGTCCTTGCAATGGCAGACTCTATCCGATAGTATATCCGCGGGCGAGATCGTGATTGGACAGGGACAAAGGAGCCCGTTGTCGTGCCGCTTACGTGAGATGCACGACTGTGAGCTCGCGCGCGCGCGAGCGATGAACGAGCTTCGGAGCTTCAGCCACAGAGCATCCTCATCGTCTCGTATCACGACTCTCTTTTCTCTCTCTTTCTCTCTCTCTCTCTCTCTCTCTCTCTCTCTCTCTCTCTCTCTCTTTCTGTCTGTCTATCTGTCTCTTTCTCGTACCCTTTCTTTTTCTTTCTTTTATATCTTCTTCGTCTTCTTATTCAACGTATGTACACACACACACACACACACACACACACACACACACACACACACACACACACACACACACACACACGTCGTATATATGTGTATGTACGTATGTACGTATGTATGTATGTAAGTACGTAGAGTATACAGTAAGACATCGTTTACCGTGGCTGGGGATACGTTTCCCCTTCTGTCGCGCCGCTGAGGTCGTCTCGATCAGGATCGAAACGGCTCGGCATGGATCAGCAGCAGCACGCTCAAGCGATCGGTCGCACGCTCTCCGATTGGCTGACCCCCGGCTCTGACAAACGGTTTCGCGTTGAGTGGAACTTTGTCTCGGGACGTTTTAAATCGGGACACGTCTTTTTAAATACGACACTCCTAGACGTGCTTACTCTTTTCGTATATTACGTGTCTGTCTGTCGATGCATATACATATATATATATATATATATATATATATATATATATATGCGTTTGCATGTATGTGTGCGTTTCTTATGAATGAGAAACATAGACTATTTTAGATACATCGATTATTTACGCACCATTCGTTGGGAATATTTTGTCAGGAACAATTTGTAATTTTTTTTTTTTATATAAATGGAAAGAGTACTTTGAACATATTTAAATCGCCCGTCTTTTAATACAACTTGTAGATATGTTTCTTTTTTCATATATTATGCGTTTGTCTGCTGGGCATTTTCTTTTAATTAAGAAAAATAAATTTGAATCTATTGAATATTTTCGTACCGTTCTTTGGATTTATTTTGTCACGTCTGATTTATGAATCATTTAAAAAATTCTTGTTTCTTTTTTTTTATGGAAAGAGTACTTTGAACATATTTAAACGTATCATTTTCTTTTTCTTTCTTTTTTCTTTATTTTATTATTATCATTTTTTCTATATTACAAAATAAAGCATTCTTTATATATAAGGTTTGAAATTGATGCGCGTTCGACCGCACAAGCTTGTGGTTATCATATAAAAATAAATCCTATTCTAGCGAACGTATCACAATAGTGATGATCGAACGATAATAGTCTGTAATAACTTCGTTTTGGAGAATTAATAAGAAATCGAAAAGAATGCGATAGAAGAGAAAGAACGAAAGAAAGAAAGAAAGAAAGAGAGAGAGAGAGAGAAAGAGAAAGAGAGAGAGAGAGAGAGAGAGAGAGAGAGAGAGAGAGAGAGAGAGAGAGAGAGAGAGAGAGAAATTAATAAAACAATAAAAATATATAGAAAAGAAGCGAATGCATTTCATTCGCGAAAGTGTTCTTTCATCGCGATGTTTTCAATCAGTTCTGCTAACCAAGCGAACTTTTCGATTGGCGAAAATAATGGCGAAAGAAAAGATGAAGGAAACTTTTCTCTCTCTCTCTCTCTCTCTCTCTCTCTTTCTCTCTCTCTCTTTCTTTCTTATTGTACGTGTGGGGGTGGCGTGCAGCCGGTTAAAACGCTATTAGAGAGTCGCGTAGACAAAAGACGAGTCAGAGTTTTTTTTTAGTTTTTTTTCTTTTTCATTTTTTTTTCGACCGGCGAAGGCGATCGAATAATAAAGTACCTACGTCAATTCTATCGTTTACGAAAAGTAAAAAAATAAAAAAGAAGAAAAAAACCGAGGAGGCTGTCGCCGATTACCTCGTTAATCGCCCTCGATCGAAAGAATGCATATACTTACCCCTATCTTCATACCTCCTCTACCTTAACCCCTTCTCCTTTCCCACCTTTTTGACCTCCTTTATATCGAACAAGTAAACACCCCATATGTACCCATGGCTTCTTAATATGCGTATAGAAATTTCTATTATTAGATGCTTGGAAGGAATTTGTATGGGGCAACTATGGCGATAGAAGTTTCTATAAGGTTTTAGATCAATGAACGTTTAATTAGATTAATTTAAATTCTATTTCAATATTAATTAATTATCGTGTCGTGTAATTTAGCCACGAAATAAAAAAAAAAACGAACAAAGAAAGATCATATAAAAGCAGAGAAGAGGAAAAAATGGAAGTCACGCCTGTTATCGAAGGAATTCTAACTTTTTATATTATCGCTTTAATTTTTATATTATCGATTAAAACTACGCAACTTTCACTTTAACGTGAAAAATATATTTTTCTAATAAATATTCCATACAATTTCACATATTTCCGACCGTATCGCGTCGTTGTTGCTGGTAATCGTTCGTTACTCGTCTCTCTCTCTCTCTCTCTCTCTCTCTCTCTCTCTCTCTCTCTCTTTCTCTCAAATACAGCCATTTGTTAATAATAAACTTTTTACACAAAACTTCATCTATCGATCGAATTACGAATATTTTTATAAATATACATTTTTTTAATGTTTTTTAAAATGCACTTCGTTATTCTTTGTGAAAGCAATTTGTAGTCTTTTCTTTTCCGATGTTATACCTATATTTTTTTATTAGTAAATATTCGATCTTTCCAAAAGTTTCGATTATGTAAATAATTGGAAACGAAAAGCGCAAAACTGTAATAACACTATTCTTTGTTAGAGACATAAAAGATTATTATTCGCTTTTATAACGCTCGACGGAAATCGCGTTATAAAGGATCGTTGAACGATGCTTTGCTTATTACACGAGCAACGTAGTATGTATGTAGTAGGTACGTTCAACTCCCATTGCGACTACACTACTCGCTATTACGCGTTTAAAAAAAAAAAAAAAAAGAAAAGAAAAAAAGAGCTTGCTGAGAACGAAATGATATCGCAACGTGCACGCGACGTGCATCTATTTCATCTAGTAACGAGATCAAGTTCAACATCCATTCAAAAATCTCAATCGATTTTATTACTCGTTGAGACGAATTGATTTATCAACAGTTTTTATAGAATTTCGCGTGAATTTTCAAGCCTATCAGATTTATTTACAAGTTTATTAATGTTGACGTTAATTAAAATGGTAATAAGTACGTTTTGATTTGGAAGATTATTCAATCGATCATTTTCAATCGATACAATCATTAATTATTCATGAATCTGACTTTAGAAATCTTTAATAATGATAATAATAATGATAATAATAAGCATTATAGTGTTTAGAATATTTTTAAATAAGATTAAATTTGACGGAGGTAGTCTAATCAGTCTAATAACACGAGTAATGAGAGAAAAAAAATAATAATAATGACAATAATAATTTTACAATAGTAAAATCAATTAAAAGAGAAATTATTTGCATAAATATTTCGAAATGATCTCTCTCTCTCTCTCTCTATCTCTCTCTCTCTCTCTCTCTCTCTCTCTCTCTCGCTTTAGGGATTTTCTGTCAAAATGATGAAGGTAATGCGACCTGTGTTAAAATCAGAGCGTATTACGAGCTACTATTGATCGATCGCACATGTAATACTCGCCTAAGCAGCATCGTTTCGTTCGAATACATATTACATGCATACTATAAAGGTATGTCTATATATGCGCGCGCGTGTGTGTGTACCTAAAAGCATACGAATAAGAACACGTATGGAATCTCGATGTATCGGTTGGATTATATCGTAAAATTGCAAAGTATGCGCTCGCTGTAAACTATGCCACCAAACGTTATACTAAGCTTTTCTATTCGTTTAGATATCGTCAACGTCAAAAGAGCTCGTTACATTTTTACATAGGTATAATATAATACTAACGTTTATGTACATACACAGATACACATAAACACACATGCATTTCGTCTCTCCCTATCCGCTTGATTTCGTGACTAAGTTGAATGAAACAAAAATAAAGAGAAAGAGAGAGAGAGAGAGAGGGAGAGAGAAGAAGAAGGAAGTAGAGAAAAAAGGAGAAAAAAGAGCCGGAGAAAACAAAAAAGAAATAAATAAAAAGGATGTATAAAAAAGCGATGCTGGGGATACGTGCCGCGAGCTATGCCGCGAGATAACGAAATAGTCTTAACGATCCCGCTGAACGGGACGGATTATTCTATTAAGTGGAATGATTAACGTATTTGGTTATCTCCCTGGCGCACTAGTTTTAACACGCCCATGGCGATACTCCTTTTATTTACGGCGGTCACGAACTTCGCCTCGTTTTAAAACTGCCCCGACGATATACGTAGGAGGTATATGTACGTATAACATTTTCTCTTTTAAGTGTGTGCGTGTGCGTGTGCGTGAGCGAGTGCGTATGCGTGAGCGAGTGCGTGTGCGTGTATGTGTGTGTGTTTAGATACATGTGAGCGAAGAAGCGTAACGAGAATTGTGAGCTCGTTGAAGTTATCGTAAAGATGTACTTTCGTTGATTATTTCTTTTTCTTCTTCCTTTTTTCTTTCGTTTTTCTTTTTTTTCTTCTCATAATGATGGTCTCTTATAGCGTGCATAGTTCAAGAGAAAAAGAAAAAGAAAGAAACACAAGTAACTTTCGATGGAACTCGCGTTTATTTAGATATACGTTAATTTATCAATCGACGTTTGATACTTATCTATATCTCATTTCAATATTCCTTCGTAATGTCGATTACAAAATAATTATAAATGTCTACTTTTTATAATGACAGTTTCTTGTATATAACTCGAGAGAGAGAGAGAGAGAGAGAGAGAGAGAGAGAGAGAGAGAGAGAAGAGTAATTTTCGACGAGACGTTAAGTTTATTTAGATATACGTTAATTTATCGCGTTCAACGTTTGATTCTTATCTGTATCTCCTATAAATATTCTTTCGTAATGCCAATTATAATATAATTTAACGTCTTAATGAAAACATTGAAAGTTCCGAGAATAGATGTTTTTTTTTTATTCGAACCTAATGCACGTCGTGTCTCTTATCGATTTTTACGAAATAGCGTATGGGTAAGCAGATGATTCATTTTCAGTAGTTACATCGCATACATAAATTTACACGCGCGGATGCAATCCGAGTATGTCGGTATCCACCTTTTTTATCTCTCTCTTTATTACGTAGCTTTTGAACGTCCTTGATATTCCCGGTGGTACGCGTCGCGTAACGCGAATCGAGGGAAAAAAAAAGGACGAGAAAGAAGAAAAATGAAAAGAGTTAGGAGAGACAGAGAGCGAGAGAGAGAGAGAGAGAGAGAGAGAGAGAGAGAGAGAGAGAGAGAAGAAAGGAAAGAGAGAAGAGAAAGATAGAGAAAGCAGTCTCGATTCACGCAGATATACGTCGATCCTGAAAACGCTCGTCGCTGAGGTCCCGCGTTATAAGTAATGCACGCCATAATTACGGGACCCCTATTCCTATCTACCCCCGTTACGATGTAACGAGTTCTTTTACCTCCTTCCAAGCAGAGAGACAGTGACAGCGACAGAGAGA
>OU964965.1:1542209-1549709 GCA_918808275.2 Dolichovespula sylvestris
AATGTATAGCACCCGAGTTTACTCGGGTATATCTTTTGAAAAATGATACCGTCGGTCCAGTTCTCTCTCTCTCTCTCTCTCTCTCTCTTTCTCTCTCTTTCTCTCCGCTTCTGTTCTTTTTTCTCTCTCTTTCTCGTTCTCGTTCTCATTCTCGTTCTCTCTCTTTTTTTTTCTTCTCTTTCTCTCTCTCTCCTCATCCAATCAAGAAAAGTTCGATGTTCGATAAGTCGAGAGCTCCCGATCGAGTACCCTTCGATGCTCCGATTTTACGAAAGTTGCTTTTCTCGGATGGTCGAGCATCGAAAAGTCTCGATGTGAGTTGAGAAAAGAGCGCCTACGAAGATAGTAGACGCCCCCTCGAATTATTTCCTCGATTCCGAAGGACTGACGACGTAACAGTTTTAAAATCAATACAAATTATTATATCTTGGAATAAATTAATAGTTTTTCTCTAAGAAGTTATTAGTCGAATTAATATTATAATATTATCGGATATTCTTCGTTAATCGTATGTAATATAACGGAGACTGAAGCGATCTTCGAAACATACATCCGAAATTACTATTGCACGAAATTCGTGTGGATATACGAGCGATTAACGTAATTTAGTTCGAAATATTTTCATATATTTCTTTTTTATTTACCATTTAAACCCACGACTCTCGCGATATATCGTAAAACGAATATTCAAATAACGTAAATTACTTCGATGTTTATTTCATTTAAATTTATCGCAGCTATTATAACCGATCATATTTATACATTTGTACGTATATTTCTATTTACCTATAGATGTATTTATACACACACACACTCATATGTATATTGAGATAAAATGTGAGAAAATATCGTCGTTGGTTTTAATTATAGAAATTTATTTAAAATAAAACGCAATAATTAAAAAAGTAGATTGGTAAATCGACTCCCGACAAATATATTAGCTGACTATTAAGAGGGAGAAGGGAGTGTGCGAGGGAGAATAAAAAATGGTAAACAGAGGTATATAAGAGGACGAAATCGAAAGGACCCTTTTATTTATCGGTTCACCGAGCCCATTCGTTCGTAAGGAAAGTATCGACGGTTTTCGGGCAAATGCTATTACCGAAAGGTTTTGCATCGGTGCTCGATTTTGCGTCGGTTCCTTCCGGCGACGATAAACGCGACTACTGTAGATGATTCAAGTGTATTTGTGAGAACCGTGACTATGATTGCGATTGTGACTGCGACCATGAATTCTGACTGTGATTGTTACTGAGAGTTTGAGATAGTGCCTGTGTAAAAGACCCTTTCGCGGGTTTTCCTACCCCTACGTTCGAGGATAAAGGGTTCGTCGTGAAAAAGAATTGTCTCCGATCGATAATGCTGTCCTAGCTTTATCTCTCTCTCTCTCTCTCTCTCTCTCTCTCTCTCTCTCTCTGCCTACCTTTCTCTCTCTCTCTCTTTTTTATACTTTATCTGTCGCATTTTGCGATGACGCAAATTGGGCTGTGTCAAAAACGAACTATAAAAATACATGTATTAAGAAATTGTAATGGATTCACGCTCGAAATCTGCGAGACTGTACAGAAAGAACGAGAGAGAAAGAGAGAGCGATAAATAAAAGAGTGAGAGAGGGGAGAGAGAGAAAGAGAGTGATAAATAGAAAGAGTGAGAGAGGGGAGAAAGAGAAAGAGACAGTCGGCTGAGAGTATTTTTATTCTTTGTTTTTTTTTTATTTATTTTTTTTACTTCTTTATGCATCGGTACGGGAACTGACTAACCAGCCCGTCGACGGGAAAGGGCATTAATTTTCGAGGAAAGCGCGACAAGAATAAAATTCAGTGCACGATGCAGCTTGAGCACACGAGCTCACGTTCTCTATCTCTGCCTCTGTATTGTCTCTCTCTCTCTCTCTCTCTCTCTCCCTCTCTCTCTCTCTCTTTCTCTTGCTCTTGCTCTTGCTCTCATTCTCTCTTTTTCTTTCGCACGACGTCGTTTAACCCTTCGACGATAGATCGGTGATTTTTCTTCTTCTTCTTCTCCTTTTCCTTCTTTCTTTTTCTTTATTTTATTTTCTTCTTCTTTTTTTCTTTTTTGTCATTACTACTTCTTTCACCGGCTTTGGGCCCTTTCCGTATAAATTAGCGTTTGCTCGCGAAATTCTGTTTGCTTTTAGGAAACCACCAACTATGAGTGAAAGAGAGCTAGAGAGTTATAGACTGAGACAGTTAGGGTGAGCAAGTAAGAGTGAGAGAGGGAGGAAGGGAGAGAGAGGGGGGGGGGGGAGAGGGAGATCGTTATTATTCTTTGAAAGAAAGTTTTTGTGATTCTTTGGCGAAAAAACGCTTTAAGACTTTCGAAGCGATCTCCGGGTAAAAGTACTACTTCTCTTTCTCTTATGTTTGTGTAATACTAACGTTCGATAATTAAAGTAAACGAGTGGACCTGCTGGACGAAGAGAAAGAGATAAAGAGATAAAAAGATAGAGTGGCATTGTTTAATGAAGAGAAGGAAAGAAAGAGAGAGAGAGAGAGAGAGAGAGAGAGACGAGAGAGACCTGCCGAGATCGAAGAAGAGTTAACAATCATTAATAATATTTTAATTTAAATAGCCTTTCAAGTAATTTGACGTTAACTTGAACTGCTCCGAAGGAAGAAAATGAAAATGATTTAAGTTATACGGTAGAATGATAAAAGACGAATGAAATATAAGTTTATTACTATTTATTTTAATAAGTTTTATTTCGATAAAAATAATAGGATGAATATAAAGGGTTTGGAAAATATATTATTGTATAAAAATGTATGTAGAGTAACTTACGTAAAGTGAAGAAAAAAAAAGAAAAAGAGAGAGACAGAGATAGTGAGGGAGAGAGGGGGGGTGAGAGAAGGGAGAGAGAGAGAGAGAGAGAGAGAGAGAGAGAGAGAGAGAGAGAGACTCATTGATTTTGTCAATATAATTACAAAGTACGTTATATTTATATTTATATTTTAGCTTATATTGTAATAATACTAATTATTAATTACGAGAACAGATATAAGTTATAATGTTCTATATGTATAGTGTAAGACACTTGATTAATAATTCACACATAATTCACAAATGCAATAATTACTGGTTAATAATATTTAATTATCAAATTTAATAGCGAATGACGTAAGAATAAAAAAAAATAAATAAAAATAGAAAACGTAAACGAGTGAAGAGAAAATGGAAAGAAAGAAAGAGAGAGAGAGAAAAGATAAAGAAAGAAAGAAAGAGAGAAGAGAAGTCGTTTAACTTCCCGATTAGTATGCGACTCCTCGAGAGTTTTCGCACGACAACGATGAGCGTTTCCGTGCTCACCCGGTCGACCCTTGGCCGGAGGATATCAAGGGCGTTTATGGGAATCTCGACGGAAGCACGCGCATCGCTCGTTTCCGTTCTTAACCATCAATCTCTCCTTGCCTCCTTCGATAAAAGTAAAATTAAAAATAACATTTCATGATATTGCATGCACTGAGTAGATGTAAACACACACGCATCATCATCATCATTGTAATCATTATTATCATTATCATAATCGTTATTATCATCGTTATCATCATCATCATTATCATAATCATAATCATTATCATCATCATGTATACAGTCCTACATATATATGAAGGTATGCATGATGATATATACATATACACATACACAAACATACATATACATTTATTATATAAATATATATATTTATTTAAATATATAGATATATATTTTTGTATATAGAAAATATGTATGTATATTTTTTATAATTTTCAAAAAATTTAAAATAGAAATTTAGAAGAGAAATTTTTTGAATTAAAATAAAATTTATTTACTTTATATATATATATATATATATATATATATATATTATTTATAAATAAAATCATATTGAAACAAAATTTTTCAAACTTTTTTAACTGAAACATAATTTATTTATTCTATATATATTATTTATTATTAAAATAATATTTAAAAAATGTTTATCAATCATAAACACACACACACACACTTTTTCTCATTTTTTTTACTTTGAAAAACGCGAGATAATAATATACAGAAAAAGAATTTTTGTTTTTTCAAATAAAAAAAAAATATACATACGCTTTTTTTTAAATTTATCTTACCTTTGAAAACACAAAATAATATTATATAAATAAATAAAACGTAAACCTATCGGCGGACACGTTCGTTTTCTCGTGGAAAAATAGCGCGTGTAAACGGCACGATCGGTCTCGCATATTTTTCACGAATGTCGAGTGAGCACGGTAAAATAGCGCAATGGGTAATGTTAAAGCACAGATAATCCGGACACACGGTACGTGCGGATGACGACTCTCAAGCTCACTTTTAATATACATTTATTTGATAGAAAAATCTCATTCTCCGTTTTCCAATTCCCATATCGTTCCCTCCTAACCCCCTTTACTCTTCCGTTCTTTTCCCGTTCCACCGTTCCATCCCTCCTATTCCCCTTCTTTCTCCCACTCATCCGTTCCGGCCTATCTCGGCGGATATTAACTTCATTAAGTAGAAAATTCCGAGGTATTTATCTGTGACTTGTCGACATTAAAGAAGCTTTTTTATCTCTTTTATTTTCCTTCCTTTCGATGCGGCTTTTCCGTGAGCGACTTAATCCTTTGCTCCTTTCTATCTTTTTCTCGTCGAGTACGATCGATGTCGCTTCATTTATCCGTTCTAGCACGAGCTCCTCTATCGTCCTTTTTTATCTGCGTTATTTTCTTTTTTTCATCCTTTCTTTTTTTCTTTCTTTCTTTCAGTCTTTCTTCTTTTTTCTTCTCTTTTTTATTTTTTTTTGTTTGTTTTTGTTTTTTTTTTCACGGTAATTCTTCACTTTATTTCTTTCAATTTGTTCTTCTGGCAGGTATTTTCTTTTACGTTTCTTTTAGTTTTTAAAAAAATAACGTTCTCATTGTTTCTAATCGACGTTTCCTTCTATCTCTCTCTCTCTCTCTCTCTCTCTCTCTCTCTCTCTCTCTCTCTCTCTCTCTCTCTCTCCCTTTCCCTCACTCTCTCACTATCTCTTTCGCTCTCTCTCTCTCTCCCTCTCTTTCTCTTTCTCTCTCTCTCTCTCTCTCTCTTTCCCTTTTTCTTCCATAGTCGACATCGGGATCGATGTCCTTTCATGTATATGTTCACGTTATAATCTCTTCTCTTTTGTCGATCATTTATCATTTAATTTCTTACTATCAATTGTTTTCAACGGATTTCTCGTCATTTGATTTAATCGATGCTCTTTCTCTCTTTCTCTCTCTCTCTCTCTCTCTCTCTCTCTCATTCTCAATTTAATTTTTTTCTCTTTCTAATGAAGTTCAGACGTCGAAGGAACTCTACTCGAAAGCGTTCATTCGGCCCAGCTTTAAAAAGTTCAGAAAAGTCATCTCACTCGGCGAGTATTTGCACGCTAATGAATCGTTGTCTGGTGTAGCTTCTCTCTCTCTCTCTCTCTCTCTCTCTCTCTCTCTCTCTCTCTCACTCTCTCTCTTTCACTTCTCGTTTCCACAACCCTTACACTTTGTTTGTAGTAAACTCATAAACCGTCCTCTCCCACAAAATCCGCGAAGTACGCCGAGGGCTTCTCCAAAGACAATGCCTTCTCTCGAATCATATTAACGACGAGCTTATACTCGTATATCATCTATGATATGATATACGGGATGTTTTAGAATATATATGTGTTTGTGTGTGTGTGTGTAGAATGTTTTACGATTATAAATAAAAATTTAACTGATAATAATAGAAATAGAATACTGAAAAGAGGGTTTAAAAAAATTAAAAATCAAACTTTCGATCATATAACAAATTATATTGTTCACCGTCTATAAATTCTATCAAGATGAGTTATCGCAATTTTTATTTGTTACACTTTATACAAGTCATTAAATTTATATCACAATATATCGAAACGTCCTGTATGGTTATACCGTATCGATGTTGAAATTTTAGATATCGCATATTTAACGAACGTTAATCCCTTAAGATTTCCGAACCAAATTTCGATGACCTCGAATTTTTTAAGTGGAGGCAGTTTTAGGATAACCTATTCCCCTTATATCTTTTGTTGAATTTAAGATCTGATCTCTTTCTTCTGGCAACGCGTTCATGTTCGGTATTACGATAAACGGTCAAGAATTTTTCATGAATTTAAATCAGCTCGCAACTTGGCAATCACCGAGGTTGGCCGGCATCAGAGAAATATATTATAACCCGGAGTGTATCCAGAGCGAGAATAAGAGAGAGATAGAGATAAATAGATACATACACACACACACACACATATATATATATATATATGCAGAGAGAAAGAGAGAGAGAGAGAGAACATATGGGAATCGTGGAGTCAGCCAAGTTCACGTAGCATGCGCAAGATATTATCTCGTCGTAGTTTACGTCCCATTATAGCAGTGTATTCCGCGTACTCGGTATACTAGTCCCGATAAACAGGATCATGAAGACATTTGAAATTTTCGGGAAAATTTATATCGACCAAACTAGAATTTACTAGAAAATAGGGATAATTGCGTAAATGATGGTCCATTCTATGTCAATTTTAGTTATTATTTCTTCAATTACTTTGTTCTTAATAAACTGTTGTCTATGATAATAAAATAAATAATACTTTACTCTTATGTTATATAAATATCATGAAAATATTTTTCTCAAATGGTTAGAATATGATGTATTTAATAGGTAGATTATAACTTTTCTTAATAATTATATATATTTGTATCGTATGAGATCGTTATGGATCATGATGTCGTGCGCTGTAAAGTCGGCGAAGAAGTAATCTGCATCGTTCTTCTAGAAAGAGATGAGATCGAGTTCTCAGTTGCCGCTGCTACATACATGCATACATACATATATAGATAGATAGGTAGATAGATACATACACCCAGTCATCGTGCATAGCGAATCTCAATCGAATTTGCAGGAAGATTCCTTTTCGAGATCATTCGTGCTCTCCATAAACTGTGATCGTAATCCGTGATTAGATGCAAACGAGTTCTTTTACGTGACGCAAGTGAATTTTTTTCGATTGTTTTTCCTTTTTTTGGAAGGTGGCAGGAAGAGGGTCAGGGAGAGAGAGAGAGAGAGAGAGAGAGAGAGAGAGAGAGAGAGAGAGAGAGAGAGAGAGAGAGAAGGAATAGAAGAGTATATTAAAAAATCTATTTTAAGTACGTGGCAACGATATTTAATCGTTCCAATTAACATAGCGCTCTATCAATATATTTAGGTGACGCTGTTCGGCCGAGAATAATGGCACTTAACATGGTTTAGTTTCATTCTCGAAAATGAAATTTCACGGATCAAAGGAAAATTTATACGAAAACCGTATATATTTTCGATCGGAGGTCAATCGAAAATTTAAGAAATTTTATTTTCTGTATCGAGTGTTACACTCGACGAGTGAAATACAATTTTACGAATTTCTTTGAAAGAAAAAGAAAGCGAGAGAGGAAGCGAGAGAGAAAGAAACAGAGAGAGAGA
>OU964965.1:1552209-1559709 GCA_918808275.2 Dolichovespula sylvestris
ACAATATAACGTTATATAGGCAAACTATAAGTGTACCGAGTGTGCAATAGAGACGGATAGATACATATGCTCTTGTATCCATATAAATATATGTGAAAGAGAGAGAAAGAGAGGAAGAGAGAGAGAGGGGGGCGGGGTAGAAATAGTCTCTGTGATGTAGGTGGGGGACGAGTGGACCGAAAACGCAGGCGTTCACTACGGTAATGGAACCGATACGTGTGGCACAAAGCCGGAAGCGCGCCGAGTGTATTATCAGATTATATGTATATATCGTACGTACATATACCGGGAGACCGATAATTCGTTCGTAATGAAATTATTCGGATAGGACGGTCACTACGCGGTGGTACTGATGGTACTGTTGGTGACGGTACCGTTGGTGGTGGTACTAGTGGTGGTGGTAGTGGTGGTGATGGTATCCTCGCGAGAAGAGGGATAATCCAACCGCCGAACCGTATATATCTACTCGGAACGAACAGTAGGAGGGTATTCGAACATGGTATTTGATCTCGGCCGATGGATCGAGCATTAACGGAGGAAACCAGGCCCGTCGCGTTGTTATAGTCTTGCCAAGGCTTTCCCTTCTACTGTGATACTATTAATTTTGGTATTTGGTCAGCGTACGTGATATAGATCCACAGATCCGTCTACAGCTATCTATTTCTTGGATTACATTGTTCGTATATTGAGGGAGGGGGAAAAGTAACTCTATGGGAGTTGTAAGTTAATTGTTTTGTATGAAAAGATTTTTCGGGGATGGCGGAATAGAAGTGGGTGGTGGTAGTAGGGTGCGGTGGGATAGGGAGGGGCGTCCTTAGGGAGAAGGGAAGGGGAAAGAGCGTATAGAGAATGGATATAAATAGTCTATTATTACTTAGATTTTTTAGGACTTTTATAAGATTTTTTCTTAAGAAGGTAGGGAAATTTCTTTTTTTTTTCCTTTTTCTTGACGACGCTCTTTTTTATCCTTTTTTTCCCTTGATTACACAGGAGCACAATTTTTGTACTGTTATCATTTCTTTGTCTTTCTTTCTTTCTTTCATTCATTCTTTCTTCAAAAAGCGATAGGACCAAGAGGTAAACATACCCGCGTAGAAACAAGAGGATCTCGTCTTTTGAGCCGAGTTTTGGGGATTTATTTCAGTGAAAAGCAATTTTTCATGCCAGTCCGCTTTTATTAGCGTACAGACGATATCCGCTTTGCCGGATTCGGTTTTTATCCAGACAGAAAGTTTTTCCTCTTTTCGGCATTTTCCCTACATATTTCAACTATTAGCTACGATACTCTAAGCGATAGCGATATAACACACACACACACACACACACACACACACACACACACACACACACACATGTATATGTATTATATTCAGACTCTTTTAATAATATACGACATGTATTGAACGTACGATGGTGGAATTTAATTCGCAAATAGCTAAACATCACTTTTCCACTTTCTTTCTACAAAAAAGAAGAAACTAACTCGTAAAAAAAAAGAAATTAAAAGAAGAAGTACAAGCATATTACTTCTATTTCGTTTTAAATTAACTTGGCTAACTACGTACGATCGAGTCGAAGATTTTACTTTATTGATTGCCCTATGTACGATATAATTAACTTTGAATTATTGAATTAATTGGTATGAGTCTCTCCTATACGATAGATAGAGAGAGGAAAAGAGAGAAGAGAGAGAGAGAGAGAGAGAGAGAGAGAGAGAGAGAGAGAGAGAGGAAGTTCACTTTTCAGATCATGGAGGATCGATGATAGGACATTTTTCAAAGTAATGCGTTGTATGCTAGTCTTCCACAAATCATTCATCATCAACTCGTTTTCTCTCTCTCTCTCTCTCTCTCTCTCTCTCTCTCTCTCACTCCCTCTTTTTCTTATTACCATCGTATCTAAGATCATATATATCTTTTATCATTTTTAATGACAATTTTTAATTATCATTACCGATAATGTATTAGTAATTTTTCATCGTTCTCTCATTTCTCGTATTAATTTTATTCTCCGTTTCATATCTACCATTGGATTTTAAAATGTAAAAAATATATAATTCTTTCTTTATTCTTACTTAAATTAATGCACTTTCAAGCTTTATTATCTTCTATCTCTTTCTTTTTCTTTTCTGTTCTTTCTTTCTTTTTCCTTTTCTTTTTCTTTCTTTTTCTTCTTCTTCTTTTTATGTAGGTTAATGTCAGCTTATGTAGATGTAATATTACATTTTTTATTATCTCACCTTCTTTCTCTTTCTTTTACATAAACGCTACACATACATATATACAGCTATTCATATACGCGAATTGTAAGTAATTACCTCATTCTCTTTTATTTTTATCGTTAAACTTGGACGATAAAAATTCAGTTAGTAATTCTTATATATTCGTTTTATCATTGTCTTTAAAGTAACCATTACCTTTCTTTAAACATTTTCTTTTATATTATTAGATATACAGTGAGCGTAGAAAGTATTCAAACACTGATCAGTTTGAAATAATACTTCGTAAAATTATAGTTTATTAACTAATTTTTTCATAAACAATGAAGTGGTACATATTTTCGCAAATCTCTAGGATGAACATAGTTAAAAAAATTAGTTGTTTGTATAAATTATAAAATTAACGAGAAAAAAATATATATGTAAATATCTATGTATTTATCTATGTGTAGGTATCGAAATTTTTCCTTACACACTATATTCTTCTCACATTTTCTTATCTTTCGAACCGTAACAATATCCAAATAAAATTCTTGATGGGTCATATTAACTGTAGGAAGAATTCGATGATCGTTCGGAAAATTTTTCCTATTTTTTTTTTCGCTATTTCACCGTTCAGAATTTAGTTATCTTTCTTTTTACCTGGCCGATAAACAACTCAGATATTTAGGTATTTCACATTTTAACTGCCTCGCCTCGTACATTTACTTCCGCGTATCCTTTTCATTCCGCTCATTAAGCTTAACTAATAAAAATTCATTTCTCAGCCGTATAGATATCACATTCGCTTCACTTGAGTTAACACACTCTCTTTAGCTTAGCTCTTTCCTTTTTATTATCTTTCCCTTCTTATCTCGACTAATATTGGTCTACGTCGCTATAACATTACACGTCTATATCCACTTAACCGTTCATCTCTTGCATTTCCTTCCTCTCTCTCTCTCTCTCTCTCTCTCTCTCTCTCTCTCTCTCTTTCTCTCTATTTCTCTCTTTCTCTCTTTCTCTCTTTCTCTCTTTCTCTCTCTGTATGTCTCTGTCTCTGTCTCGATCGTTGCTCGCACATAAAACGAAGATAAACGCTTCGAGCACACGCTTTATTTTCGAAGTAAATCTTTCTTTCTCTTTCTCTCTTCCATTGGACATTTTAACACGGTAGCAAAAGCTATTGTGTATGGAATAGAGGGCGGCAGTTTTATTGAAAGGAAGGGAAGGGTTGGTTGTTAGACAAGAGAGAGAGAGAGAGAGAGAGAGAGAGAGAGAGAGAGAGAGAGAGAGAGAGAGAGAGACAAAAACATAGACTTCGGTTTTACGAGCAGTTACATCGTTTCGCGAGCATACTCGACTCGGTTTCCCTTCGGTTTTCCACCAAAACTCGCGTTCCTCTTAATTTTACACCCCTCCTTCATTTTGTCGAGTTATTAGTTCTCGCTGGAGACTTTAACGATCCGCCCTTATCGTAGTTCCGTATCTTATTAATATGCTCGTAAAAACTATATCTTCTTAATGATGATACATAAGCACGGGAAAATAATAATTTATAATTTGTTAATAATAAAATTTGTTTAAATTATTTACTTAAGAATTAACAGGAAGACGTCGTTTCAAAAATATATTCAATAATTGTAAAATTCAATGTAATATATATAATAAAACAATACATTAAGAATTCTTCATTGTTTTATTTTTTATTGTAAATATATATATATATATATATATATATACATAAATTTAAGAAAGAAATATATATATATAAGAATAGAATATATATATATATAAGAAATAAAGAAAATACATTACAAACGTAATTACGATCCATATGTATTACGATGATACTGTTAAAACGCGTAAAGCTATTAAATTTTACGGTATTTACATTTTAATCGTCCCATTGCCTTTTAATAATCACGTTTTTCGTTGCTTCTATGTCGGTCCTTCTAAACGCCCCGTTTTTGCTAAACCCGGTAGCTCTTTCCTCGAGCACGATTCATAAACCGTACGATTCATACGGCTCCCGAGGCAAAACGTCCGGTGCTCTTAACGATGGAACAAGGAGAATGTGTCTGCGAAATTTTTTTTGCCATATTTCCGAGATTTCAATCCTGAAACTGGCATATTACTATCCGTTGTACTCGAAAATTGTTTTCTTCTCTCTCTCTCTCTCTCTCTCTCTCTCTCTCTCTCTCTCTCTCTCTCTCTCTCTCTCTTTTTCTTTTTCTGTTTCTTGTTTTCTCCCTCTCCTTCTCCATTGGCTTTGCTTTGCTCCTTCTTATTTACTTCATTCCTTAATAATGATTTTCATTCTTAACTCAAAATTTAATACAATAGAATGTAATAGATGTTTCTTTTGGTTACTGTAATATAAGAATAATATTTTATTCGATATCAATCCCATACTATTATATTATTATTTTTATATTCTTATAATATAACAATTACATTTTATTCTATACCAATCTCATAATATTATATTATTATTTTTATATTTCTATCATTAATCCCATTTAATTCTTTCATTTCTTTCTTCTTCCTTTATACCTTTTCTCTAGGGTTTCCTACTAAGCTTCATAAGTTTATGTTCTTTCTTCCTCTTTTTTCCTTTTCTTTTCCTTCTTTTTTTTGTTTCTTTTTCTCAGAGGAGCTAATTAAGATCGTTAATCGATAAAGTCTAACGATAAAAAGAACTATATATATATATATATATATATATATATATATATATATATATATATTTATGTATATTATATATTGATATATATATATCTATATATTTACTTTTTATAATTTTTTTGTTTTGTTTTTTTCTTCTTATATATATATATATATATATATATATATATATATATATATATATATATATATTTCTTTTTCCTCTTCTTCCTGTTTTGTGTTCTTTAGTTTCTTTTCTTTTCTTTTTTTCTCCGAGGAGATAAAATCTTATGTTAACAAAAAATATATATATACATACTTATACTTTATACAATAAAAAAAGAAAATATCGATAGTCCCGTTAAAGATATGAAATTATAAAAATACGTCTAAATGTGGTATCTACTTGTATCGAGTCATGGTGAACATACTAGGTATAACTTGGCTATAGTGGTGGCAAGTTTATTTAGTCTTCTCATGAATTTTTCCGTGTCGTCGCGAACTAAGGAAACGGGATTTTCTACGTGGAAGATCATCCGGTAGCGGGGACGATGGTTCATAAATAGTAGCAGGTCGTCGAGTTTATACCCATAACACACACACACACACACACACACGCACATACACATCATACACACATAGAGACATAGACGAAGGCACAAAAGCGACTATATCGAATTGCTTTACATTCCACGTCGTATTGCACATCACGGAAAGTACACGTATACAAAACCTAGTACTAGGCTTAAAATCTTTTTCTTGCTTTTTATTTCTCTCTCTCTCTCTCTCTCTCTCTCTCTCTCTCTCTCTCTCTCTCTCTCTCTCTATCTATCTATCTGTCTCTATATTTCTTCCCCTTCTCTCATTCATAATTTCAAATATTTTTATAGTCAAGCGATACATTTTCGACGCACGTGCCACGAAAAAACAAAATAGGAGAACCGTATCGTATATACATATTTCAAACATTAGACGTTTCCTACTAATTTCGCTCTAATCATTAGACTCAAATTCGAATAATAAATAGAAACATTATTTTTTATATGTCACGCGATTGGAACGTTAAATAAAATTTTAAAGAATTCGACGAAGTAAATTATATTAGAAAATAATGTATTGTAAGTGAAGAGAAAAAAATCACAAAGTACCACTTACGATCTTTGTATTTTCTTTTTCTATTTCCTTCTCTCTCTCTCTCTCTCTCTCTCTCTCTTTCTCCTTTTCTTTCTTTCTCTCTCTTTTTCATTTTTGATTCACTTATAAACATAACATAAGCGTAAAGAAGGAAGAAGAAGAATGGAAACTGAATTACGTGTTTTCATGCGATAATAAAGGTAGGCGCTCGCCTGCTGCGCGTGTTCCACACAGATGAAAGAGAAGAAGGAAAAAGTGTGTGTGTTTGTGATAGAGAGAGAGAGAGAGGAGGGGAGGGGAAGGGAGAGATAGGGCGTTACAGAAACGGTCAAGAAAAATTCCAGAATTTTTCTCTCTCTACGTATGCTTCTTATTTCTCATAATACTCTGAGACGAAGAACTCAGTGATCGTGTTTATTACTTTTTCTTATCTACTGCTCTAAGCGTTGCAAATATATACACCCAAATAAAAGGAAATATATACATATACATATATATATATATATATATATATATATATATGTATGTATGTATGTATGTATGTATATATATGAATGAATATGTATTTAAAATATACAAGATATTTCAGAAATAGATCAGCAAACTTTTAAAAGGATATTTTCTTTACGTATTTCCGAACGAAAAAAGAAACTCATATAAACATTGACTCGGAAATATCAACCATTCCCTTTATAGCTGTAAACATTTTTTGTTTTTTCTTATGAATAATCGACATTAAGAACATTTAAACGAATAATTACGTTTCATTAAAGATATCATCGTAAATGATTTCCCTCCGCATTAATGCATTCCTCTTATCGACGTCGCATGGATTATCAATGCGAACCTCGTTGCTTGATCTTAATAAAAAGAAAAGTTTATAGCTTGAAAAGGAAGTGTTAACGGATTAGAGTTTATTGAACTTTTTCTTTTTTCATTCTTATAGAGACTAAAATATGCCCTTAAAGTTAGGAGATCTATTTCTGAAAAACCTTGTGTATGATATATAGAGGTATATATAATATAAATACATACATACATACATATATATATATATATATATATATATATATATGATGTTCTAAAATTAAAAATATATATATATATATACTACATTCAATTACTTACCTTTTCCGTTACTACAATCGACATTAGATTCGATTGTGTATATAAGGAAAAATAAATTTAACGAAAGAAAAAAAATAGAAGAGAAAAGAAAAACAAAATAAAGTATTAAATTTTATTTATCAAAAATTTCATTGCAACTGAACGAGTATCTTTTATACTTTCTTTCTTTTTTTTTTTTTTTTGATTTCATTACAATGGCGTACATGTTAGGGAAGAAACGAAATCACAGAATAAAAACCAAGAGAGGATATCCATATTATGCTATCTCGAAACCACAATGCATTATGTTGGTTTAAAGCTTTATATATATAATTCTAGTACACCTTCGATATATGTATATATAAGCAGTTTCACACGGTGTGTACGTAAATACA
>OU964965.1:1564709-1579709 GCA_918808275.2 Dolichovespula sylvestris
CAATTTGCAACGGTTAGGAAAAGGCGAAACGGTTACGGTGTAATCGCGTGTAATTAAGCAGTCGATCGGTCTCGTGTTATTAGAGACGCCATTTAAGCGTTACTTGTGCCAGTCGTTCTGGAGTAAAGGGTTCGAGTGAGAAGAGAGCGCAGCGCGTTGGTCGTTTCGTAGGCGGTTGTCGATGAAAGGAGGGAAAATAAAAAGACAAAAAAAGGGGGAAGGACCACGCCCGCGGATGTCGCGGATGCCGCGGATGAACATCCAACCAAATGCGCGTTCGTGTGTGGGTCGATGAGAAAAAAAAAGGGAGAACAAAAAGAAGAAAAGAAAATAGTCGAACTTATTTTGACGATCGATACTTCGAAAATACGTAAATTTATAATTGATGTATGTACGTACGTACGTATATAACGAATATATAAAGATTCTTTCTCATTTTTGAATTTATATATAATTTAAACCCGTTAAATCGGTCGTCGAATAATAAAACTCTTGTTTGCAAAAGTGATCGGTGTAAATTTAATATTCAAGTAATTTACCATAGATATTAAATTTCGATTATACTTTTATATATATATGCATTTTGTACGTTTTCGTCAGAAATTTGCGTTAATTGAATTTTTAATTTTGACAATTTAAAAAGTAAAAAAATAAAAGAAAAAGGAAGGAAGAAAGAAAGAAAATTGTAGGGATTTAAAAAAAATAATAATTACTCGGTTGCCTGAATAATATTCTTGATTAATATTAATAATAAATGATTTTATAAATAATATTGCATATTACATTGTATTTCCCGATAACGATCGTGCCGTAGCCGGTGGTGTTAACGTAGAAACTCTTAGATACAATATCTCTGAGACGTCATTTGTAACTATATACCGTTCGGCGTTAGTTTCTCTCTGATATAGTATAAATTCGAAGCCCACTGACGTACGATCGATCCCAGGGCCCATACGTCTGTCAGGTATCGCGCTCTTAGGTAAGGTGATCGAGAATCCCCTAGGTAAAGACTAGGAGGAGACCCTCGACGATCCGAGAAGAAACTCTTAAGCTGGTCTATGTACTATTTCGTAACTAGCGAGTCTATCGAGTGTCTCTCCCTTTTATCCATGGAAGAATAAGAGTCTCATTCCTCTGCGATACGATTGCTTCCTCTTACACACTTTATTTCTCTTTCCCTTTTTCTTTCTTTCTGTAACCTGTCCATTGATGTTCTCATCAATAAATAAATTCTAATGTCAGGTTTGCGGAGAGTCGCCCATTTTTTTTTCTTTTTTCTATAACCTAGAATTCGAAATAAAAAAATGACAAAACGAAGCGCACCGATTAAAATTTAAATGCGTATTGTTTGTTGTTTTAGAACTGTGAAATATTTCGTTTATTTTTTTTTTGTGGTTATTTACTTAACAGTGTTTTGAACGCAGTATACCTTTAAATAAATGCATTTGATGTCTTTTGTTAGATACACTGTTTGAATAATGTATTTTGAAGCTATCCATAATCCGAGAGTTTATTTTTATTAAATATTCGAATATTAAATTCTATTTGAATGATACTTCCCGAAGCTTAATTTAAGCTAGGATTAACAACGTATCCTCCTGACTTTACGTTGGAACAACGCGAATACTTTTTTAACTGCTAATTGGCCGTATTATATTCATTTCCGATTTGTGAGGGGAAAAATGATTATAATTAATAGATGTACGTGCGTGATCTAAAAATAAAAAGGAAAAAAAGAAGAAAAAGAAACATAAAACCAAAATATAAGAGAAAAGAAAAACCGAATAAAAAAAAAAAAATAAACCGCTTAAATAGAATAATACATTTATTCGATTCTTAGTTGAAAGCTATTGTACTCAGTATATTGAAAAGAAGTGGAAAACAATTTTAATGGAACAATCGTATCCAATGATTGGTAATAAAAGTCGGATGTACGATAAAACATATAAAAACTACGAAAAACAAGGAGAGTTCTATTCTTATGAAGGCCCGAGAATTCACGGACTATAAAATGGTGCGGTTTGTAGCTAATTTCCATATTGAATCAGGCAACCGGCGTGAAATAAAAAGCGTCAACCGGTGGGGATCGATCTGTAACGAATGAGATTTCGCGTGTCCCGGAAATGCCTTTACTACATAGTTACGCGTCATTTAATTTAAAAGTTAAAAACCCGATCGTAGTACGAAAATGTAGAATTTAAATCGAACTTTTTCTACATACGTACCTGAATATATTGAATAGCATTAAATATTAAAATATTCGTCGTGGATAATTCGAAGAATTGAATATTCAGTCATATTCGTTCGTTTAGTTTCCACATATCCAAATCATTTTTTTGAAACACTCCAACTTTATATACTTGACTCAAAATGTACGAAAATGCGTATGTAAAAAAAAAAGATTAAGGAAACTAAAAAAGTATGAGGTATATTGAAATAATTTTCATTTTCAAAACACGGATAAGACTTTTGTATAAAAATAATTTTTTTGTCCAGTTTTTCATTCAAATTTTTAATTTGTTTAATAATTACTTGCAATTGTTAAAACCAATCTACATACTACATAAAATATAACTTTAAATCTTTTTATTTAATTATTTATTTATTAAATAAAAAGAATTTTTAAGTGAAAACTAAAATAAGATCATATGTACCGTTATAGTCTTTATTCTCAAAATTTTTTTTTCTCTTCAAATTTTTAACTTATAGAATAATTACTTTCAATCACTGTAACAAATGTACGTACAATATAAAATATATTTTCAAATGTTTTGTATTTATTTATTTTTTTTTTCTTCTCTTTTAAATTACTACACTTTGTCTCTATAAAATGGATAGTGTGAAAAAGAGAAAGGGAAATGGATAGACGGGTTGCGAGCTTTCACACGTTCGGCCATTTACAAAAGAACCTTTCCATCTTTTGTTTCAGGGCAACTACGATCGCCACGGATAACGGAACATCCATCGGACATAATCGTGGCAAAGCACGAGCCAGTGACGTTGAACTGCAAGGCCGAGGGTAAACCGGATCCCGTGATAGAATGGTATAAGGATGGCGAGCTCGTGCAGACGTCACCAGGGGACGCCAAGTCCCACCGGGTGATTCTTCCCACGGGATCCCTCTTCTTTCTTCGAGTTATGAACGGGAAGAAGGAACAGGATGGTGGTGTTTATTGGTGCGTCGCAAGGAATCAGGCTGGCTCGGTACCTAGCAGAAACGCCACCCTCACTGTTGCTGGTAAGTAAATCCCTTTTATTTTACTTTTTTTTTATTTATTTTTGTTTTTATTTTTTCTTGTCTTTACTTTTCATTATCATATATCATTATTATTGTTGTACGATATATATTTCCCTTTATATATTTTTCTATTCTTTTTATCCCATTTTTTTCATTATGGCATCTTGATGCAAATGTACATAAACAAATTTTATACTTTATATTTCTTAATATTTACGGAAACAACATTACATCAATATGTAATTTTACCGAGGAAAGGAAGGAAGATAATTCTATTCTAAAAAGGGAGTTGAATTGCGGGGCGAATTTTCCTTTCGAGGAGAAACGAGAATTCCTTCTCGAGACGTTGCAATAATACCGATAACAATGGCACCCCGAGGTATTAGCAATAATGATAATAAAGGGCATTCTTCTATTGTTGCTTTGTTGCTGTTAAAAAAAAAATAAAACACACAAATAGAGAGAGAGAAAAAAGCAAAAAAAAGAGATAAAGGAAGGTAGAAACACGCTAGAAATTAATTAACGTACGAGCAATTGCATCCTTTAGAAAGTAATAATAAAAATAATAATAATAAAAAATAATTATAATAAAAATAATAGTAATAACAAAAATAATAATAAAAATAATTAAACAAAAATAGTAATAATAATCACGACGACGTGATCTCGTTACGAAAATTTATTCGGGGTAGAAGGAGAAGGCAAAAAAAATGGAGTAGAACGAGAGGTGGTGGTAGGAGGAGGAGGAAGAGGATGAGGAAGTGGTGGCGGAGGGGAAGACGGTGTAGAAACGAGACAAAGGATACGCGGTACGCATCAGCAATGACTAAACACACACGTCGCTCTTATGTGTGGGTGTAACCACGGGAAAATCACGTGACACGCGTAAGCAATGTCGGTCCATTAGTGGCGGCGATTCGCGCGATTAGGTAGGCCTTACTGTCTCGCGTTCTGTCCAAAGACGAGAGCGTGCAGCTTAGGTAACAACCAACAATAATATTTCCTTCTCTCCTTTTTGTCGTATCGCTGCACTGTGGGTGGTTCAGCCAACTTCGAGTATAAAAGAGATTTCTTTCTCTTTTTTTTTTTTCCTTACTATCCTTTATTCGATCAATGTTTGGAAAGAGAACTAAATCGTTGCACGTGTTTGTGCAAATAATTATGGAAAAATGAAATTTATCATATACGAAATATTCTTTTGTTAAATTCTTAATAGCGTAACTTTAAAAATTATACAATATTATATCTATGTTTGTGTAAATAATTATGGAAAAATTAATTTTATCATTAACTTTTAAAGTCACACACTATTACATCTGTATTTTTTAAATCCTTCATTCATTTTTTTAGGAAAAAATTATAAATAACTTATATGAGTAATTATTAAGTTCGTTATATATAATTTTATTTAGCATGATATAGTTGTCTTGAGATATGTTATACTATGAATTACGCATAATATCATATAATTCCTCTTTGTTTAAATTGATAATAGACGACTGATTAATACGCATGAATATAATAGTCGATCATTTATGACGTGAAAAGGAATCCTTATATTAAAATTATAATATTCGATACGTACATTATACATTTAATAGATTTCAAAGGTTTCATGAGATACATTTATATATATATATGGCAGATGTTATGGATTTTTTGTTCCTCTATTCACTTTTAACTCTTTTCATGGCGTTTAAAATGAAAGGATAAGATCATTCTCGCATATCCAAGATGGGCTATTCATTATTTGCATAACGCCAAAGATGAATCTCGGTGTAGTTGTGTCTCTTCGAATTCCTCTTCCCTTTTGTCTCTGTTCTCTTTCTAAGTGAGAGAGAGAGAGAGAGAGAGAGAGAGAGAGAGAGAGAGAGAGAGAGAGAGAAGCCTTTAAGGTTTATAAAAGGCATCGGACTCAAGGACAACAGGCGCGCATATTGATATGAAAAGACATTTTGCGCGTCTCTCGCAGGTTGTGCACCGCATGACGAAGATAAGACGAGATGGTGCGTGCGAGTCAGGCTTAGAAAGAAAGGGGGGAGAGAGAGAGAGAGAGAGAGAGAGAGAGAGAGAGAGAGAAGAGGGAAGAAGGAATGGTAGATAAATGGGTGGGGCTACCTTGTGGAAATGAAAATGCAGAAGCTTTTGGTCGAGCAAAGGATCGGCAAGGATGTAAATATTCATTTATTTTTTCTTTTTTTTTATTAATAACATTCTATTTATAAATAAATAATTAAATACAATATAACATATGAATCGTAATAAAATCAATCGTCCGTATAGATATATAACAAATTATGAATTAATAACGAATAATGATTAATTAATAATGAATTTATCTAATCAACGAATCCAAACAAAATTTCTCTATAAAATAAAATATTTACGCATTATTCATATTAATATGATATAAATAAATACATAAATAAATAATTAATTTAAACGTAAATTATTTGAAATATACAAACGTTACTCTTTTAACATATTTAGTATAGTATATTTAAATTCTAATCTAATAGATATCTTAATAGATACATCAAAGACTTTGTTCGAAAAGTAAACAATAATATCGTACGTTCCTGTTTAATACGGCTATTCGAAAGCATCCTCCACAACAAGTTGTTTTACTTACTCTCTTGGCTACGCCTTATTACGCTTCGAATTCCGTCGTGCACGAGATACATCGAACTCGTGGACGGTGTCGTGTACCCGAGCTAAGAGTATATACCGGATTTCGATCGTCGACGTGCACCCACCCGGTCCGTAGGCGATACGCCGATAAAAGCAGAAACCGGTTTCCACGTGCTGTTGCCGCCACCGCCACCATCACCGCCACCACCTCCACCACCTCCATCACCACCACCACCACCACCACCACCACCACCACCAACAACATCACTACACCACCACCACCGCCACGGTCGACGACGACGACAAGGAGAAGACCAGAGTACATTTGTTGCTCTCTCTTCCTCTTCTTCTCTCTCTCTCTCTCTCTCTCTCTCTCTCTTTCTCTCTTTCTCTTTCTCTTTTTCTCTATTTCTTTCTCTCTGTGCGTTGCCCGGCTCACCAAGAGACGGGAAAACGCGTAAAAGCTTCCGAGACTGAGATCTCGACACTTTCAGATTTTTTCTCCCTTCCTTTTTTTTGTACTTTCTTTCCTTTTTTATCTTCTTCTTCTTTCTTCATTTTGTTTTCTTTTTTTTTCTTTTTTCTTTTCTTTTTTTTTGGTTTTTTACTCGGTAACATATAATACTTTGGGTATACAGGATTCCTGACAATGTTTCGTATGGTACGTCTATTTTTCATAATTTCATAATTCAAATTTGTAAGTCGTCCTTTATTCGATATATTTGAGTTTAGAATTGGTGACCATTTTTCGGATGCAGCGTCCATTTTTTCAAAGTTTCATCATCGTATGAGTCTGATTTTAATACATGAACATGCTTATATTTTAAAGATAAAATTAGATTGTATCTTTCGAAGTTTATCGAGCTTTGATATACATACTACGAATTTAATTTTTAAATCGTCTCTTATTCGGTAGAATATTTTTCATCGATATTTGTAACAGTTTTTCAGACGCAACGTCAATTTTTTAAAGTGTCGACATTGCGTATCTTCGATTTCAATGTAACGTATTTATATTTAAAAAAAAAATTATATTATACTTTTTAATGTTCATCGACCTTTAATATACTTACTACGAATTTGCAAATCGTCTTTTATTCAGTATATTTTTGTTCTGGATTATTGAAATATTTTCGAATGCAACGTCAATTTTTTCATTTTTGTTTTACCGACTGACGTCTTCGATCTAACATTTATAGATAAATGTTAATTTTACTTTTGAAAGATGATCAAATATCGCCATTCGAAAAGTCACGTAAGAAGTAATCGTTTTTCATTTAGTAAAATATTTCGGTATAGTATTCGTGACTTTATTTCGAATTTCGTATCAATTTTTTAAAGGATTCTCGATCGCGTTTGATTTCGAACGAACGTTCGTAGATAAAAATTTATTTCCCAGTCACATAGAATTTTCCAAATATTTCGCAAACGTAATAATCCTTTTTTTTATTACGGCATATAAATACATAATTCGCTGAAAAATTATTAATTTTTAAATTACATATATTTCAAAGTGGTTTCTAATTCCAGTCGAACGTTTGTTAATAAAATTAGATCGAAACACGATAAGATTGATCTTGATTCGATGCTCGAAAGGCACATAACTTAACTTGACATTAACGTTACAGTTTCGAAACACGATCGGATGAATTTCTGTCTAGGTATCTTAACGTCGTTAATAAACCATAACTAAGTAACCGAACGTAGACGTCTGATAAATCCGTAAACGAAAACAGACTCGATTGAAATTACGTTAACTAAGGAGACACCATAAATCACGATGAAACGTAATCGAGCGATCTTCGTCTCGATCTGTATTAGACAAACAATGGTCGAAACAGGCAGCATGAAATTGCACCGTTCCGAAGAGCATTCGATATACGTAATACCGAACTATACGGATTGTGTGGTCCTATAGATGCCAATCAACCAGACTCAGTCGCATACAATTCACATAGAACTGACTGTGTTTCCCTATTTGGAAGAGAAACGGCATGTTCTTAGCCTACTGTGCATCCATGTATATATTAGATTGCCTCAAAAGTTTCTTTCGTTTTTATAAGGAAATAATATATGCACAACATTTTATCTTTTATATTATTTTATCGAATTATTTATGATTAATTTTGTTCCATTATTCTTTTTTCATCTCTCCAGAAGCTGCATAATGGTCATATTTCCAAAACTTTTGCGGTTTGCTAAAAATAATATCGTTCTAGGTGCATTATTATATTATTTATTGAATTACATTGTTAATGTAAGACATAAGTGATAATCTCACTGGTAATATCCGAAGATTATGGAAGAAGACATAGAAAATCCCAATCAAATGATAACAATTTATTTCTGAAGAAATAAAAAAGACATGGGGCCTAATGGTTATCGTTCTGTTCGTTAATTCTGGCCGTTTTGTGACGATTGGTTCCTTCAATTTGTCCAGTTTGGAACAATATTACACTGAATTGATTATTTCATCTTGTGGAAGCACTTGATAATAAATGACACCCTTCCAATCCCATCAAATGGACATCAAAACTTGCTTCTGGTGAAGACCAGACCTTGCTATCGTTAAAAGCTTCTTATCCCTGAACCAAGATCGTTTACGTGTAATATTCTCGTAGAGAATTCACGTCTCATCCCCAATAACCAATCTCTTCAAAAATTGATCCTCCTCGTTTCTCTGGAGAAACAAATCGGAACCCATTATTTCAGTGCGATTGACGTAATCGATCTTTATAAGATTATCATGCACCGTTGTTCGTGGGACATTTAAATCATTCCCGCCAATTTACGAATCGCAGATTTTCATCAACCATGTCCTTGATTAGTTCCGTATTCGTAGTGGATATGGCGATCGCTGGATCCTTCATCTTCCAAAATTAAAATTACCAATTCCAAACCTTCTAAACCAACTGCGAACTGTTTGAACACTTGTAACACCAACCCCATACACGGTGCAAATCACTAGTTGCGGTATCTTCAGCACATTTTTTTAAAACAATGTAGCGTTATATGTCGCAAATGCTTCTTTTGATTTTCCATACTTAAAGGCATATGAAAAGTCTTACATAAGACTTCGATGCAAATGAAACGTATTCATATCAAATGTGATAATAATGCAAATGTGATAATAATCACATTTGACAAATAAGGTTTCATGTTCGTTTAAACATTGATAGATAAGGCAGCTGCTTGCAGATAACGAAAGATAATTTTTGGGTAATCTAATATGTATTTATTCTAACTATTCTTCCTAACTATCTCTCTCTCTTTCTCTCTCTTTTTCTTTTTTCTCTCTTTCTAATTAACATTTTATTTATTCATTAGCTTTAGTAATAGCTTCGATTAGTTTATCCGATCTGGTTTATATTTTAAATATCTTTTTTTCTTTTCCTTTAATATAATCTCTTAAGAATTTCCAAGTTAATAGATATTCTATTCTAATCACAATAAACAACATTCACTTAGAGGAGTTCCCTTCGCAGATTAGACCTTTACAAGACTACCACGTATAAACTCGGAACGTATTAGCTATACGATATACTAATTACTAAACGACTAAATACTGACTATTACCGGCCAACTACGGCGAGCTTACGCGTTTGCTTCTGGTAGGATGTCGTACCTGTTTACGAGCTTTGCTATTTTCACATACATACACACACACACATATATATATATATATACACACATACATAATACATACAAATACATATATACATATATATATATATATATATACAAATACATACATACATATATATATATATATATACGAATACATACATACATATATATATATATATATATATATATATATATATATATATATACAGAGAGAAAGAGAGAGAGACATAGAGGTATACAAAATACGTGTTTCTCTTAAGTCAAAGCCTCTGTCATATCGTGCCGAGAAACGCGCTATGACCTTTATAAACGCGATCCTCAGGTATGTGCTACGTACATAGACGTTTATGTCAGAGAAGGAAGAGAAACAGGAAGATAGACTCGTATTGTGTCTAACGAGGCGAGCTATCGCTGTCGTGGCTCCTCGTAATTTCTCTATCCTAGGGAAAGAGAGAGAGAAAGAGAGAGAGAGAGAGAGAGAGAGAGAGAGAGAGAGAGAGAAGAGAGAGTAGAGGATAGAAGATTTTAGTGCACGTTTATCATTGGTGCAACGAGTTCAGGGCGTGTGCGTTACGTGGGATAAACGGAAACGATGTTAGCTTGGGAAAAGATTGTCATTTTGATTCCACTTTTATAGA
Organism: Dolichovespula sylvestris; assembly: GCA_918808275.2. Lineage (NCBI taxonomy): Eukaryota > Metazoa > Arthropoda > Insecta > Hymenoptera > Vespidae > Dolichovespula > Dolichovespula sylvestris. The sequence continues at coordinate 1,574,844 of OU964965.1, forward strand.
AATTAAAGACAGACAAAGATAGAGATAATAAGATAGTAAGAGAGATGGAAAGATAGAGAAAAAGAGAGAGAAAGTTTTTTCATATAATATCAAATTTGATATTGATTTTTGATTTTGTTTCAAATGAAAAAAAAGGAATAAAGAAATAGAGAAATAAAACATATTCCTACTACTATTACTACTACTACTACTAATAATAATAATATTAATAAATGCTTTTGGTTTATTGAGATGAAATAATTTAGAGGATCAATAATATTTTATTTAAAAACTAATGGTTACAGAATTAGTGACAAGAAAAAAAACGATTGAAGTCATCAAGAAGATGAAGTTTTCTTTTTTTTTCCTCGATGAAACGTTATTTCCTGGTAACTCTCAAGTTACCAGCTTGATTCGAAGGATCATTGTACGAAGGAAGAATGTCAGAGGGGATGCGCCTGCCTACCCTAAAACTTCGTTAGAGCATTCCGAACACTCGACCCCAAATTCGTTTCCATCGGTGTGTAATCATTATTTCACTTTTCTAGGTATACTCGACTTTCCTTTCTTTTCCGTATTTAATATTCACCGATTGAAATAATTTATATCGTTTGATATCGATCTTCTTCCAAATCGTTTTCAGATTTCTTCAATTACAACCTTAATCGTACATATTCAATGAATCAATTACTTTGATAATTCGAACATATAGGTCTCTTGTTTAATACATTAATTATTTTAATAGATAATCGTTTATATATACACACACACACCCACATATATATACATATCTAAACATACACGACATAGAAAGGAAAGAGAATAAAAATAAAAAGAAACGCGCAACACGCTGCACGATTCCAACGATCATATCAATTCTTCAGTATTAAAATATTTCTTACGATGCCCCATCATCTTACACGATAAACGACGTGGATTCAGCAACGGAAAGAAACACGAGAAAAAAAAAGAAATAAAGCAAGGAACCACGTAGCGGGCAATAAAATAAGATTCGTCATAACAATCTCCAAAAAGAATTTACCTAATCAAACATATATTCGAGTGAAATCCCAGCACCCTCTCCCCCCACAAGAAAGCAACTATATCCAAACGTTACCAATATATATATATATATATATATATATATATATATATATATATATATAAATGTATGTATGTATGTATGTATACGGTTAAAGACTACGAATGGAATCTCAAGTAGGTCTAGCCCCCATAAATAAAACATGTTTTCTTTATGACGAGGCTACACGTGTAGCTCGGGTTTCATTTACCCTCCGAAAGACTCGCATTAGCGAGACACGGTAGGAGGGTGCAAGCGATACACTACGATCGGAGCTTATGTTAGTTAGTAGACAGGCGCCGTTTTTACGTTTACTCTGCTTCTTTTTTTCTATCTTTCTTTTTATTTTTTCTTTTCTTTTTTAACTTTTCTCTCTTTCTCTCTCCCTCTCTCTCCCCCCTTCTCTCTCTCTCTCTCTCTCTCTCTCTCTCTCTCTCTTTTTCTCTCTCTCTTGATCTTTTTATTTCTTTCTTTTTAACGTTCCTTTACCACGACAACGAAGGAAAGGAAATCTCTCGTCTTATTCTCGAAGATCTCTTAGTGGAAGACAGGAAGATCAGGAGGATCCTTTTGATGGTTGACCGACGGCCGTGGCTGTTCTTGCATCTATCTTTCTTTCCTTGTCACGCTTTAAACTCTCTCCCTCTCTCTCTCACTCTCTCTCTCTCTCTCTCTCTCTCTCTCTCTCTCTCTCTCTCTCTTGCTCTTTCTCTTTCTCTCACTCTCAGATCTCCATTACTTTTTCCACGTTTTACTTCTTTCTCGGCAAACGCCATTCCTTTCCATTTTTATCACGACGAAACCGTCGACGGTGGTGGTTACAGTCGCGCGACGATCGTGAATGGGCCTTTGTAGAAGAAACGCAGAGGGCAGCTTTACTCTCTCTCTCTCTCTCTCTCTCTCTCTCTCTGTCGCACGTATGTACATACATACTACATATATTCTCTTGTCTCTCTCTCTTTCTCTTTTTCCTCTTTCTGATGATACACTGTGGACCACGAGGCTGCGCCACCGTTACCGAAATACGATACCGAATATAAACGAGAGTTGGCTCGTTGAACCCAACGCGACCACTCTTGGTCTCATGTAGTATTGGTGTACGTTCGAGTTTCAAGAAGAAACTCGTGTCCAGAGAAAAAGGATGCCACGAAAAGCGAACGAATTCCGAGCTCTTTGAAAGAATACGGAGTGACGTATGGGGTTAAAAGAAGATGGCGAAGTTATTTAAGAATTTTCATGACTCTTATCCTCTCTGTCTATGTCTGTCTCTTTCTGTACGATTGATTTTCTTCTTAACTTGAATTGTCCGTTTTATTCATCTCCAAAGAAGTAATATTTCAAGTTTTCCGATCGTCACCGTGAATTTTTTATTTTTATTTACTTATTTATTTATTTATTTATTTTGACGAAAATTTTATTTTCTTTCCTTTTCTTTTCTTTTCTTTTCTTTTATTATCAGATAACATACGTGAATTGACTTTTAATTCATGTCTTTTTCTTTTTTTTTTTTTTTTCTTTTGGTTTTCCTATCAGAGAAAGACTAGTAGAGAATTAATTGAAATTGTTCTAAAGTAAAATTAGCTCGAAGTTATCGCAACTGGAACGAAAAGTATCTTACATTTTTAGGATGGTAACGATGTGCATGTAAAAAGCATATGATGCATCTTGTGTTAGAATGCAAAGTCGTTTGAATGGTATAAAAGCTCGTACTTTGAAAATAGTGAAAAAGAGACAGAGATAGATAGATAGATAGATAGAAAGAGAGAGGGAGAGAGAGAGAGAGAGAGAGAGAGAGAGAGAGAGAGAATAGGAGAAAGAGAAAAGACACGAATAAAGTTTAGCATACTAAAGTCAGAATAATACAAATGACAGTGCAAAGTTCTCCAAGAGTGTTTTACACCAAACTTACTTATCTATGCATGTATACCTATGCGTGTTCGTGTGTGAGTATGTGTACGTATGTGTATATATATATATATATATATATATATATATATATATATATATATACATATAAATATATATTTAGTAAGTAATTTAGTAGTTGTAGAAAGGAGTCACCAAAAGATATATGAGGAAACTTGTTGTTTTCCGGAAACCTCTTATATAATAGCTAGCATCGTCGATCGTGGTTTTAACTCTACAACTTTTCCAAGAAAATTCACCTAATAGGTTCTTACGTTAGCTTTATATACGAATAACACCAACGTTTCCGAGTCATTGTCCCAGATGGAAATTTCTTAATGTTTCTTGCACTTGTGTCAAAGAAAGAAAGAAAGTGAGAGAGATAGATAGATAGATAGATAGAAAGAGAGAGAGAGAGAGAGAGAGAGAGAGAGAGAGAGAGAGAGAGAGAGAGAGACATATATGTAGATAAGATATATTTCTCAGAGCAGAGAATTCTTCGGAAAAGCTCGGTAACTATCCATACAGCGTATGAAACTTGAAATCTCCTTCGCTTATCCTGCCAAAGATTCCGTAAAGTTCGTCTCTAACGTTTCCGAAACGGTTACTTTCAAACCGTCATGGAATTCTAGAAACGGATGATGGTTTCTTATTCCTGGTGAATTGTTACGACGAGAAGGAGAACTACTCGCTTACCTACCTATCCACGTATGTAAGTACGTACTTTACTTATCCAAACAGTTTTTACGTTCAAATAAATTTTGAACGTTTATTACGTTAACTCTTCTATATGTCTTCTCTATTAAATTCTACGAAATTGATTTACAATCGATTACGATTTTACGAAATCTGAATTTGTCGAAATTATTAATTTTTTTTTTCTTTGTAACGACGGATACTGGATCTATCCGATAGATATTGAATATCCATAATTTGATATCTTTCTTTTTTTGTTTTTTATTTTATTTTTTTTTCAAGTTAGAAATGTTCGATCGTTTAATTTATACGTTCATCTCCGACTTCAAATTCGTCAATATAATAGATGCAAGATTAATAAGGAGAAAAATTTCGAATGGCGTATAATAATATCGATCGAGCTATTCTTTTATTCACATTACTAAAAAAAAAAAAAAAGGAAAGAAGAAAAAAGGAAATGGTGTTAGTTCACATAAATATAGTTAACGGTATATCTATTCAATATAGCCGGCCATTCGATCCACGAGAACTCTTTAAGCAAATCTTTATCCGCATTTTTATGGACGTCCCTCCCGGTACTTTGGAATCACCGACGTGACCCTCTCTTTCTCTCTCTCTCTCTCTCTCTCTCTCTCTCTCTCTCTCTCTCTCTCTTCTCTCTCTAACTTTCCTACTCCTACCAATTCCTTTCCCAAATACATCCATCTCGGGATTACCGTTCGACGTGTATGGTCCATCCATCGCCGTAGAAATCTCTTTACCGCGTAATCTTCAATAACGATCGTTCCCGGTAATCAGATCTCTCGCGAATGCACCAGCGTACCAACGTACCAACGTACCAGAGTATCAGCATACCACTGAAGCGAACTACTAGTAGACTAGCGATCGCGAGCAAGCTCGCGTACTACTTCCGCTTGCTTGATTTATAATTCAATTCACTCGGGCCATCCGTTTCAATAATACCGATAGTAATGGCTAGTAGCACGGTGGGAAAGATCTATCCGAGGTGAAAGAGATCACCGAGCCTAAAGGATTTATATGACATCGTAGGGTAACCTTCGAAAAAGGGCTTTGCTACTCTCTCTCTCTCTCTCTCTCTCTCTCTCTCTCTCTCTCTCTCTCTCTCTCTCTCATTCTCTTTTTTATCCACCATCTGTCTCCTCTTTCTATTTCTATTTTACTGTGTATTGTAATCGCTAGCTATC
>OU964965.1:1585172-1605172 GCA_918808275.2 Dolichovespula sylvestris
CATGGATGTTCCTAAATGATTATTTTTATGAAGGAGCGAAATAAAATATCTGAAGTAAAAACGCAGTAATAACTATGAAGTATTACAAGGTAAAGATATTAATTTACAGTCTAGCGCTAATTATCTACGTTTATTCGAAGTCGTACGGATCGTAAACCCTGGCAAACGTAAATCCACGTCGGCTTGCGTGCAACAGTGAAACAATAAATCTCGCCGTTTAATCAAAGTGTACGGTTTTTCTGTGCCGATAATTCAAGCGTTTTCGAAGAAAAGAATTAACGAGATAACTTCTCTATAGACAGAACGTTTCGGGGAACGTGATAAAATATTATAAAGAGTGTACATTGCATATATATATATATATATATATATATATATATATAACCCCTTTCTTTTTTTTTATTTTTTTATTTTTTTAATTCGAATGTGCGTATCTTGTGAAAACGTTGAACGATAAGATTTGAAATTGTTTAAGAAAAGTAAAAGTGAGGCAATTAATTAACAGAGGTAGCCAATTAACTTAGTTGGACGTGAATTAAGTTGTTTCTATTATGTATGTATGTGTCTAATTATCTCACGGATTTCTCTCATTGTATGAAATTTCTTTCTCTCTTTTTCTCTTTCTTTTTATCTCTTTCATTAATATTTTTACCATTTTTATTTATTAAACTTTTTCGTAATGTTTATTAACTCGCCTTTTACAAAGAATATTTAAAATTCGTTTTTGGACGTCGGATATAAACATTTTATTCACGATATTTTTGACAAAGCATATCACAAATGTCGCATAACAAAACATTTAACATAACAATATAGTACGATTGAAGATCCAGACGTGATCTGTGACCTCTAAACGAGGAAACACAGTTTGAAAAATCTTTTCGCTTTAAAACGCTATTGTAAAAATCGTATCGTTGTAAAACACGAATGAACGAAATATTTTCATGTGAAAAAAGAAATCTTTTTCGAAAAAAGAAAAAATAGAGAAAGAGAGTGAGAGAGAGAGAGAGAGAGAGAGAGAGAGAGAGAGAGAGAGAGAGAGAGAGAGAATAAAAAGAAGCAGAAGAAGGAAGAAAGAAGAAGGAGAAGAAAAAAAATGAAAGAAAAAGAACGAATACTATACTATCATCGATCATGCAAAGATTTTTTTCGTTTAGGTACTCGTTATATGTAACAGGTCAAAATTACTCGCATACCATAGGCTACGTGGTGACGAAATTTATCGCCGTCTGGAGTTTTTAAAGGCAACGCCTAACAAATTTTCCCCCTAAAATTCGAATCCTTAATCTTCTACCGTATATGTATATACTTGCAACGCAAGGGTGCTCCAGAAAAGGAGAGGAATGTTGGACGAAGGACTTTAACAAGAATATTCTCAACCTACGTCCTGCTTATCCGAGAGAAACGAAGAGGACATCTTTTCTCTCTTCCCCTCTCCCTCTATCTCTCTCTTACTATACTTGAAAGCAATGAGCTAAAGAGAGATATAGAGTGTGGGTGAAAGAGAGAGATAGATAAAGAAAGAGAGAGAGAGAGAGAGAGAGAGAGAGAGAGAGAGAGAGAGAGAGAGAGAAAGAGAAAGAGAAAGAGAGAGAAAGAGAAAGAGAGAGAAAGAGAGAGAAAGAACTTGCACACCCTTCCTATATCCGGTTAACGACGCGTGCTTCGCGACGGCTAATAACAAACCCTGTCTGTTCTCGTCCCAACACTTTTCCTCCTCCCCCGCCCCCCTCTCGCCCCTTACCTCGTATACTTTTTCTCTTTCTACCTTTCCTTGTACTCGTAAAGCCACCCTTTCTATCTCGCTTTCTCTCTCTCTCTCTCTCTCTCTCTCTCTCTCTCTCTCTCTTTCTCTTTCTCCCTCTCTCTCTTTCTCTCTTTCTCTCTTTTTCTCTTTCTCTTCGTTACATCTTTTGTTCCGCGATAAACGTAAATGCGAGGAGCAGCGAGACAACAAACTTTTACGCGTGTAAACAAAGCAATTGGACGACCGATCGTTGGATACACACGTAAATACATAAAATTCTTAAGACTTGTTGATAAAAAAAAAAAAGAAGAAAAAGAAAAAGGTCAAAGAAGTGTTTTTAACGTCGATACTCGTGATAATAAATTATTATCGACGTTAATATAGATCATATTGAATCTTTGCAATCGATTTGAATTAAATTGTATTAAGAAGAAAAAAAGATGGAAGATATGACGAGAAATAAAAAGATAAATCGATCGACTTGTGATATTTCTAAAAAAAGGAAAAAGACATAAAGAGAGAGAGAGAGGGGGGGGGGAGGAAGAGAGAAGTAAGAATTTAATATTCTTACGAAGGACTCGCAAATTAACGATCATAACTAGACAAAAATCTGACATGAGAAATCTATAGATGGGACATTTAAAAATGAATGAACCAATTTGTGTCTCCGTGTGTCTCTATATGTCTCTGTGTGTGTCTGTATCCCTCCCCCCCCCCTCTCTCTCTCTCTCTCTCTCTCTCTGTGCAAAATTGGCAAGGTAGCCGATCCGTTAAAATATCATTTCTATTTCCATGAGAAAATCGAGGGATCTTCGTTCGGGAGATTCGAAAAGATAAAGACTTCGACGTGGACCTAGTTCGACGGAGAAAGAGAAATAAAAAGAAAAAGTAGATGAAGAAGAAGAAGAGAGATAAATAGAAAGAAAAAGAAAAAGATAGAGAAGATTCCCCGATTCGTTCTCGCGACGATGATTCGGAGAGTTAACTCTAAAATCGAATTCCCGCAAGTTCCCTATTTGTCGCGAGAGCTTGCGCGAGCGCGCGCGCACAAGCTTTCTCTCTCTCTCTCTCTCTCTCTCTCTCTCTCTCTCTCTCGTTTCAAATAAGTTTTATAAAGTCTTTACCTGGACCCTTTTAGCGCGGAGGTTTAAATTTACATGAATTTCGAAAGTTTCTTAACACGGAACTTTAGTCGTCGTCGATGGTACACCTACCTCTTCCCTTTACCCCCTTCTCTCTTTCTCTCTCTCTCTCTTCTCTCTCTCTCTCTCTCTCTCTCTCTCTCTCTCTCTCTCTCTCTGTCTCTCTGTCTGTCTCTTTCTCTCTTTCTCTCTATCCCCTCTTCCGCTTTTCACTCCTCATACCAGTTTCTTTTCTTCTTTAAATTACTTCAAAATCGTTAAATAAAACGCGATATCTTCCTCTCTACGTCGTGCAGTACAGTTTGCGAATATTGAAAGGAGTAAGAGATGAGGAGGGATGGCGAGAGGAACAGAGGGAAAGGAGTCTATCCAACGAAATCGAATTCTATTCCGAGTATAGTATAGCGAACGTGAAAGAAACGAAAAGAAAGGAAAGGGAGAAAAGGAAGTTTCGATGTTTTCCGTTATACAGACAAGATTTGAAAAACGAATTTCTTTTTGTATAACATTGTTATCGAATTGAAAAAAAGAAAATAAAAAACAACGTGTAAGTTTTTGTAATAGATATTTAGAATTTTTATGGATACAAATTTTTATAGATCTCTATTTCTATGAGAAAATATTTATTTAGAAATATATTTAGATGGTAGATTTTAAAAAATTTTTATTCATAAAGATGTTTCGAAAAAATAAGTAATAATAATAATAATAATAATAATAATAATAATAATAACAATAATAATTATTATTATTATTATTATTATTATTATAATGATAAAATGAAGAAATCATTGAACGTAGAAAGAGAGATACAGTATAAGAACGTAATAATATGATATATAGAAATATTCATATATATATATATATACGTATATACGTATGTATGTATGTATATGTGTCTTCTTATGTATAATATTTAAGCAGCCATTAATATCCAACGAAGCGAATCGATACATCCGACCATATGAAAACAATATTCGAAATATCATAGAATCGTACTTTTCACCTTAAAAGAAAAAAGAAGAAGAAGAAGAAAGAAAGAAAGAAAGCGTCGATATATAAATCAATCTCCGGGAAGAGTTCCACGGAATTCTCACGGATCGTTTGATAAAAAAGGAATGTATTATAGAGGTCGATCTTTGACGCAGTAAAAAATTCCAGTTCATTTCCCTCGGAATAAATATTTCAAGCGCGTCCAATCCTCCTCTTTCTTTCTCTCTCTCTCTCTCTCTCTCTTTCTCTCTCTATCTTACTCTTACACACGCTGCTTTCGCATACTCTGCATTTTTATCAAAACTAGTAAAAAGAAAACGAGATAGAGATAGAAAGAGAGAGAGAGAGAGAGAGAGAGAGAGAAACGTATTACATTAACCATCCGGAATTTTGGAATGTTACGCAAAAATATGCAACTAGGAATAATAAAAATGTTCCCACCACGAAAAGGATTGATTCGAACCAAGCACACAAGCTAGCTAATAAATTTAATTCGAACCTTCCGCAAGAGAGAGTACAAAGAGAGGAACGGAAACTCGATCCGTATGGCAAACGTTGTTCGTTTGTTCGTTCATTCGTTTGTTCGTTCATTCGTTCATTCATTCATTCATTCATTCGTTTGTTCATTCGTTCGCTCTTTCCTTCCTTCCTTCCTTCCTTCCTTCCTTCATTCCTTCCTTCCTTTCTGGATCCCGGAAATATCGAAAATAGAGAGAAAGAGAGAGAGAGAGAGAGAGAGAGAGAGAGAGAGAGAGAAAGAGAGAAAGAGAGAGAGCGAGAATTAGAAAGAGAAAGAAATAGGATTGAAACAAGAAAGAAAATGTGAATCCTGGTCTCGTATTAAAGGCCGCATTATGTGTACCCTAGTTTAAGTAAGTAACTTAACTTAGTACTTAGAAAGCGTAACACTATACCGGCATCATCGTACTTGCCAACGACACCATAGTGTCCTTCCTCCTGGTCTCAGCTTTGTCCTAATCCTGGTTCTGGCTCTTGCTCGCGTCGGCCTTAGTTTAATAGAATATCGGAGATGGGAAAATTCAGATACGGTAGCGTACCCATTCACGGTTGTTCGCGGATATGTAAATCCACGTTTATCCCCTCGTATGCACGGAGTACGATACGGTTAGCGACGATAGAACGCTTCTGGAATTCATTTACGGTCTACGAGATAAACCTCTATCTCTGTCTCTCTCTCTCTCTCTCTCTCTCTCTCTCTCTCTCTCTCTCACTATCTCTCACATACTCTTTTCTGACTCTCGTGCGTTCTCTTTCCTTTTTGTTTTTTCTTTCTTTTGTTTTTCTCATACGATGTCACCAACGGTGCCTGGTTACCGTCTACGTCTGTCTGTGTGCTTGCATGCTCTTATATTTTACAAGATGATAACGTTTGAGTTACATCATTTAGAATTAGTATAGGGTTAGAAATAGAATAAATTTTTCCGTATTTTTATACAATTTTTATTATCGTATTTCATCGTATGTTTTATTTTCAAATTTTTTTTACGATCTTTGTTTATACATACAAATGTATAAACAAATAGAAATGAGGTATATGGTATTAACGATAATTTATTTAAAACGTATGTAAGTTTTGATAATTTAAATGTATTATATTACTTTGTTTCCAATCTGATATTACTACACGACATTCGGGATAAATTTTTTTTTCATGCACATACATAATTACTTTCTAATATAAATTAAGTGTTAATAAAGAATACAAAATTAGTGAGGATTATATTAAAAATGTATGTTTTAAAATCGCGAAAATATTATTTTATTTTTTAATCGTAACATTCAATCATTGCGATGAAACGTTTTAACGAAGTGACAGATTACGAAACGAACGAAAAATAACAGAATCGAACATCGTACGATAGGCAATCGCAAAAATACGATGGGTTATTTATTTTTTTTTCTTCGTTTGTCCCGACCGAATGGATTTCCAATTGTTCAAAGTTTTTTCGGACACGTTCGCGATACGACCGTAGTGAAAGTTCGTCGATTCGGCGGATTTCGCGAAGAGTAGGTATCCGGATATAGTAGCGGAAGAGATCACGAAAGTTTCCGACTTCCCAAAGTTTTTGAAAGCCGCGATGTCGGCTTGCGTCGCCGGCTGCGCACGACAAACCTTTCGCGATAAGAAGAGGTCGCCGGTGCATCGTATTCTTGACTTTTTGGAAACGAATTCTAGTTCGAAAGATTTTCAAGTTACGTAAATCTTCTCTCGTCGTTTTATAAATCGTAATACTAGTAAATAGTCACTGAAGTTCAGTATGTGACATTGATTTTTTATTTATAATTTTTATTCCTTTCCTTTCTTTCTTTTATTTTTTTAAATTTTTGATATTGATAAAATGAATTTATTAATATTTGTTATTATAGTAAATATTCTAATAATAAATATATATATATATATATATATATATATATATATATATATAATATATATGTATATATATAATAAAGATTTATATATATATATATATATATATATATATATATATATATATACATATATACCTATATATCATATATTTATATAATTTTGAAATATCAAAATCGACATGTTACATTATCGTTGTTAATATTCCAATTAAGATAAATTAAGATAATACAATGAATGAAATGAAATGTTGTATTCTAATTAATTGTTTCAACGATATACGAACATAATTGAATGAAAAAGATAAGTATATCTTTCTCTTGAACTCTCATTACTTATTGATCGATTCATCTTTTCAAATTTTGTTCACCTAACTATTCGATAATACGTTGATCTCGCAAAATTATTTTATATAAAAGGGGAGCTTTTTAGTTTCTACTTATAAATCGTTCTTCAAAAGTATACCTATTCGTATAACGATAATTGCCAGGCAGACTATGAGTTAAATCGGCTTTCAGTACGTCTAAAAGCCCGGCACGATTTAAACGTTTTCAGTTGGAAGACTTTGTCGAATTGCAATACTTAATGAGAAAGCTTGTTCTAATAAATGTCGAACATAGTAAAAATATTACGGGAAGAGGATAACATTTATACACTCAGTATAATTTATATTTATTGATAATGGGTGCGTAGAGAGATTAATACGTTGCTCTCAAAGGTAATACATTAATATTTTTCCTAAATTTATACGAGTATAAATCATTTGAAAATGTTAATTGATATTCGATATTAAATCACCTTTCATATTTTTATTATTTTCGATTTATTTCTCTTAAAAATTTGAAATTAATTTAATTATTTTCTTAATTAAAACTTTTTATAGAAAAAAAATTTTTGCCTTTCTCTTTTAAGACACTTGACAAATTCAATAGATCCTAGAGATCGATATTCACTTTTCAGATATATCGTTTCCAAGGTTCGTACCCGTAAATGATATGTAAGTGATAGATTACACTTAAGTGTCCTTCAGAGGTCCCACGAGAAACCTTGGCCCAGCTATCGTCTATGTGGCGAATTTCTTGCATTTAGGTATCATTCACGATCGATCTATCGATCGATCGATAATCTCGTGTGGTTTCTAGGTGCCTTGAGGGACTCCTCGAGTGTCGGCCATCATTTCTCTATCATTTACGATTCTGCGTATCTACGTACCCGAACTACAGTTTTATAATATTCATACGAAATATTGGGAAGCTCTTTGGAGGGGGACCTCGAGCCCTTAACGAAATATATTCTTCGATAATTTGTAAATAACAGGGGAGAACTTAGATGCTAGGTAACAGTAATATTTATGTGAAATATTATATCGTACATTTTACGAATAATTTATCAATTCTCAAAGCGATAAATTCTTATGCGAAATTAAAGTTTAATATTGCTCTCTCTCTCTCTCTCTCTCTCTCTCTCTCTCTCTCTCTCTCTCTTTTTCTCTCTCTTACTCCGTTTATCTATCTTAAAAAAAAAAAAAATAAACAAAAATAAACAAATAAAAGAAATAAGATTACGTGAGTTTTTTTCAATATTACGTGATTTTATTTTCAATTAATTAATCGAAATAAATTGATAATAGAGAATTAATAAATTAATAAATCGATAATCATAAGATATTTAAAAGAAATTATAATAGTCGCACATATGAATATACATTATATATATGTATACATAAATAAATTTGCATTTGTACATATATTTTATAATAATTATTTTGACTTTATTACTGATATACATGTATAAACTCGTAACTTGCTACGTAATGCTGCCTGTAGTTTCGTCAACGTATCAAATAAAATAATACTTTGATCCGTCTGGATCGTATTAACGCAAAAAGAAAAAGAAAACAAAAAAGAAGAAACAAAAGAAAAAGAAAAAGAAATAAAAAAGAGAGAAATCGGAAATCATTAGGCGTGCAAATGTATCTCGTTGAAAGAATTATTCGTCGAAGTCACCCTTTTGGAACTTTTACTATCGCAGCATCCCTCTTCCTCTCTCACTCCCTCTTCCCTTCCCGCCGTTACCAATTCCAAGGAAACTTTATGGCACAGTATATACGCATATGCAAAAGGATACTATGAGCGAGCAAGGACGTGCTTTCGGTGGTGAGCACGACTCCCCAGAAATGCTGTTCGTGCCTCGTATTCAATATTTTCGCTTTAATTACATTCGGATATCATAAAGTGCAGGTAGCAGGTTGTAGGTACGTAGTAGGTAGGTAGGTAGGTAGGTAGGTAGGTAGGTAGGTAGGAAGGGAAAGAGAGAGAGAGAGAGAGGGAGAGAAGGGGGATGATTGTGGTGGAGAGGATAAAAGCTCGACACGTTCGTTCTACTGTGCGTCGCATAGTCGAATCACCACCACCACCATCGTTCAACCTTTTTTGCTAAACTTTTTCTATCCCTCCACCTCTCTTACCAACCTATCCGCCCACCACCATCACCACTAGCTCATAGCCTCTCTTTCTTTTTCTCACTTGTACCAACAAACGAACAAATGAACGTACGCATGCGCGAGGGTATATTCGTTCATCTACTTTCTCTCTCTCTCTCTCTCTCTCTCTCTCTCTCTCTCTCTCTCTCTCTCTCTCTCTCTCTCTCTCTCTTCCCTTCATCTCCTTCTCTATCACATTCATTCTATCTCTTTCTTTTTCTGATTCTGTCTCTCTTTCTATCTCTCTTTCTCTCTTACATTTCCTCTCTCTTTTTCTCTCATTGTCGAAGGGTAGAGGAACACAAGGAGGTCTGAAAACTCGTATTTGAACAGTGGATAGAAAGAGAAAGCTCGTTCGTGTCTCTCGTACCGACAATAGCAGAGCCAGGATTGGAGGGAATCGTGCAAGGGGGTTGCGAAGGGTATTACTCGTGTGTGTCTATGTGTATGTGTGTTGGTAGAAAGGGAATGCACGGTAGAGAGCCGTTTTCGAACTAATGCTTCTCTGAAAAACGTACATGATATATATATATATATATATATATATATATATATATATATATATATATATAGAAAGAGAGAGAGAGAGAGAGAGAGAGAGAGAGAGAGAGAGAGAGAGAGAGAGAGAGAGGAAGAAAGGATTGCAAAGAGAAGGAAAAAGAGCAAATTGCATCGTCGTGAACTCATCACCGGCTATTCGCGAGCTCGATGTCGAAGTGCAATGGAGTTTAATGTCACGTGCGTTATTTTGCGATTTGTTATGCCCGTACCTTGCATTTCACTCATTCCTTATTTATTTTTTTCCTTTCTTCTTTTTTTTTATTTATTTTTTTCGTATCAGTACGCTCACTTTCACTACTTTCTTTATTTTTCCTCTCTGTCGATGGAATTCTTCGATAGAAAATATTTCTGAAGATTCGTCTTACATCCAAAAATCTGTCGAACCCTCAGTATCTTTTGACAATAATTCTTCATCCGATTCTTTCGTTTCTTTCTGACCGATCTGATTGTTCGTTTATATTTTATTAAACGTATTGTTACGACGAAATGGAAAATCGTTAGAGTTATAACAAACAATCTCTGTAAGAAAATCAGTGCATTTAACGAATCGAACGATCCTTAATTATTTCTTTTAAATGATAACCGAATAATAATTTTCTAAAACGGGCTTTTTTAAACGATCTCTCTCAAACTTTCGGAAAACCGTTTCCTTTCTGTATCATTTGTTCAAATAATAAGACACGATAAATTAGTTCAACGATTTAGATTATAATTAGATATTTGAAATGTCGAATATTATTACGTAATTATTTGATTCTCATTCCACCATCTTTTCAAACAATAGATAGCCTCTATTATATTTGCATATTGATATGTATAGGTACATATATCCGCATACAAGTCATGTTCTAAGCTAGAGTAGATCGATCCTATCAATCAATCACTCTCTCGTTCATCTCGTATTCCTATTGACACGTATCCACTCTATTTCGATATATATATATATATATATATATATATATATATATATATATGCATTTAGCGAACGGATAACAGATAATAGGATTTAATTATAAATCATTTAATCAAAGTAAGTTACAGTAGAAAAGATGAATTAAATTGAGTTCGGACACTCATTTGACATTTAGATATTTGAAACTTCAAACTAGAAAATAGATACGAATTAATATATCAATAATTATTTTAATAACTACGTTAACTCTTGATAATATCATTCAACGATTGCCTTTTGATGTAGGAAATGTTTTGTGTTTTTGAAAAGCTTTTAACCTTTCTCCTTCCAAATTACATTCGATCGCTAGTTTCTTAGCTCGATTTATCGTCGATCTATGTGCTTATTATTATTATTATTATTATTATTATTATTATTATTATTATTATTTTTATTATTATTATTATTATTATTTCTTTTTTCCCTTAGGCACCAAGCGTGACACGAATAAAAGGGTAAGACGTTAAAGGGGACCTTCTATCTTTCGTTGAACTAATTTTAAATCTCTTTGTCCCGGGTTGGTTACTCAGGTTGCCTTTGTTGGGGTACCACACGAGAGGATGCTAATACGATTTCCATGGTGGAAGATAAAGATCGTCCTGGTTGTTCTCGTTGGTCCCATAGCCTGGAAAATCTTAAAAAGATGTTGTTCGGGAGGTAGCAACAGGTCGAATTGGAATTACAAATGGTAGGACGAGTCGTCTTCTTTCGTCTGGTTTGGTCAGACAAAAAAGAGAAAAAGATAGATAAAAAGAAAAAAGAGAAAAAGAAAAAGAGACAGATAACGGAAACGAACGAATCCAGTTCGGCTTCTATGCCTCGCGGTGATCATTATCCTAAGTAAATAAGGATGTACCCACGTTGGAACTCGTGAAAAAAAAGAGAGAGATAGATAGATAGAGAGAGAGAGAGAGAGAGAGAGAGAGAGAGAGAGAGAGAGAAAGGATTCGTTCTTTATCGCAATCCCTTTGAAAATGCTTACTTGAGTTATACGATGAAGTTCGGAAATTCGAGCAGATGTTTTAAAGACCGTTTATCGACTTCGTTATAACAGATGAAAACGATCCAAAAGAAATTTTTTCTCTTTTATAAAGAATTTTTATAATTTAAACAAAAATATCTTATTAAAGGTTTTTTTTCTTTTTTTCTTTTTAAATTTAATGTGACTGACGAGAAATTATTTTTACTTTTCTTTTTCTCATTTTTTTTCTTTCTTTTTTGAAACGTTAGCTTCCCAGTTTCGTGCTGGAATTCTTTTTCAACGACCAGATCAAAAAAAGATCGAAGATCGCGAAATGTGTTGTCGATCGACGGTTATCAAAGTCACGGTTACTTACTTACACGTGGCTAGGTACATAAATTGTTGCGAATTGTTTTATTTTTCAACAGAAAAGAGAGGAACTCGAATTGTCCAACTCGTTTTAGATTATATCGAAAATTTCAATTGGATTTAAATATATACAATGTTAATATAAATATTTTATTAACTCGTGGATATATATACGTGCGCGCGTGTGTAGAGAGAGAGAGAAAGAGAGAGAGAGAGAGAGAGAGAGAGAGAGAGAGAGAGAGAGAGAGTTGTCTCATGTTGGCTTAACACTTCCAATACCACCAAAGAGGACCGACGAGAACTGGTTGCAAGTGTCCCTTGATGGTAGTGGGCGGGTAGCAGGCTGCCTCAATACGATAAAACTAAAACTTCTCTCAGTATTCAGCAATAAATAAGAACCACGGTATCTTTTAGTCAAACTCGAATTTTCGAAACGATCCTACACGATTGGCCATTTGTCTTTTATCGATTTTCATCTTTCATCACACCACACCCTGGAAATCGAGTTTCCAAAGAGAGAGAAAGAGAAAGAGAAAAAGACAGAGACAGTGAAAAAGAGAAAATTAATCGGACGTCATAGCCAAGAATGGTAAAGAAAAATAAAACTAAAACTAGAAAATAGAGGGAGAGAGAGAAAGATAGATAAATAGATAGATAGATAGAGATAGAGATAGAGAGAGAGAGAGAGAGAGAGAGAGAGAGAGAGAGAGAGAACGACTTGGTGAGGTACTCGGAATGCATTCATCCATTTTCTTCGAGTAGTTCATCCTTCTTTATCGTACACGTTGACGATCATCGTGTCCGAGCTTCCAGAACTCAGAGATTTTCCGCCTCTGATCCTCCGCTCCCCGTTCTCTTTTTTCGAAATTAATGAGTCGATAAGAAGCGGAGATATCTTATGACCGACGGAGCGAGAACCGCCGAGCGACTCTACGACACGGAATGGCGCTTAAAGCTCTTTTTAAAGGCAAGCTGTTCTCTCGCTCGATAGAGAGAATGAGAGAGAGATAGAGAAAGATAGAAAGAAAGAGAGAGAGAGAGAGAGAGAGAGAGAGAGAGAGAGAGAGATGGTGGATGGAAAGGGTGGGAAGGAGGAGGGGTCCGAGCTCGAGTCGAACATGCGGTTTTACTGCGATCGTATAGTCGAGTGGACAAAACCATCGCTCTCTATGCTACCCTTCCTCCTCTCTCAAACTCTCCCCCGTCTACTCTCCTCATCATTCCACCCCCCCCTTTTCCTGTAGTACTTCTTTACGGTTGGTGCGTATCGATACATTTATTTCGTTCTGCTGCGATAAGGTTCTCCATCTCTCTCTCTCTCTCTCTCTCTCTCTCTCTCTCTCTTGCTGTCTTTTTCTCTTTTCTCTTTTTTCTTTCTTTTTTCTTTTTTTATTATGCCTGCCTGCAGCATGTGTACGAGCAAGACCTAAAGAAGAACTCCTCGATGATCGTATCTTAGAGAGGGGTAGTAATAAAGTTATTTTATTATACTAATTTTCTTTTATGTTTTTCTTTTGTCTGTTTCTTTCTTTCTTTTTTTTTTCTTAACTCCGAGCGAAATAGAAAACAGGGTTTCGTTTCTTTGAATCTTTTTTATTCCTTTTTCTTTTTTTGTATCAATCTTCTTCCTCTCTCTCTCTCTCTCTCTCTCTCTCTCTATGTATGTATGTATGTATGTATGTACGTATCTTTCTCTCTCTTTCTCTCTGTTTCTCGCTTGGAATCGTGATACACGGCGTTGACGCGTTACAAGCGACCCCAACATCCATTCCGTCGGATCCTCGTTGAGAATTTGCACTCTTCTACGATGCTTTTTGCAGGGACGTTCAGAAATAACTTCCTTTGTATCGCGCGCGTGCCTCCTTCGCACACCTACTTCTGCCCGATGTGGCTAAGGTTCCTCCAACCGCCATATTTCACTTTTTAGAATTTTTTCGACAATTTTAGAATATACATTCCCGAATCGTCTTTCAATTACTTGCAAATATTTAAACGAGATGAAACTTTTGTTTTCTATTCGCAAATAAAAAAAAAAAAAGGCACAAAAAGAAATAATAAAAATAAACCTCGATATAATATTAGTTCGAATATAAAATTAGTATAATGTATATTCGTGTGAAATATATTCGAGATAAAATTAGTTCAATTTCGTTCGAGAGAAAATATTTTAAAAAAAGTCTTTTATTGATATCAATAACAATATTAACTTCGATCGAAACATTCGTAATGATTGTTTTAACTAGGCATATCATAGAAAAGGAAAGAAAAAGATTTAATTATTTATTAATGTCTAGTGTGCGCTTGTTTACCCACACATACAGACGGACAAATAGACAGGCGGACAAACAGACAGACAGACTATGTCTCTAATTCTTATTCAAAAATTGTCATGTCTGTCAATAGGACGATCCTATGAAATAAAAAACAAAAGTCATTCTCGATCTTGAAAGATCTACGTACCACAAATATCATCTCACGCTCTTTGGGATTGTAAGCCTTAACGTTCTGTGAAGATCGGCGGAGGATATACATAAATGAGGAGCGAAGAGCGTCGAGCTCGTCATTCTCGGAGGAGTTAAAGGAAGCCGACGAATAAAGGCACGAGCAACGAGAGGAAGGAAGTAAGGAAGGAAGGAAGAAAGGAAAACGAAGAAAACGTAGAAGACGAAGAAGAAGATGAAGAAGACGAAGAAGGAGTTGCAGCCGTAGGCGCGAAAGAACGAACGACGAGAAGAGCGATCTTATCGGTTGGAAGAGAGAAAGAGAGAGAAAGAGAGAGAGAGAGAGAGAGAGAGAGAGAGAGAAAGAGAGAGAGAGAGGAAGCCTTTGCGTCTTCTTCCTTGAACGCATTCGCGAATCGATAATATCGAATCGTTCTGCATTCTCGCGAGGTAACCCTCACAGGGATTGGAAGAGGAAAAGAGGTTGAAGGGAGATAGAAAGACGATCGGTTCTCGGTTAAGAATAAAAGGATAGAAAAGGATAGACGTATACGGAATCGAAGGATCTTAAGAGAAGGATAGAAAGTATATATACATATAGACACTCTATCTTTCTCTTGAGTTCCTCCGATTATATATGTGTATGTGTATATATATATATGTATGTATGTATGTATGTATGTATGTATGTATGTATGTATGTATGTATGTATGTATGTATGTATGTATGTATGTATGTATGTATGTATGTATGTATGCATGTATGTATGTATGTATGTATGCATGTATGTATGTATGTATGTATGCATGTATGTAGGTATGTATGTATGTATATATCTTCTTCTCTTTCCTTACCCTCGAGCTCGCAACTCCGCTTCTTCATCCTCGTTTCCGCCACCGTGTCCCACCTCCTTCTGCTCCTCCTTCAACGCCTCCTTTCGAGGAAAATGAGAAAGAGAGACTAGCCTGCCGGCGGTAAAATAACGACGCGTCCAGAGTACTCTTCTTGGATCCCTCCTGTATATAGCCTGGCCTACCTTCTCTTTCTCTCTTTCCCTCTCTCTTTCTCTCTCTTCACCTCTAATTTCTACTTTCTCTCTATCTATCTTTTCTCTCGTTCTATGGTACGAGTCAAACCACTTAACTTTAGTCATTTGAATATCTTTGTACTTGTTGGACAAGAATAGAGACAGAGAGAGAGAGAGAGAGAGAGAGAGAGAGAGAGAGGGTGGGAGGAAGAGAAAGAATAGTTTCAGCCAAAGTTGCGTAATATCATGGGAAGCATATCATGCTAATTTTTCTTTATATCGTCCATTTATTTCGAAACACCCGGGACGATCGTAGAGAAAACTTTTACTGCGTAGAACCAACCCCGTCCGCTCGACCACCCCTATTTTTTTCTCCCATCTAATAACCAGATAGAGAGAAAGAAAAAGAGAGAGAGAGAGAGAGAGAGAGAGAGAGAGAGAGAGAGATTACGAGACGACGTTTCGACGTGGCGCCAGACGATCCGTTCATGTAAAAACGATTTATGACAGCTCGTTCGATTCTCTCTCTCTCTCTCTCTCTCTCTCTCTCTCTCTCTATGTCTCTCTCTTTTTCTCTTCGTCTATACCTCCTGTCCCCTTCATCAACGTACACTCGTGCAAGTGAGAAAATATTGATTTCCATGAAAACATTAAATTGCACTGTCGATATCGCGAGATATAAACGACACTTGGGATTAATAAATTGGTTCTCTTCGAATAGAAATATGCGTTTATATATATATATATATATATATATATATATATATATATATATATATATGTTCATATCTGAGAGAACATTAAAATGACTGAATTTAAGTAATCTCTCTCTCTCTCTCTCTCTCTCTCTCTCTCTCTCTCTCTCTCTCTTTCTTTCTTTCTTTCTCTTTCTAAGTTTCTCTTTTCTCCGTTATTTTTCTGACTCCTCTACGCCATCCGTCTAGTTTTTACAAGTGGCTCTAACACTAGACTTTCAGAGATTATTCTTGACCGTGTCTTGAACCGAAGTGAAGAGAGGAGGAAGAGGAGGTGGAGAATAAGAAGAGGACTTTTCGCTTGAAGCCTTTGAGACTTAGTGCCAATTAAGCTCTAATAAGTATTCTCTCTCTCTCTCTCTCTCTCTAGTTTTCTTTTTCTTTCTTTGTATCTTTCGGGACTGCTCTACATAAATGATCGTTCTCGTATCAGCTTCAATTTTTCCAATGATTGATCACCCTCCGGGTCCGATCGATCGATGCCTCATATTACTGCCCAAGTGAACTTTAAACTTTTGTTCGTCTCGATCGTGTTTGACTCCGATGGAAGGGTGTCACGGACGATAGATCCCGGGGGTGAGGGAAGGAAGGGGGGGGGGGGTAAATCGAGAGGATGATCTTTGGAGGAAAAAAAGAAAAGGAAGAGAAAAGAGAGAATAAAAACAAAAAAGAAAAATAAAAGAAACGAAGAGGAATGATCGAGCACACTCGAGAGAGAATGATTCGTAGAAGTGGAATAGGGTTAATTGGCTCTGTCTTCTTCGTTTCGTTTCTTTTTTCGTTTTGTTTTTCTTTTTTTCTTCTTTTCTTTTTCTTTCTTTTTTTTTTTCTTCGACGAAGGAGGATCCGATTCGAATGAGATAATTGATAAAGAAATTAATTTCGATATTATATTATTAGTAGCGAATTACTTTTACGATTAATTAGATTTTTATACCGTACAATAAAAATGATAAGAAGGGATGGAACGAATAATTTTCTAAACGATGATATGAACGATTAGAATTAGAAGATTTAAACGATAGAAAGGGGATAATTCAATCAAGCCATGTTTATTCTAATGAAATATTAAAAGTAACGTAATTCGAGTCACGTATAAATTTTTCAACGAACTAACTGGATGAACTGTCGACTTAATTGATTATTAAACTAATGCTCCAAGCAGCTCGATTATTCGTTTATTGGTTTAAATTCAATAGTGCTCGATACGTTTAAGATATTTAAAAGAGTACGTGCTATATTTAAACAGATTCGCTACAATCAATTTGCACAATCAATTACGTTCAATTTAGAATTGGAAGATTTTAAACGTTATATTATTTTTTTCTGTTTTTCTTTTTTTTTTTCTTCAGTCAGATCGAACGATTGAACGATGATTGATACGCAATTTTTCCAAATAACTTTCACCACGAAAATGACAAAAGAATAAAAGAAAATCAAAACTAAAAGAAACGAATTTGGTTAAAAAAAGGAAAAAGAAATAATACAAAAAAAAAGAAATAAAAACAGACAGGCGATTCATCATAGGCCATAAAACAAAGCGATATATCGCTCTTGTAAGATCGTACGAGTTACATCGATCTTATTTTGCGGTTGCGCCTTCTCTCATATATATATATATATATATATATATATATATATATATATACGTGTGCTACATGAGACACGTGTATCATATATACGAAGAGATAAGAACACTGAGATTCCAGAGCACGACTGCATCGGTTCGACGACTGACAGTGAGCTTTTTATGTGTCATTTCGATCGGTGGTTTCCATTGCACCGTTGTCTTGCATTCGCGATAACATAAGAAAGGTCATTAATATAAATGGAAAATAATATGTATGGATAACAATAAATGCTCTTTCGACATCTTAAGAAAGAAGAAAAGCAAGACGTGATAGACTGTGGTTGCAGATGAAACGACGACGAACAGGATCGATAGCTTTTCAAAGAAAGAGATAGATAGAGAAAAAGAAAGAGAGAGAGAGAGAGAGAGAGAGAGAGAGAGAGAGAGAGAGAGAGAGAGAATGAGAAATAAAAAAGTTCAGAGTCGATAATGTGATTACGGTTAGTGCAATAAGAAAGCACGAAGCCCGAAGTCAAAGGGGATTAGAAGAATCGTGAACTTTCTTTCTATTCGTCCATTCATCTATCTATCTATCTATATATATATATATATATATATATATATATATATATATACATGGTGTATATGAGACCCTATATGTATATGGTGTATATATATATATATATATATATATATATATATATATATATATATATAAGGTCTCTTGTACTTTGTTTCAAAAACGATAAGAAACACGATGAAGTATTATAAAATGTAAAATGAATGAAAATAAAAAATTAATCTCGCATTAATATCGTTATCATGCATTTATGTACTTCGATACATATCATTACAAGTTGTTTGAATATACAATGAAATTAAATTCTTTCAATGAAACTTTATTATACGTTTTTCTTTTTCTTTCTTTTTTTCATTCTTTCTATTGTTTTCTTTCTTTTTTTGATACATTAATAGACGTAATAAACGTATAAATGAGACTTTTTTTGTGTTTCTTTTTTTCGTTCGATATCGTACCACTTATAATCTTATTTTATAAAGACATCAAGATTATCGTACCAAATTATATCGGGATACCTTGTATATGTATGTATACCTATATATATATATCACTTCTAAGTTCTGTGAAAGAACTTGTAAGTAGATTTAGAATCGATTTGTGAACTTGTCGAATATGCCGAAGCTTTCGACGCTCCTTTTCGCCTACGAACGAATTTAGCTTCGAAGTATACTTTTTTTTTTTCTTTTCTTCTCTCGTAACCGTGATTTACGATATCAATCAATTTTTTTTTGTTTCCTTATATAGGTATGTTCGATATACCCCATTCCATGAACTTTTTACAACCCCAAAACAGATCAAAATAAAACGAAAAAAATATTATTATTGTTATTAAACCAAAATAAGTACTTGATGCTCTAAACATTAATTCTCTTCGTTACAATTATTTTCTTAATTTGTTCTCGACCAACTCATGCTTGATTATTTTTGCTTTTGATATTTCATCCATACGGATAGATATATGCGTATACTTTTTTGAAAACAACTTTTCAATAATATTGTTTTCCTATCGATTCCATTTTTCATTAACTAAATGAAATGTCACATCAGAAATAACTCAAAAATTTCTAGAGTTATATACAGTAACCAGCGATGACCTCGATAGTGTAAAGTTTATAAAAAACAAAAAACTATGCTCTTCGACGTTCAATTGCTTGATTAAACTAAAAAAGAAAATAAAGATTTAAAAAAATAACAAAGAAAAAAAGGAAATAAACAATTTATCCAATACATGTAGCGATAAACAATTAAATACTAAAATATTCATATTATTTATTCGTTAATAAAAAAAAAAATCCTCAAAGAAATAATCAAATGCTGTTTCTTTCTTTTCTACTTTTTTCTTTTTTTTTCTTTTTCTTTTCATTCCTCATTGGTAAAACTAAAGAATAAGATAAGACAGATAACACTCCGTTAGAAAATCTCTTGACCGAATATTACTTATTTGTTAATAAAAAAAAAAAAAAATTAAAGAAACAATAAAAAACATATAAACTCCTACTGTTTCTTTATTTTCTAATTTTTGTTTCTTCTTTTTCATCCCTCATCGGCAAAACCAAGGGATAAGGTAGGATAGGATAGATACCACTATGGTTGCAAATTTCTTGGCCAAATATTACTTATTCGCTATTAAAAAAAAAAAAAGAAAGAAAACAAACAATTTATCCAATACATGAAGTAATAAAAAATTACTTACTAAAATATTCCTATTATTTATTCATAATAAAAAAAAAAAAAAGAAAATGGTCATTAATGAATAATCAAATACACGTAAATTCCTATTACTTCTTTATTTTATATTTTTCTTTTTTTCATTCCTCATCGGTAAAACCAACGAATAGGATAGAATAGATGCCACTACTGTAGAACATCTCTTGGCCGAATACCAATGAATATTATTACAAAGCGACGAAGAAAAATCACTGGCCATAAAT
Source organism: Dolichovespula sylvestris (assembly GCA_918808275.2). NCBI lineage: Eukaryota > Metazoa > Arthropoda > Insecta > Hymenoptera > Vespidae > Dolichovespula > Dolichovespula sylvestris. The sequence continues at coordinate 1,605,074 of OU964965.1, forward strand.
GGTCAAACACGAGTAACGAACGTCGAGGATTTCTGAGGGCCTACCGATGCTGTTGGAATATAGTGTACGATAGTATGAGATAGTTGTACGAGTGTATAA
>OU964965.1:1610172-1657038 GCA_918808275.2 Dolichovespula sylvestris
CAATACATGGAAAACGATCGATGTAGATAAGCAGCTCGCATTTGACAAATCGATTAACTCCATAAAGCAAAAAGTGAAGAAACGTGATGAAATAATATAAATAGCTTTTTAAAATTCCCTTTAAAATATAAATTCAAGTAAATATTGTAAAATGTATAAAAAGTTTCTTGGTAGCGTTTGAATCGCATTATTGCAACGATTTACGTCAAAGTACAGAGTTAATCAGAGATTGGCTTCCGAAATAAATTAATTTTTTATTCGATGGTTCAAAAACAATATTGCCATTTGACGTGTATCAAATAACAAAGATTAGGAAAATTTATTACGAATATATAAAGCGAGGATTCTGTCAAGTTAACATGACACTTAAATTGTAAACAAATTCAAAAATTGGAGTTTAATTGATTTGGCTTGTGAACAGGGCTTATATATATATACATATAGTAATTCATCCGAATATCTCTCATAAATTCTTCCAAACGAAAGACGTAATAAGAGAAAATTCATTGTTTTACATTTCGACGTTGTTAAATTTTGTCCACATATTATACAGAAAAAGTATGAGATAACGGTGATCGAATAGGATCGAACGATAGAGAAGAAGAGGATCACCATTACCAATGCGTTACTGTTAACTACAACGAGTAACTCTCGTCGACAACATGCACGTTTAAGACCGCATCCCAAACGATGCGATCGATGAGAGAACCAGAAGAGAGAGAGTGCGCTCGCGCGAACAAGCCGTGAAGGGTGCCTGCAAGCCAAGCTGTGGCTCTATGGAGGGCGGCGTTCCCGCGAGGCCCGGAAGAGACAGAGAGAGAGAGAGAGAGAAAGAGAAGAGAGAGAGAGAGAGAGAGAGAGAGAGAGAGAGAGAGAGACAGACAGAGAGAGAGAGAGAGAGAGAGAGAGAGAGAGGAGAGTGAGAGAAATAGAGTGTAAGAGAGAAAGAGAGAAAGAGGGAGAGAGAGAGAATCTTCTTCAACTCGAACCGTTTTTCTTGAAGCCGCACTCGACACACCGCGAAAGGCTCTACTCGAGGAAACGAAATCGAACTGATCGCACTGATCGCAGGAAATGCGATTCGGCTAACTGATTTCGTTCTTCTCTTTAACTATGATCCTCCTCCGGCGCTGCACCTGACTTACTACTGGAATTTATATCCTACTGAATTTTATTTACTATGATAAATTTAAATTAAATTTATTTCCTTTAGAGTTCTGTAGTATTTTTTTTTTTATAAATATTGGATCGAGTAGCGGGAATGTATAATCGATAAATATTAAATTTTAATTAACAGGATAAATATCATAGAAAAAAAGAAAAACAAAGAAGTAACGATATTAATAACGATTATAATATCTTACATGGTTTTTGAGTACCGTACAAAAATGTACGACTTTTGATTTTCAATATTATAAATATAGGATCGGTTAATGGAAAAATTTAATCGATAAATATTAAACTTTAATTAATAGAATAAATGTCATAGAAAAAAAGAAAAAAAAACAAAGAAATAACGATATTAAATCTAATATCTTACTAATATTTTCGGCTACCGTTTAAAAATGTATGATTTTTAATTTCCAATATTATAAATAGAGGATCGGTTAGAGAAAAAGTTTAATCGATAAATATTAAAGTTTAATTAATAGGATAAATGTCATAAAGAAAAACGAAAAATAAATAAACATAACGACATTAAATCTTATATTACATGGCATTTTTCGGATATCATTCAAAGCTGCAATTTTTGAAGTATCCATTAAAAATCAATATATTTCTCTTAAAGGTGAAGATATTTTTACAGATATTTTTTATTTTATTTCATTGTGAAATGTATATAGTTTTACGTACGAAAGATAGAAGAAAAATTATTTTTCTTATATAATATACAAAATGTCGTTACACTTATTTGAATCATATTAGAAACGTAAAGCCGATATATCGGATCTAAGGTACTAAAAGGGTTTTAAAAACACTTTGAAAAAAAAATCTTCTCGAAAAAGTGACGAGCGATACTTCTAACACTTATTTCAAACATGTCATGAAAATTGTCGAAGAAGTGTAACAATGTTTCTTTCAAAATATTGTTATTAATATTTTTCGTAACCCATGGTGAGAAGAATTTCGTGAACAAAAAATTACGTATCAATAAACTCAAACTCGTCGTCCAATTACGTAATTCAACGTTCCCACATGAGACGTAAACCACGAGACGAAATGAATCACACTGTCGTGACTCATTTTAATATTTTTTCCTTTTTTTTTTGTTCGTGCTCACAATTAAACAGAAAAATCGTGAACGCGTTTGAATGGAACTGTTTTTAAATTTATTTCTTTATTTGCGACAATAATGGCAATCGAAGAGTATCATTATCATCCTAGTAGACATATTGTTTCATTGTGCGTTACCGAACCAACGTGATATTTGTCGACGAAATGGACGACGTACATTCTTTTCTTTTTTTTTTTTGGAAATCAAACCAACTCCATTATGTCTTTTACGGGCGGTGGAATGGTGGGAGGTCAGGAGTGGAGATTTGAAGACGTCCACCGATAAAGATTGGTTGACATCACGTGCAATCTTCTCACGACAGTATGTATGTATGTTCGATCGAGTTGTAGTTCACGAAAGGGTAATTCACGAGTACGTGGTTCACGAAAGCGTAATTCACGAGTACGTGGTTCACGCCTCGTGGGAGCACGGTATTAAGGTCCATTTGTATACAACCTTGCCATGACCGTTCCATGTACATATAGCTCTCTACACTCTACTCTAATAAGGTTATCATAGTTTTATAAGTATTAGTGTTTATGCAATATTCGTGTAGTGTCCGTCATCATTCGTTGCCTGATACTCCGGCAGGTTTTCGAGATGAAATGTGAGCTTTCACATAACTCAAACGGTTAACAAAGATGCTTTAACACTTACCATACACAAACAACTCACTGATAAAACCGATGTGTCGTCTCCTGAGAAAACGTAAAACGTTTCAGTAAAATAAAACAAGTTTTCGTTTAACACAGTAACATTTACATATTACATTTACATAGTTACATATACATCTATTAGTAACTTGATCAACTCGTGTCGCACGGTCTTTCATAATAAATTTCATTATAGATAAGATGGATTTCTTTATTTTTTCGTTTCTTTACATTCGTAATTAACTGTCTCATTATATATTATATATATTTTCATATAGGTACGGATATGTATATTTATTTAAATCGATTTTCTTAGTTAATGACAAGATCACGAAATATCTCGCGATCTCTATTTATAATGTTTTAAGATTATTTTCGTTGGATTTATATATATCGTTTGTAAATTTTAGCCGTCTTATTCATGAATTTCATAATCGAAATAGCAAACTAGTTAATAATTCATGTTATGATATTTACGATCGAATGATTATATTCACCAAATAATGATGTTATTTCTACGATTATTAAAGACTGTCTGTGGGATAACAATTATTTTAGTATAAATCTAACATGATTGGGTTATTCTAAGTATAATATTTTGTTAGCGAAATTCTAAAGAAAATGATAATGAATTTTGTGGAGTTGTAATAAATTTTGGTAATCGTATCATAATTCATCTCGCGTATCTTTTGTTCCCTATTTTTTCTCTTTCTCTCTCTTCTTTGATCAATGGTCTCCGATCGAAGGAAAAGTTCGATAAACTGTGACGGCCGGTATGAAAGTTTGTCGTGAAACGTGCCACTCTAGTGGCCGATTGTTTTCGGAGCGATAAAAACGTCACGCTCGGTTTCGCGTGATTTAATAGTCGGCTATACTAGTGGAGAATGCCGCTGATCAAAAGTATTCTTCATCTCCGCTCGGGGATTATCGAAAGTTCTCGGTTAATGGATATGCGGATAATCGAAAGTTCGGACAATGAGAATTCCGATAAACGTGAGAGAACGGATGTGTGTATGTGTGTGTGTGTGTGTGTGTCGCGTATACGTACACTTACACAGATAAAAGACACGTACTCAACGCAAGAGTACGTTTTCTATGAACGAAGCTGGATAAAATATTATCTCAATTTTCGTCTATATCAAAATTCATTTCATCTTGTTTTAGTCCTATAAAGTATCAAACCGGGAGTCCATTGATTGTTTTATTTCTACGGGATAGGTGATAAGCGTAACACGACAATTTTTATTGATGAAAAATGAAAAAGAAAAAATAAAAGAAAAAATAAAAGATCCCACCAAAGAAATCTCGCTCCTTTATCGAGAATAACGAACGCGTATAAGAATGATCAATTCTTTCCTTTGACTTAACGCTTTTATAAAGAAAGATACAGACTGAATTACTATAAAGTGATGATATACGGTATTTTTCTCTTTTTTCCTTCTTCATTTTAAATAAATATTTCATTCGATATTTAAAGTAAGGTAATTTCATTTCAATCCAATATTTATCTCGGAAATTGTTAACTTCGTATTGGAGTATTTTCATCTCAATACTCTTTTCAAATTCACGATGAAATATTGAAAGCGAATAAAAAAGAAAAAAGTCGAGATGACTCTCTCTCTCTCTCTCTCTCTCTCTCTCTCTCTTTCTCTCTCATATCTGTCTAACTTCAACTCTTGTTCTACTTTTAGTTTGATTCTTATGATCACTCGTACTTCTTCAATTTTAAGTTACTTAAAAGTAGGAATTACCTTTCCCCTTCGTTTCTACGAATATAAAAATAAATGTTGTTATCCATCTTTATTTCCTTCTCTCTCTCTCTCTCTCTCTCTCTCTCTCTCTCTCTCTCTCTCTCTCTCTTCCTCTCTCTATTTTTTTCTTCTTCTAGCCCCCATCGTAACTCTCCACGACGAAAAGAATATAAATTTCAATCAAAGTACGGTGACCGAGCCTAGCTAGTTCAGTCCCTAACCTAATCGAGTCCCACGTTCGACATAATACACCTGACTCCATCAACGTCGCACGGCCGATCGAATCCAATCGTTCTTGGTCTGGTCCGACATACGAAACCTTTCTCTCTCTCTCCCTCTCTCTCTCTTTCTCTCACTCACTCTTTTTCACTCACTCACTATCACTCTTTCATCTAACCAAAAGGAAGCAAAAACTCTTGGCACGCGTGCCTCAACTTGCTCGTTTACGCGCCGCTTCGTTTAGTCAAGTATGTAACTAAGTAGATATACGTAAACCTGTACGAGCTTCTAGACGACGATCTCTTGAATATCGAATAGAAGGAAAAAGCAAAGAGAAAGAGAGAGAGAGAGAGGGGGGGGGGGGAGAGAGAGCACTTGGTTCATAGGTGATAGATAAATAGACTAGATAAAACGTGAAGAGTTAAATAACAAAGAATATTTGTGTGTGTGTGTGTTTCTGCACGTACGCATTTTTACGTCATGTGTCCTATCTGTGTCCTATTATATACATTTTTACGTGTATTCATCGATACCTAGCATACGTTTGATAATACGTACATGTGTAAGTGTGAATATACATATGTAATCTATGCATGTAATATCCGAATCTATAGGTCCTCTATCTTCGTCACATCTATGTATAGTGTGTTATATATGTGTGTGTGTGTGTGTGTGTGTGTGTGTGTGTGTGTGTGTGTAGCCATGCGAGTATAGTACACGGATGATGTATAGGTATAGGATACTACGAGCACGTAGATGTCGACTGACGATACGTTTATGTATATGTATGATGTATGAATAAGAAGGAGATAGAGACAGTTAGAGTGAGAGAAAGAGAGAAAGGGAGAAAGAGAGAAAAAGAGAGAGAGAGAAACTTGTACGTCGTGAGCTGCCTTTGACGTATCAATTACCGAATAGCAGCAACGATGCCGAGGTCCATTAAAACGGACCTCGAGTACGCGCCCGTTCGAGCATGCGTGCCTTCGTGCGTGCGTGATCTCGTTGAAAAGATCACGCTTATATTAATATAACAGAGAGAGAGAGAGAGAGAGAGAGAGAGAGAGAGAGAGAGAAAATGACGTCGAAGGCGCACGCGAGCTCGACGACCGCCACGACGGCGCCTTCCTTCGCGCTCGCGCGCACGAACGACCCTCCGGCAATCTCGATTATCATTGCCTCGATCCTAGATCGATCTAGGATTCGTGGTTGCTCGAATAACTCTGTACGAACTGGTTTAACGAAATTGCAAAATATTTATAAGCGTTGATTTCTTGTCTTTCACTATACTGAGAGTATTTTTAATAATTAGTTATATATATTGAATATATATATTTGATATATAACATAATATAATTACTATATAATAATTGTATAATATATAATTAATAATATATATTATATACTATTAATTTTTTTATTAATATAGTTGATTATTAATTACAATTAATTATGTATATAGTTATAAATAATATACATTATATAATATATACATATATATATATATCTTTAACTAATTAAAATTTATATGTAACCAATATTTAAAAGTGGAGATCTAATTTGAGAAAATACGCGTTGTATCCGATTCTTTGTTTCTTTTTTATTATATTTTATTATCAAACTTTTTGGTAGAAATAACATTAATAAATTTATCGCATATATATATATATATATATATATATATGTATATGTATGCATGTATATATAACATATTTGTTATTCGAATTCTAATCTCGTTAACAAAACGAGTGGGTTGGATCTAAAAAAATAACAAAAAGGAAGATCATTTTTTTAAATCTTAAAATATCACATTAAAGAAAGTACATATCTAAATAATATCTGACTATCGCGAAAATTAAGAAATTTATCGAATAAGAAAAAATGTAAATAAAAAACAATCGATTCGATTCTAATCATAGCTATTAAATTTAGACAGGGTACTTGTTACGTTCGTTTGGTCAAGTTCATTTCTTTAAATCCTAAAAGGTAGATAATACATTTACGAACGTCGGATTAGTTCGACTTCGGGAATTACCCGTGGATTCTCTTCGTCGGTTCGGACTTATAAAATGTGCTCCGATAATCCGTAGAGCGCATCCGCGATCGATAAGCGTATGCTCGCTCCATTTATTCGAGATCGTTTCTCAAAGGTATTCGATTCTGTTAATCGTGGACTCTCTCGAGGTTTTAAGGCTTTGCCACTCAACCGGTTCCCTTCTCCTAAATGAAACACACTATGTCATGCGACATTTCGGATATATTCGACCTAGTTACTTTATCGAACTATCGACTCTACGAAAGATTTTCTCTCGATTCTGGAAAATTTTTAATTCCTCTTATCGATACTGTCGAATTCACACGTACGTATGTATCCTCTATCTATGTAGATACAAACTGAAACGTTCGAGTTTTAACCTTTATTGTTTAATTATTGATAAAACGTATAAATAAAAAGTTTTGATAGTACGTTGGACTATTTTTTTCTTCTTTTTTCTTCTTTATTTTTTTTCTGTTTTTTTTTTTTTTTTTATTGGGCCGAATGACATCCGATCGCAGAGTTGATACCTCTCTATTCCTTTTTTTTTCACTTTTATAATAATTTGACGAGTTCGTATAAGAGTCGTAAAAAATTGAAATATTTCGTGTGTGCGTGTATATACGTGTATATATGTATATATATCACTGATATCATAGGTGATGAAATCGGCACAAATATAAAATGATATTTTAAATTGAAATCTTAAAAGAGAATGTTATTTTACTTTAACAAGAATCGACAAGAAATAGAAATAATATATATATATATATATATATATATATATCAAATCACGCGATGTATCTAATTAAAATAAATTATATATATATATATATATATATATATATATATATATATAATAAAACAATATTGTATCAACGATAGTTCTAATGTAACAAATTTCATTACTAATACCAAAGCTAACATTAATAACATTTACTCGGCTAACATCTTTCTCAAAGTTAAATTCGATAATACTATCGATGACATTAGTCTTACTATCTACCTAAGATCGATCTATTGATTAGCATCGAAGTAAGTTCGCTCTACTACGAAGCATTAACATCCCTTTGATTTTACCGAGAGCGACGACCTCAAACTAAGCAGATTCGAGAGTTAAAAGACTAATTTTCACGAGACGTCGATTGGATGTTCGATAGTGCGAACGATTTCATCTTTTTATCTTCGTTAAACGTCCAAACGATATCTTCTCCCTCCCTCTCTCTTTCTCTCTCTCTCTCTCTCCTCTCTCTCTTTTCTCTCTATTTCTCTCTTTTAATTCGCTGTCCTTGCTCAAGTTTCTCGAAGTGCACGAACGAATCTCGATTTAGAGAGAGAACAATTGGTGTCGGACACGACGAGAACGACGTAAAACTCGTACCATCGATGGTTCAACTTCGAAACGAAACGTCGAACTCTCTACCCATGGGAGATCATCCTTCTCTCTCTCTCTCTCTCTCTCTCTCTCTCTCTCCTCTCTCTCTCTCTCTCTCTCTCTCTCGATACATCTATCTCTAATTCTTTTCCGACAAACTACGAAGCTCGAAAGTGGTATTGTAGCTGATGAAAAATTGCTGACGTTTTAAGATTTTATTTTCGTTCTTACTTGTTTTTAATTTCCTTTTTCCTTTCCTCCTCATTTTTTCTCTCTTTTCTTTTCTTTGCCAACGTAGTGCATGTTGTCCTTGATGTATGATCTATGAAGTTATTTTAAAGCGGACTGTATAAAAAAAAAAAAAGAAAAAAAAGAATAGAAAGAAAATAATAACAAAATTGTCAAGTTATATCATTTTCTCCTACTTTTTTTAAAACGAAGACATAATTAAGTGATATTATAACCATTTCATATATATATATATATATATATATATATATATATATATATATATATATTTACTGATCTAACTATAATAAATCTCATCTAATAAATTTAGATTAATACGAAATTGATCGTGACGGAACAATGAGGAATCAAAACAAAAATCAAAAAAAAAAGAAAAAATTAAATATAACAGATGGCAAGAAATGAAAAATATTAATAAAACGAAAAATTAAATTATCTCGATGCTTGAAATCCCACAACAACATAACCCTTTATCTCTCTATTATCTCTCTAGGGTGAAGAAACGATGCGTTTTGTTAACTACCACAATGACTCTTACCTATATATACATACATATAATATATATATATATATATATATATATATATATATATATACCATGCATACATACGTACATACGTATATGCATACATTCATAGTTACTTACACACATGAAGCACGAAGATCCTTTAGACTTCAGAATACTTAGGTACTGGAATATGTAAATGCCAAGCCAGTTAGGGCCTGCTACCAAGCTAAATCTCGAGACGATAATGGCGCCTAGGGTGCTGGTGGTGGGGGACGTTAGAGGGGGTGGAAAGTTAGCGTGGTAGTGGGAGAAGAGGAGACCGTGCGCGAGAGAGAGAGAGAGAGTGAGCTGTGTGGTGGTAGGACGGTAAATTAGCATATCGTAGTATGGCATTAATTACCATACTCGGCAAACGGATACGGTCGAGGAACCGAAGAGGGAACTACCGTAGAAGCGCGACGGAGGATAAAGGGAGTGTAGTAGCAAGGATATAAAGGATGGCCAGCCAGCTAAGACCAAAGGAGGAGGATCAGAACGACGACGACGACGACGATGGTGGGACAGTCCAATAGAGTCGACTTGAATGGAATACTTTATTTATCTTTAGCTACTCGAATGGAACGTGTCGGTTGAGTTAAAAGAGAAAATGGAGGAGGGAATGTTCTTTACTTTCTATATTTTCCTTTTTCTTTTTTTCCTTCCTTTTTTGTTTTGTTTTACCTCTCTCTCTCTCTATCTCTCTCTCTCTCTCTCTCTCTCTCTCTCTCTCTCTCTCTCTCTCTCTCTCTCTCTCTCTCTCTCTCTCTCTCTCTTTCTCTCTCTATAGTAATAATTTTACATCGTCAAAGTTATCTAATTAATCCGACCGAATTTATATATACCACGTTATCACCCAACTTTTATATAATATTCGGATAACAATGTCAGATATTTTAATAAGTTTTAAAATGAAAAAGATAAAAAGAATAATAAATCGAAAAGTTTTATTTATATAGAATATATTAGATCGTTTTTAATATATCAATTAAATATGTACGAATGTAGATCGTTCAATGAAAACTGTTCGTTCTTATAAATCTCGATTATTTGAAATATCAAGCTGATTAATTGTGGCAAGATTACTTTCATACTTGTATTATTTGTGAGGGGGTAAAATAAAAGGAAAAAGAGGAATAGGGAAAAGAAGGATCCCTAAAAATCGGCAAGAAGTGTAATAATAATAATAATAATAATGATAATAAAATAGGGAGTGAAAAAAGAGAGAGATAGTGGACGAAGATGTAAAAGTTGAAGAAGACAACGCTCACAGCATCGCGAAATAAATGGCTCGAGTGCGGACAAAAAACGTCGTTTGTGTTCCTCGCGGATGTCTCGAGAGTCGTAGGAAAAGAAAAGAAAGAGAAAAAGATAGAAAAAAAGATAGAAAAAGAGGGAGTGAGAGAGGAAGAGAGAGAAAGAAAGATAGAGAAGGAGAAAGAGAGAGAGACGTTTAACGAGGCGCGACGGGAATCTTTGCCGGGCGAAGAGGCACGATCGATAAACCCGCGACGTAACGGAGTCGCGGCCAGTTCGCCGACGTTGCTATTTCTCGTACAAAAGCTTTAAGGGCCGAGGCAGCTCTACGCGAAGAGGACCTTTAAACTTAACATATTGTTGACCGGTCCATTGTATCACAAACATAATCGTTTCTTTTGCAAATACATACGACTTATGTTGTTATTGTTAAAGTATAAAATGGTACATATTTATTATTTTCCTCAATTTGTTAGATTTTAAATAACAATTTTAATTCAATCACGAACATGCGGATAAATTCCCGACAGTTATTATTTATTATTATATATCGGTCAACAATGTGTTAATTCACTTTCGTTTTCATTCTATTACGTAAAGAAAGACGATATCCGTTGTTGTTTAAGAATTCAGAAGAAGAAAAAGGAAAAGGAAAAAAGAAAGAGAAAAGTTCACAGTAGAAAATTTCGATAGGATCTATCTACGAATAATTTGAATTTAAAATCAAATTAATTATACGCTGAACATAATCCTTCATATCCCTTTAATTCTAAATTTAACGAATGTAAACAACAGAAAGTAATATCGTTTATCGTTTTGTTTTAACTTTTAAAAATATATAAATAAATAAATAAATATATATATATATATATATAAAATAATTCATACCCATCGACAATATTGTTTTTAAATATTTGTAAAAATGTCATAACGTTTAAGTTTGATTGTATTTCGCGCCTAAGGATTGAGTCTATCGTTTGGAACAATCCAATTCGTCTATTCGATACGGACGTGTCTGTTGGTATCGATTAAAAAAAAAAAAAAAAAAAAAAGAGAGAAATAAATAAAAAATAAAAAAAAGAGATATAAATAAAACAGAAAATAAAAGAGAAAATCGAAAGAGAACTATTTCTATGCCCACGTGACTCGTTCGTATGTCACCCCGTAAATGTTGACGAACGGTAAAAGAAAAGAAAAAATGAAATATAGAAAGATAGAAAGAAGTGTGTGTGAGTGTGTAGAAAAAAGGGAATAAAACGTAACGCATCCTTTCATAGGCTACGAAAATGAGAAAGGAAGGAGAATCAGAATAGGAAGGTGGTGGAATAAGGTGGGGTGAGACGAGGGAGTGGTGATCCCTTTCGTTTGATTTATACTTGAATCGCGTGTAGAATATTCGTTGAATTTCTTCCTCTTTCTCGAATAATAGATTTTCTCTACTCTCTCTCTCTCTCTCTCTCTCTCTCTCGCTCTCTCTCTCTCTCTCTCTCTCTGTCTCTTTCTCTGGCTCATCGCAAGGAATGGCCCATCTATGAATGTTCTCGTAGATAATCGAATTCCAGCCGAAAGACCGTCCGTTCCGGCTAATCCGCTTTCTTGGTACATAGACCACAGTGCATTTTCGTCCGGGTCTCGTATAAATAGCTTTATTCGCGCGCGCTACGCTTGAAACGCCTAGACGACGCATACATACGTCGGTTGGGGGTTATGGTAGAGGGCAAAGAGAGAGGGGTGACGGGAGGGCGAAAGGTGGGGGTTGGTTATTCATACATGTCATACCGATCCCCTGATCCATCCAATTCGGTGGAGGGGTTGGAACGAGTGTAATTCAATCATCGATGCAGTAGTTATCAATTGAGAATGAATCAGTACGGTCATTAGGTAACGCTTTAATACTCCTGGTAAGTATGCTTTTATAAATAGAGTTCTTCGTTTCTCGGTTCTTTTTTTTCCTTTTATCTCAAACATGAGAGACTCAATTGATAAAGTTAATACCTTTTATAATACATTTAAACTAATGATAATGATAATACTAATAATGTTGATGGTGATCATGATGATGATCTAGCTACGTTATTTTATAATTTGGTTTTTTATTTTTTTTATTTTATAATTTTCTAATTTTAGAAACATAGATTCTGTAGATCGATAATCTCAGAATTTTTTAATGGATTATCGAAAAAATTAATATATTGTATAAAATCTATCAATAAATAAATAAAAGTATTATAATATTTCGTTGTTTCGCTGATAAATAATTCAACATAAGCTTCTACAGATTTTCTCTCTCTCTCTCTCTCTCTCTCTCTCTCTCTCTCTCTCTCTCTCTTTCTCTTTCAATAACTTATTTAAATTATTATTTGTAAATTAAACATTGAATGGACAAAAATCCTCGAAAAATTATCTAATCAAATAAATTGATAGAATATCAATTTTTTGCTTTTTTTTCACAATATATCAGTTAAACGTGACACGCGTATTCCTCCCTCCCTCTCTCTTTATGACAATGCAAATTAATGAATTGTTGTAAAAGAAAAGAAATGTATATATATGTATATACAGTGTGTGTGTGTGTGTGTGTGTGTGTGTGTGTGTGTGTGTGTGTGTGTGTGTGTGTGTGTGTAAATGATAACGTGATTGTATAAATATGATGTACATACTTAGATTAGAAAGAAAATTGAGCGAATCACGATAAGGTCTTACGATTTAATACGATACAATAGACAGTAACAATCGTAAGATACGAGGTAAGATATGTCTGGATAATCGAACGTTTGCGTCGCAACAAAACGCACTATCCGTACCTCACCGGATACCCCGGTAATTCCTGGCACAGGAAGAAGAGATAACGGAAGCCATTGTCACGGTATGCTGTTGGTAGACAGCTTCTATGTGTGTACTATGTAGCTACACTAGAAAAAGAGAGAAAGAGAGATGGACATAGATATAGGGGTAGTCTGTTTGTATCGTCTAACAAGATCTTATCGATCCTCTTCGCGAATTCGTTTGGCGATTTTTTCGAAATGAAACGAAACGAAACGGAACATTGCTTCTTGTCTTTCGCACGATGCGTCATAATCGTCGAACGTATGATCATATATATATATATATATATATATATATATATATATATATATATATATATATATATGGTATATGAGAAGACTGTCCCGTGGGAAGACGTCATCCGTAAAAGAAGACGACGTTTGAATCGGACCCTCTCATCAAGAGTCCCACGCTTTTTAATATTCGCAAAGTCGAGTTTGAGATGCAGAATGATTCATAAGAGTTCTTTGCTTTCAATGTATTTCTTTTTTCTTTCTTTTTTCTTTTTTTACACAAGCAGCTATTATCACTAATAATCATTTTTTAATTACACCTATATTATACGCACAAATTATGATAATTATTATATGTAATCAAATATTAATGATAATCAAAATATTATATAATACAATTATTATATCTTGATTATTATTTTCATTCTCTCTTTATATAGAATGTCATAGTGTTTGAAAAAAAATTCGAAGAGATTTAAATTGTACGTCGTACAATTAACAAGCGGAAGGAGATAGAAGAAAGAAGACGAACGAAACAAAACTATTCGTAATTATTTATTTAAAATTAAAAATGATACAAAATCAAGATTAAAAAAAGGAAAGAAAGAAATAATCCTTACCCAATCACGTTTCATACGTTTTTCTTTACGCAGGAACAGATCGTGTATGTAAGTAGTTACATCGGTACGAAACGGAATCCAATCGAGATCCATCACAGCTCTCTACGGCAGGGCTACGATCTCCGTAGAAAAGAAACTTTATCGACGATCGTACCGTAGCTAACCCCGAAAAAGGGTGCTTTGGCTCGATCGAAGGCTCTTAGGAAGAAGAACGACCATCGATACCTATCGCGAGGAAAACATCTCGGCGTTTCTCGGATTTCTCTCACTCTCTATCCTTTCTATTTCTCTCTCTCTCTCTCTCTCTCTCTCTTTTTCTCCCTCTCCCTCTTTGTCTCTCTCTCTCTCTCTCTCTCTCTCTCTCTCTCTCTCTCTCTCTCTCTCTCTCTCTCTCTCTCTCTCTCTCTCTCTCTTTTCTTCTCATTCTCTCCCAATACGTACGTCTAGCGAAGGACCACTCGATACGTTCTTGGCAAGAGAAAGAGAAATAGAAAAATTTATCGGGCGTTACCAAGGGCGACACAGCGAATAAGGGTGGGTTAAAGGGGTGACGAAGAAGAAGCTGTAGGAGAAAGAGGGATAGAGTTTGATAGTAAATGTACGGATACTTCGTTATGACCGAAGGTTTTAAACAAAACTTAATATATACGTTTTTATTGTAATTTATTAAATTCCTAGAAGGGAAGTAATTGAATAAAGGTACATGCTATATAAAAGGGGAAAAACAAGAAAAAGAAAAGAAAGTACAGAAGATGAATCGATTACGATTTGTCGATAATTTTTTAAAATTGTGATTAATGTACATACATATAAAATCGTTTTAAAAATAACTCATAATCATTATTCTCGCCGTCCATGATAAAATGCAATGATATGTAATAAATGTAATGAAAAATATAAAAAAAAAAAAACGAAGAGAGCAATAGTATTAATTGGTAATTGAAAAAGTTGATCGGATCTTTTAAATATATAGTATTTATTTGATTAACAGTAAAAAAAAAAAGAAAAAAAAATTAATTGTAATCAAAATTATCTGCCATCGCGAATGAAATTGTCGATCAATTTTCGAAAGTATTAGGTAATTGAAAAAGTTCGTCGAATCTTTTGATTACATAATATTTATTTGATTAACAATAAACAGAAAAAAAAGAAAAGAAAAATAAAGAAAAAATTTATTTCAATCCAAATCATCTGCCATCGCGAATGAAATTGTCGATCAATTTTTGAAAGTATTAAGTAATTGAAAAAGTTCGTCAAATCTTTTGAATACATAATATTTATTTGATTAACAATAAAAAGAAAAAAAAAGAAAAGAAAAAATTCATTTCAATCAAAATCATCTGCCGTCACGAATGAAATTGTCGATCAATTTTCGAAAATGTTAGGTAATTGAAAAAGTTCATCGAATCTTTTGAACAGATAATATTTATTTCATTAACAGTAAAAAAAAAAAAGGAAAAGAAAAAATCCATTTTAATCGAAATTGTCTGCCGTCGCAAATGAAATAGTCGATCAATTTTCGAATAGATTACAAGAAGGAAAAAATTCATTTTATCAGAAATCATGTGCCGTAACTTTCTACGATCTTTTGCCTCCATCACAGATACTAAATTGTCTGAATAAAATCGTCCATCAATTTTCGAACTTCCTCGACATTAGCATAGCCGTGCAAGTATTTGTCAGAACAAACGGTGTGTTCATCGATCTGAATAAATGAAAATTAGATGAGGAGTCTAACTTTAATAACGATTTTTTAATCTTACCATCAATATGATGATGATCTATCATTATCTTGTACTAAGATAACTTTACGTCGATTTGTGGCAATTTCTAGGAGTTTTTCTATCGGTTTACGTTGTAACCGTGTTACCAGCGAATGTGACTCAGTTAACCATCGATTCGACCGATCGAATTTAACCGTCTGACCCCGTTGGAAAAGCTCATATTGTACTCGCATTATCCTTTCCGATTCCATCAAATAGACAAATGAATTATGCTGGCATAAATGTCTCGTCGGACCGTTTACTTATCACGAGTATTGTTCTAAATCGAACTCCATGATATTTTACGTTTCGAATTTTCATAATAAATTCACTTCTAGATTCACCAAAAAAAAAAGAGAAACTGTTCTTTTTTTTTCTTGTGTTCGGCAATCATGTACGAAGATAATGTTTAATCGATTTCAAAAAATAGGTTCTATCGGTCAGTCGACGTTGAATCTATTTGCTTTCCTTCCGAATACTTCATGATTGACTTTAATCGTCGAGAAACGGTTGATGTCGATGGCATTAACTCGAAATCTATTTGCAAGGTTTGAACCTGGGATCTTTATCATGGAATTCTTACGATTTATCATCGGATCTGAAATTCTTTTCGATCATTCTGAATTGCGGTTTATCATTGACGTCAATTTCACCAATTCCAAATCTTTTAATTCAGCCCTGATGAAAATTGCCGGATACAACATTTCCTCCCTATCGCTTTATCTCTCTCTCTCTCTCTCTCTCTCTTCTAACTAGATTTCGCAAGCTGATGATCCGTTTTATTTCCCTAGCAATCTTTATATTTTTTTTCTTTGCCTTCTTGATTAAAACGAAAAAGAATACATCGGCTTTGATGCGCTTTATTGGATTCCATTTTGGATCTATGTAATAAAAAAAAATGAGATGAAATTAGTTAGTCAAGGACGCCATAAATAAAGTTTGAGATCGTAAGTGCAAAGGACCTGTTCTTAAATTTGTTATAAAGCTAAAGTCAAAAAAAGAAGAAGAACGGAACGGTACTTTCGAACTCGTAAGTTACTTTCAGTTAATCAAAATCCTCGGGAACTTATTTCAAGGGATCTAATAAAAAAAAAAAAAAGTTTTCCAGGAAGGAAGAAGAAGGATCATCGAGGGGAGGAAAAAAACGAATGTCGATGATAACGGCGTTGTAACACTTTGTATATATGGTCGTACGAGGTACAAGCGATTCTCGTGTAGAAAGGCGATCGATCCGATCGAGAGAGGCGAACTGGCGCCGGCTTGACTCGAACTTTTGGCTGCATCGCTTCGTAAACGATTCACGGTGAAAGCGAAAGCGGCCCTGTAAGAGCTGTCGAGTAATCGGAATTGAAAGAGAACGAAGAAGTTGGTCTAGTCGGTCGATTAACTCGACGTTTTCATTTCCTTTAATTTCTTTTAACAACGTCCGGTAAACACGATTGGCTGTTAAATCCTTTGTATTTGAAAAAATAAATAAATAAAATAAAATACGAAATTAAATTTACAAAAAAAAGGAAAGAAGGAAACAAATTTTCCCTATGAAAATTCTCGAACGAGTCGTAATAATAATATATCGACACTGTATGCTTATGAGTCCCGGATCTTGTTCCTTTCATTCTCGCCGCAAGTTTATCGGCAAGACGATGCAATTAAATTCGTGCAGTTAAAATATCCTAATCGGACGATTGGAAACTTTGTGAGAAACGCAGTTACGAGACACGAAACTTTATTAATCATGCAGGAAGATCGGGGACCCAGGACCGAGCCCTCGTTAATTATTCCGAGCTCTCGGACAAATGCGCATCAAGAGGAACATATCCGAGGACAGGCAAGAGAAATAGAGATAGAGAGAGAGAGAGAGGACGAGAAAGAGAGAAAGAGAATGACAGCTCGCAGCAACGCTCGAAGGATCGGCGTTTAGAGAGAGAGAGAGAGAGAGAGAGAGAGAGAGAGAGAGAGAGAGAGAGAGAGAGAGAGAGAGAGAGAGAGAGAGAGAGAGAGAGAGAACAACCGAGTACTAAGTGACACTCAACCCTCGAGCCCCACCCACCTTACACCCTTCGTACACCCATCGTACTCGCCTACCGTCCTGGTAGCTCGGCAAATTCTCTCTCTCTCTCTCTCTCCTTCTCCTCACACACACGCTCTTTGGCTCTCTGGCTCTGTGGCTCTGGTAACTCTGTCTCCTTCTCACCAACGACGATGGCCTGTGCCGGGCACACGTCTATTTATAACCGAGCATGTGGGTATACCGGATCGACGACGCCGGTTCCAGAGAGCTGCGTGTGCCATTGCCCCGAACTCGCCTTCTCTTGGATACCAAGAAATCGTTATATTACCGAATTCAGAAGCTAGAATCGGCTGGTACTACCCAGCCCATCTCTCTCTCTCTCTCTCTCTCTCTCTCTCTCTCTCTCTCTCTCTCTTTTCTCTCTCTTTCTCTCTTGCTCTTATTCTTTCTCTACGTGTTTTCTCAAAAGCTCGAACAAGACCGCGAAAGAAGGATCAGAAGGTTGTTCCTTGGTAATCCGTCTTGCGTCCTTGATCCTTGCTTCCTTCCTTCCTTCCTTCCGTGGTAATCCAGCGTGAGAGGTAGTGGCCTCTTCTTCTATATCTCTAGGTACTACCATGTCTCTTCCCCCTCTCTCTCTCTTTCTCTGGTTTAGTCCATAGGTTGGCTCACATTATACTGAACTTCCCGAGGAATCCCGTAGATTCTTTGTTGAAAGGATAAGTCGAGAAAGAGGGAGTTTCGTATTATACACTCATAGAAAGAGAGAGAGAGAGAGAGAGAGAGAGAGAGAGAGAGAGAGAGCTACAGAGAGAAAGAGCGAGAAGGAGTGAGAGGGAGGGATAGGGGGAGGGCAAAAAAAAGAATGAAAAGGGACATGTTCATACACGATCTCTTTTCTTTTCTCTTTTATAAAGTCTTTTTCAAGAAATAGAAAGCACGAGCGATAAGAAATATAAACTGGATATTTGGATTAATCTTATATCTATTTTCTTTTCTCTTTTACTTCTTTATTTTTCTTTTTAATCAGAAACTAGATCCTGGAATTACTTATTCGTATACACGCGCATACGATACAACCATGTTGTAAATGCATAATATTAGTTATACCGTTTGTTTGTATAAAAATGGTTCTCCTTGTTTTACTTTGCCGAGAAAACCGAGCGAAACGTTCTGAAGAGAATTGGGAGCATATTAGTCGCCCTAGGGAAAGGGATTGGGGGAGGGAGAGGGGGCGTAGGAGGGCGGAGTGGGCGAACTAAAGAGAAAATAAAATAAAATAAGAGCAACAACATGGTTCGTCGTTCTATTCGTCCTTCGAATAATCGAGAGGAACATGTTTGAGAAGGGAATTCGCGATATTTCTCTCTCTCTCTCTCTCTCTCTCTCTCTCTTTCTCTCTCTTCTTCTCTCCTTCGTGCAAAATTCATGAGACCAAAATTAAGTCGCTATGAGGTAGGCGAGCAGCGGCCTACGGGCGGTACTTTCTCTCTCTCTCTCTCTCTCTCTCTCTCTCTCTCTCTCTCTCTCTTTCTCTTTCTCTCTCTTTCTCTGAAGTATCTTCCACAATCCCCATTGTATTCAGGCATCGAACACGAAAAGAGGAGCCTCGTATTCTCCGAAATGGCGCGTCGTTCGAAATCATATAAAAAAAAATGAAAAAAAAATAGAAAAAAAGAATAAAAAAAAAAGAAAAAGAAAAAAAAGGAAAGAGGAGATAGAAAAAATAAAGAAGAAGAATAAGAATAAAAATAAGAATACGAAGAAAGTCGTCCTCGCTTTCTTTCGAGGCACCTCAACCGTAGTCTCCTCCCGTTCTCAATCTCTATCTCTTTCTCTTTCTCTATACCCTTCTCTTTCTAACATACACTCGACTTCTTTCTTTCGAGTTTATGCTTTGCGAGGCAAAGTTGGAAGTAGCCGGATAAGCAACAGCTTCTTTTCTTCGAAGCCAATTCTCCGCCTTCTCTTCTTTTTTACCCTCTCTTTCTCTTTCTTTCTCTCTTTCTCTCTCTCACTCTCTCTTTCTTTTTCTCTCTCTTTCTTTTTCTCTCTCTTTCTACGATGGTTAGAGAATCAAAAAACATCTCGAGACATTAGCCCCAGCCTGTTTAGTCTCTGAGCCGAGACCCAGGGGACGTCGAGTGCGTTCTAAAGCGGCGGAATGAATGAGAAAAAGAGAGAGTAAGAGGGATGAAGAGAGTATGAGAGCGAGCCAGAAAGAAAGATAGAGAGAAAGAAAGAGAGAGAGAGAGAGAGAGAGAGAGAGGGTGAGACTATGTGTAAGAAAGAGAAAGAGAGAGAGAGAGAGAGAGAAAAGAGCCTGCTGCCAGGCATCAAGGTAGAGACGTACGAAAATAAGAGAAAGGACGCTCTATTTCCGTCGGCAGGATGCCGAAACGTAAACGAGCGGTATCTTCTGTATCGAGGAGAGAGAGCGAGAGAGAGAGAGAGAGAGAGAGAGAGAGAGAGAGAGAGAGGAAAATGGGAGAGAAAGGGAGATAGGGCTACGCACGAGCGGTCCTTTCGAAAGAAGCCGTGAACAGCCGCGCCTCGTAATTTTTTCTTCCTCCTAAGAAATCACGCCTCTCGATGGCGTGTTTGTCCCTACTACGAGTTGATTCGTCTCTCTTCGGAGATTTTTGAAATGGTTGTGTGTGTGTGTGTTTGTGTGAGACGAAAACGAGAAGAAGAAAAAAAGAGAGGAAAAGAGAAAGAGAGAGAGAGAGAGAGAGAGAGAGAGAGAGAGAGAGAGAGATCGGAGCAGAGTTCGAAGGCAAATGGTGGATCAAGAGTAAAAACGCTCCCTTTCGGTGTGTCATTTTACACGCAAGTGTAGTTCCCTGAGGTGATCTCTTTTAAGAAATTAACATCTCGAAAGTAAGCCGTCGAACGTTTCCTTGATGGGTTTTATTTTATTTTTTTTCTCCCTTTTTTTGGAAAAGTGCATACAAGTGTTAAGAACTTACTGGCCGTTTTTTCATTTTTCTTCTTTTTTTTTTTCATCCACGAAACGTTTCTCGTCATCGATAAATCTTTTAGGGAAAGAAGATGAAGAAAAGGAAAAGAAAAAAATGGAAAAGAAGATAAAAAGGAAGAAAGAAATGAGGAAAATGTTATTTTCTCTAAAAAAAAAAGTATTTTCAAATGTTTAGGTTAAAGATACATCATTAAGATAAGATATGTGAATATAGGATATAGTAGATTTGAATTTCGAAAAAGACGTATATATTATATAGTTATCTACCTACTTAGCACATGTGAAAAAGAGTAAGTAATATCTTCGTTTAATCCTCTAACTTCCTAAAACGATCTCACCGAGTACTAACGTTTCGGTCTAAACACTCTAAACTACATACCTCTAGAGGGGTCCCGTAAGTGGCGAGACTCGTTCGAGGATCGAAAGCTTTCGATGCTAACGCGTGTTCCAAAATAGTGTCACGACTTCGGCAAAGTGGATTTCGTGTGGCAATCCTAGATCTTTCCTGAATCGATCTCCGTTTTCTCTCTTTATCTCTCTAACTCTCTCTATATATACACATATATATATATATATATATATATATATATATATCATTTTCCAGCAAGTGTTCGCCTTTAAGGATCAAAACTTTCGTCGCTGCATTGCTGAAGATAATATTCTCCAGTCGGTATCTCCTGGAAAGTGAATTTATCATGCGGCAAATCAGGAGATCCCACCGAAAGACGATCTAGTTTCTGACGGTGTATTACATTGTTTCTGCTTAAAGCAGATTACACGACGGTTACTAACTCGATCTACATGAGAACGGTTATACCGTTGGAGCGTGAGTGGAGAACGCCTTCTCCAGGACACGACGATGGCGAACTTTGGACAGCTCTGAGAAAAGCTCTGAGAGAAATAGAGATAGAGAGAGATAGAGGTAGATAGACAGACAGATAGAGAGAGAGAGAAAGAGAGAGAGAGAGAGAGAGAGAGAGAGGGAGGGAGAGGGAGAGAGAGAGAAAGAGAGGGAAAGAACGAGAGTGAGTGAGATAGAAATAGGTAAATGCATAATCTTGTTAAGCGAGTACGACGAGTATTTCCTACAAAGTGAAAAGAATTCGACGATGATAGTTTATGTGCCTGTATGTACATAAATATACATATATTTATATGTGTGTGTACATACATTTACCTGGATAAAACGTAGGGCATTTTTGTAAGTGACGTAACTGAGACTCGGTTAGAAGAAACGGAATAGAAAGAGTAGAGAAGTAAATGGGAAGAGCAGCCACGCGGTACAATCAAATATGTAAACGACGTCGATATTTGTCGAGTAACCCGTCGCGTTTCCTACACCGATATACTCTTCGATACCGCGCGCGCGCGCGCGTGTGTGTGTGTGTGTGTCACAGACACACATATATGTTTTAATGCACCCACCGAGAAGCTTCATGACGAATGAATTACCCGCGCAAATAAACCGAGAATGTCGATATAGAAACGACACGTTGCGTGGAGTCTCGGCGTTTATCTATAATATATATAGTTACGTTTATATACGTATATGTATTTGTATGTGTGTGTGTATATATATGTAGTATGGATCGTTCATTTTGTAGCAAAGCAAAGCTAACTCAGAGTCACTTCGCTAACAGTTCGATAAATCGCAATCGATTCTTACGAATCGATACGTAAAAAAGAGAGAGAGAGTGAGAGAGTGAGAGAGAGAGAGAGAGAGAGAGAGAAGAGAATAAATCCTCTGTTACTTAACCATTTCGTATTTATCTTTTCTTTCAAAGGGAACATTTTACCGTAGATCATGAAGTATTACAAAAAGATGTGTGATCAAAGAGAGAAAAATAAATAAATAAACATAAAAAAAGAAAGTAATTAATTTAACAGAGTAATTTGTTATTAATAAGAGTACTTGTTATTAATAACGTTCGCATCGTTTCTAATCATATTGATAAGTCACAGTAATAAGAGTTTGATTTAACGAATAACGAAGTTTTAACAAGTAAGCAAACAAGCAAGCATGCAGAAGGAAAAGAGATATATAGAAACACAATGGACAGTATTTATCGTTTCTTCGTTTCGAGACGATCGATCGAATTTATTCGATCGATAGTCGTTCGCCGAACGGGTGGGTTGGGGATGGGGGTGAGGTGGGACTGTTATCTCGCGAACGAGTTTCTTCGAAGAAGCAACGACGACGACGACGACGACGACGACGACGACAACGAATTCGATTTTCTCCGAGTGACATCAACGAGCAAGTCTGCCGATATCAGCAGGATTACCAAGGCTTCCACTTTGATACGCGTAAAGCAGCCAGTCACAGGAGTTACGTTCTCTCTCTCTCTCTCTCTCTCTCTCTCTCTCTCTCTCTCTCTCTCTCTTTTCTCTCTCGAAGTATTCTCGAGAATTTCGTTGACCTCGATCGTTCTCACGGGAAACACGAAATTTGGCGAATTGCCTTCGGTAACGCCACTGGGAGAGCCGATTACGTTTCTCGCAACGCTATAGCCCTTGTGATAGTGAACGAGTACCATCATACTCTACACTTTTCTTCTTTTATCGCTTATAAATACGACGACGATCAACTGCGGCTGATGTTCCTATCCCAACGGTACGTTTAACGTCGTAAACTAGAAGTGTTTCGTAAAATTGAAAGTAGGTTTCTTCTTCCCCTTTTCTTCTTCTTTTATTTTTTAATTGTTTTTTTCTTCTTTTCTTTATTAATCCGACGACAATGACTTTTCATGCATTTTGTTTGCGAATAAGTCATATTTGTTGTACAATCCATGATAATTATTTATTAATTTCGTTGGTACTAATTAATAATAAAATAGCTTATTTTATTTACATGAATTTTCATGGACCTATACTTATTGCATGAATAACAGATGTATATTATTTATTACCATTAATGTATTTACCTATTTATCGTTATTTACTTGTTTCTTTTATTTTTTTAAACAATATATGTAATATGTATGTAACGATATGAAATATGTTAATACTTACATACTTTGTACAAGAGTAAGAGAGAAAGAGAGAGAGAGAGAGAGAGAGAGAGAAAGAGAGAGAGAGAGAGAGAGAGAGCTCTGTCTTATGCCAAATTATACATCTAATTATCGATGAAATTACCGTGAAAATGAAAAAGATAATTACTTCGAAATCAATAAATCACTCTATGGAGTAACACTCTTAGAGTAGTACTCTAGAGAGTAAATTTTGTAAAAAAAAAAAAAAAAAACAGAAATAATCGAGCATTTAATACGAATAATGATGAAAATAAATAAAATTCCTGTTGTCCTACGTATTACCAATCGTTATGTATTTTATTTTCCACGGTATGAAATCTGAAATGAAATAAAACGAATAGAAGAAATTTTCTAGAAAATTTAAACATGCACAGAAGTAAAGATCATCCATCCATCGTCCGACCCGGAACGCAACCCACGTTCTATCTCGACGAGGTCTATGAGTAAAGGGTTAGCGAACTCGTGACGACAGGGGCAGACGATGCGAACAAAGTAGCCGGTAATAAATTCGTCGGTTCTCCTCCGACCTTGCTTGAGTTAAGCCGGCTTTAACAAACCTCGCGGTACGAACAGAAACTCCGCGGGATTTGGCCGGATTCCAGGCGGCGATTCGTTCGTTATTGTCTGGAAAATGGGTCGACTATAATTGCACCGTCCCGTGCACTTTAGATTCCAATCTCTCTCTCTCTCTCTCTCTCTATATATATATATATATATATATATATATATATATATATATATATATATTCCTCACTCACTTTTGGGTGATAGGAGGAGAATCGCGACTCGTCGACCGACCAACCCCTCGTCTCTCTTCTATGAACACGACGAATAAAGATGGAGGAGAGAAAGAGAAAGAGAGAAAGAGAGAGGGAGAGAGAGAGAGAGAGAGAGAGAGAGGAGTGACGACCTCGTTCGAGTTTCTCGCAGTCGATCGCTTTCAAGTTCGATTCGAGGCCGCTTTTCGTCTTCCTTCCGCGGTTTCTTCCGGTCGAATGGGTTCGATTGAGCGATGAACCGCGCTCTCGTGGCTTTCCAATTTATCTCTCTCTTTCTCTTTCTCTCTCTCTCTCTCTCTCTCTCTCTCTCTCTCTCTCTCTCTCTCTCTCTCTCTCTCTCTCTCTCTCTCTGTATATATATATATATCTTTTTTCTTTTTACTCTCACCCCTTTCGCTCGTTTTCTTCTCGAAAGCAATGAGGTCTCTCTCTCTCTTTCTCTCTCTCTATCATCAATGAAGCTAGTTTCGCACCAATCGAATCTAGGACAACCTCTATAAAGAGAGAGAGACAGAGTACAGAGAGAGAGAGAGAGAGAGAGAGAGAGAGAGAGAGAGAGAGAGAGAGGAAAATAGTAAAGAAACTTTTTGGTCGATCATACTGCCTTTAATAATTTTTTTGCCACTGTATACCTTCCATACGCTGTGAAATACGGCTGCGGGGCCGTAGGAACAAAGCTGTTAGATCGAATCGATTTGATTTATTGTATAAAGAAATAAAGGAGTGAGAGAGAAAGACAGAGAGAGAGAGAGAGAGAGAGAGAGAGAGAGAGAGAGAGAGAGAGATCTTATAAAGGATGCCAGTCGTAGCCGTTTTCTGAAGCTTTTCAATCGACGTCCAACGCCCTGAGCGCGAAGATACGGGTTCATAGAGAAAGACCCGCATTCGCATAAGCTCAGTCGCATGAGCGACGACTTGCCCGAGGTTGGATATCGCTTTTAGCGTACCGTTGCGCACAGCACTGCGTTCTTCTTTCTCTTCGACATCATTATCTTCGCATTATGTCTTGAAAAGAGTGAGTGAGTCAGAGAGAGAGAGAGAGAGAGAGAGAGAGAGAGAGAGAGAGAGAGAGAGAGAGAGATGGGACGACAAAATTTATTGCTACTAGGGCTGGTACATTGTGAAAGGAAACCTCTAGAGCATACGTTATAGAGGAGTATTAAATTAATAGACTGAATAAACAGGACTGTTAAAGCAAAGCGGTAAAATTGAAAATAAGAAATACATTTCAAGATCCTAGATCCTTAGGATTAGAATCTATAAAACGGATGATAAACACGCTTGATAAGATATTTTTTTATTCTGTTTCTTTTTTCTTTTATTTTTCTTTTTTTTTTTTTTTTATATAGCATACGCGCTTTTCCCCTCCTTCATTTTCATCGTCAATTTGTCGGATATAAATTCACGGCGATAAAATTCAAAGCGGAGGGAAGGGATTAAAAAGAAAACAAAAAGTACGAAAAAAAGAAAGAAGAAGAAATGAAAAAAAATAAAGAGAGAGGAAAAGGGGGAGGGGTAAGAGGAGGGTGGGACGGCGCACGAATTTCAACACCCACGGTCGTTTTTTTTAAACGTAATCGCAAATCGATCCTACGATTGAGTTCGAGTAATCGTCGACGCGACGAAGAGTTTTTCGTGAGAAACTTTTGTTTCACGTTTTCGTATCGCGGATTTATGGGGATAAAATTCATGGAGAGAAACAATTTTCGGCAGCGGCACGATCTCTCGATGGGATCGATCGACGTATTCGTACGTGGACTTCTACTGCTCTTTTCTCTCTCTCTCTCTCTCTCTCTCTCTCTCTCTCTCACACACACACTCTCATACACTTTTTCCACCCTTTTCCAAGTTTGGATCGCTTACCGATCCCATTCGAGAGATATCCGGCGTTATTCGGAATCCGCATTAACGAACGATCGGTATTAAAGGATCTTCTCCTTCCATCGTGCCTGTAACTCGATAGTCTCGAACGATGGCCGGAATCGACGAGAAACGGATAAATACGCTCGCCATATGGTTAAACTTTGTCAATAAAAAAAGAAGAAAAGGAAGAAGAAATAAATTCGGAAGAAAGAAAGAATAGATGGATGAATGATTGGATGGAGCGTCGGAATTTGCTTTCGCTTAAAAATCTGTCTCATCGATATTTTATAATTAACTAAACGGTGTTAACACGTAGGAATTCGAATTTGTTCAATTCGACAAATTACGAAAATAAAACGTCTATTTATCTTCGTTCGTCTCGCTTCTATGAGAATTGCTCGATTTTAATACAAATCAGATAAGAAAATGATGAAAAAAAAAGAAAGAAAAAATAGAATTAATAGTTAAAAAAATAATCTAACAACCGTATGCGCGAATATATTCAGAATCTACAATATAATTTAATAAATAAACTCGATAATTATCATTTCATACAGGGTATTATTATTTTGAAAAGAAAAAAAGGAAAAGAAAGAAAAAAGAAAAATGAATTATCAAAGTAAACGACTCGGATGAACTCGAATTATTTTTAATTCTTACTTTAAGATAAAAAAAAAATAAAAGAAGTAAAAGAAACAGAGAGGAGAGAGAGAGAGAGAGAGAGAGAGAGAGAGAGAGAGAGAGGGTATGGAGTTTTGGAGTAGTCGATAGCTCAACCACAAAGATGCTTCTGACAGTGGTCTCTTTATAAACGATCTCTCTCGTTGTACAGGGTGTATCTATAAGAAGCTACGCAAGAAACGAGATCATAGGGAGATTCGTCACGATGAGGCCGATACAACAAAGAGCTCGTTACGACTCGTTTCGAGCGAGCTTCATTTTTAAATGGGAGCAGATGTTGGAACCGTCGCTCCTCTCGTATTGCCTCGCGATATGCATGTACTTCTCGAAAGGACCAATCCCCTTCGGGTCACCCTTCGCACTCACCTTTTTTTTCTTTTTTCCCCCTTTCCTTCGTTGGTATTGAAAATTAAAGCATTGTCGTATACGCTCCGACGCCTCGCCTCATCGGATTGTTCCAAAAAAAAAAAAGAAAAAGAAATTTATCACGTTCGTTTCAATGTTCGAACACGTTCATTATTTCCACGTTTAAAAAAAAAAAAAAAAGAAATACTAGAGCAAGAGAGGTATTAAAAAAGAAAAAATAAACAAAAAAAAGAATGGAAAAAGAAGAAAAGAAAGGAAGAGAAGAAAAAAGGACCTATTCAATTGGTCGTATGAAAATTCTTCAATATTATTTTTTCTATTCGGGAGTTAATGATCATAATCGAATTAAAATTTTTAATGCCGGCGATGACACGCTATATGTCTCCCATTCGCCCTTCCTCCCGGCCTCCTTCACCTATCCATACGCAATAATCCAAACTCCTATAAACCTCTTAAGCCGATAGATACTCTGAACCGACCAAACAAACAAACAAACGAATAAGCAAACAAACAAACAAACATTAAAAGCTCGGATATCGCATCAAACGAGATTTCTATGAGCGCGAAGTAGGAACGAATTATCCGGCCGAACGATTAGAGAAAAAAGAGGAAGAGAAAGAGTGAGGGAGAGAGAGAGAGAGAGAGAGAGAGAGAGAGAGACAGAGGGAAAAATAGAGAGAGAGAGAGAGAGAGGAAGAGAGAGAGAGAGAAAGAATATACTTCTTCCCAAAGAGCGAAGAAGCTACGACATGAAATAAGATGAAGTAGAAGTAGAAGTAGAAGAAGGAGAAGGAGAAGGAGAAATAGAAGAAGAAGAAGAAGAAGTAGAAGAAGAAGAAGAAGAAATAGAAGAAGAAGAAGAAGAAGAAAAGAGCCCGGATGGACGTCTTCCTCTTGAGTGTACACGTCCGTTCGACTCGGATTCGAAGAACGCATGAGATCTTTTTCCGCGCTTGGAGCTTAATCCGCAATGATTTCTCTCTCTCTCTCTCTCTCTCTCTCTCTCTCTCTCTCTCTCTCTCTTTCTCTCTCTATATCCTTCTTTTTCTACCTTCCAATCTCTCTTTTTCACTTCTCTTCCCTTCGCTCCATCTCCTCTATCCTTCTCTTTCTACCTTCCAATCTTTCGTTTTTTAATCTCTCTCTCTCTCTCTCTTTCTTTCTTTTATGTGCGCAAGAGAACCACAGAGCAGCAGCAACCGTATGCATGCTTCGCTTTCGCGGGCGTGGTTGGCCCGTTTTCCTCGATAACAACGCGTAATGGTAGTGCACGGGCTCTCTCGCAACCGCGGAGCCAAACGTAAGCGCGCGTTCTGCTTCGGGCGATAGCGACCTACGACGATGAGGAGGACGGTTCGACGTACGCGAATGCATCGCGGAAAAGATATATCGTACACTTTGGAAAGTGGGAGAGAGAGGGAGAGAGAAAGAGAGAGAGAGAGAGAGAGAGAGAGAGAGAGAGAGAGAGAAGAGATAGCCAGTGGATAGATTCGAAGCGGAGCTTGTGAGTCATCTCGATCACGTACACATAGAGGATACGCATGTATATGTATGTATGTGTGTATATATATATGTGTGTACGTATGTAGGTATATATACATACTTCTTGGGAATTTACGAGGAAAAGGAACGAGTTTTTGGACGGGCCGAATTAATCTTCCCGGTTGGATTAGCTTCGTTAAGTGGCTTTTAATTCGTCGGCTCGTTTATCGTAAGTTTTTGAATTCGTTATTTATAAATGATGGGTTTCATAAATCCGTATGTGTGTGAACATATCTATGTATAATGTATGTATGTATAATGTAGATTATGAAAAATATGCATGTATAAAATGATTATTCTATAGTCAGTCTATAAAAAGACCGAAATGTGTGTGTGTGTGTGTGTGTGTGTGGTGTGTGTGAGAGAGAGAGAGAGAGAGAGAGAGAGAGAGAGAGAGAGAATTTAAAACCTACATACATTGAACACGTTGATTTGATATAAATTAAATCATTTTATTATTGAGGATGATAACGTATTGTATTCTTTGTTATCTAAGGTATTGTCTCATTTTATATTTCATATAATATAATGCTTGTAAAGTGTGCTTTATATATATATATATATATATATATATATATATATATATATATATATATATAGATAGATAGATAGATAGATAGATAGAGAGAGAGAGATAGAGAGAGAGAGAGAGAGAGGATTTAAAATATGAAGAAAAAATGATAACCTAAATAATCTCTATCTATTAGTTTACACGATAATTATATACAATCCCTAAGATACTCAAATGTTTCATTTAATAAGACAAATCTCTCATTGTTAGTCAGTACATTTCTCGACACTAGTTTTCTTGTTCCAACTATTATTATAGTCAATATAATCTACAATAGATATAAATCGCTGCCAAAAAATCTCCATACATTATGCGTACAATACATGCATACATACATGTATATATATATATATATATATATATATATGTATGTATGTATGTATGTATGTATGTATGTATGTATATAACGTATACACTCCCTCGCATATGGAATAGCGCCAACTCTAATCTTCAGTAAATCTCACGTGCCACAAATACGACAGGTCAACACGTTTTAATTGAAATTTTACACAAAATAGGTATCTTATTAACGAAAATACATATTAAAAAAAAAAAAAGAAAAAAATAATAATTATCCACTACATCTTTAAAAAAGCATTGTAATATCTTGTCAAATCTTTGACAATAGAAAAACAAAAAAAGAGAAAAATAGAGAAACCAAAAAAAAGACAAAAAGAACGAAGGAAGAACAATTTTCACGGAGTTAAACTTTAAAAATAATACTCTATTGTAATTTTCTAATCTTTTCTGTTCATCCGTTACCATTTATTCGCGAAAAATTTCACTTCTTTAATCCAAAGTCGGCTTCTTTACTGGTGCACTGTTGGTGAGTCATTCTCTCTCTCTCTCTCTCTCTCTCTCTCTCTCTCTTTCTCTCTCTCTCTCTCTCTCTCACTCTCTCTCTCTCTCTCACTCTCTCTCTCTCTTAGAGAAGTATAGTAGTGGCGGTTCTCGATTCCTCGCCATCGAAGGAGCGCATGAGTCGAGAGGAAGAGCCGCAGGCATTTGCATTCAATGCCTCCACCATAGTCGTCGTCGTCGTCGTCGTCGTCGTCGTCGTCCTCGTAGTCGGGTGTGTACTCTTTCTTTCTTCCTCTCTCTCTGTGTCTCTTTCTCTTTCTCGTTCATGGATATATCCTTATAAACTCTACCCTACCTTTATAACCACCTCTACGATTTTTTTTTAACCGCGTGCACCGGCCGAACTCGGGCTTACGCGTTTACCACCCGTACCAACAGCAATGGCAACTGCAACTCCAACTGCAACTGCAACTGCAATGGCAACCACGTCGGTGGCAACAACTACGAAATATACCAGAGAGGAAGCACGCCACGACCGTCCCTTGTACCATTGTGTCTATTTATGCGCTTTAATTACATCAAATATGGCTCGAGACCGGGAAAGATCGTGGTTGGTGGTGTAGAAAGATACAGCATCGTATACTGGGTGTTTCCTAAATATTTTATGTGTCTTAACCAATGATAGAATAGTATTGGTTAATTGTTCCTTCATTATCGTTTAATAAGATATAACGTTTTCTTAATCTTAAAACTTTGAATTGTACTTTTAACTTCTTTTTCTTTTTTTTTTCTTTTTCAATATCTACGATAAACGCAATATCCAAAGAGAGATTATATTACGGAATCTTTTAAAAAATATCTTAGATTATTTATTCTTAGATCATTCCTATGAGAATAATAATTAATGGGCAAATAATCCCTGGGAAATTGTTCTTGTCCGAAAAAAAAGAAAGAAAAGACGAGAGGTAGAAAGAAAATGAAAAAAAGGATTAAAAAATTATTGTATTGAATTATTATTATTGAAACAATTATTATATTGAATTTAATATAGAATCGGGCCACGATTAAAGAATGAAATATTAAAACAACGGTTCTATTTGTGGAACTTTCGTTTTGATAAAATGATATAGTAAATCATCCTTGAATTTATCACGTACATACATACATACATACTTAGGAACTATATTGTATAGAAGGACCTCTTGAACGCACGAGCGTGCATGGCGTTATACCTTCGGGGGCCCTTCCCTCGTACTCTTCCATCGCGTTCGGCTAGAAGTATAATGCGATCGTTCCTCTTCTTCCTTCATTTCTTTTTTCTTCCTTCTCCTTCTTCGTCTTCTTCTTTCTCTTCTTCTTCCTCTTCTTCTTTTATCTTGCCTTATACCGAGCCTTCATAATGGCTTCAACCAAGTTCGGTTTGATATTTAAGAGTCCGAAGAAATGATGAAGAAAGTTTTCTTACGAATCGAAGGAACTCGTAGCAGACTTCTTTTTCTTTTTCCTTTTTTTTCTTTTTTTTTTTGCTCTCAAAGTCTTCTGAATACGCCGAGTCCGTTTTACAAATTCGTTTGGATAATGGTTTTTTGGTTCAGCGTTAGACAGTGGTCTTTATCCAAATTAATATGGTAGTTCTTAACTCGCATAACGCACTCTTCATCGTTTCTTTCTTTCTTTTTTTTCTTTTTTCTTTTTTTTTTAGATTTTTTTATTTTTGTAGAGAATTAGAGAAGGTATTCTTTTTTTTCAAAGAGTTTCGTCGATGAAACAACGTGAATACTTTTTCGTTTCAAAGAACACGGTTTAAATTGCAGACTATTTTTTTTTATCTTTCATTTACCCATTGAAACAAATCCTTTCAAACGCGCTTGGAAAAACAACAACTATCTGGTTAAATAAATATGCAACGAATATTTCGCGAAAATCAAACAAAATAATGTAAACAATATCTATCGTATATAAAAACGTCATTGTTTTTGTTTGTGTTCTCTTATTTATTTATTTTATTTCACCTTTTTTCCATTTCCTTTTCTTTTCTTTTTAATCACGATTCATGAAATAGACTTTATTACTTCGTAACAATTTTGATGGAATATAAATCGAATATAAAATGATTATTTATATATATATATATATATATATATATATATATATATATATATATACACACATATATTTATATATACGCATTTTTATGGATTTATACACTTTTATAAAATATTATAGTACTCATACTTCATCCAAGTTTGCTATCAGAGAAAAGCTTTGTATTTGATCGTGTTTAATACTTCCCTATTTCTTATTTCTATCTTTCTCTTCTCGCACAAGTGTGTAAGTAAGTAAGGAAGTAAGTAAAAAATATGTAAGAAGTATTCTATAAAAGGATCTTTGCCTGTAAAGGATCCATCAAGGGAAAAAATGGCGGCCGAGACAAATGCCGGCAGGCTCGATCGATGCAAATGGCCGCGTCGTGAGAGTTGGCCGAGAGGCGGAAGAAGGCAAAAGGTGGCCCTCCTGCCATTCTTCTTCCCTCTCCCTCGCACTTACTATACTCACTATACAAACGATGTATTCTTCCATATCTAACCACCATCTTTTTTTCTTTCTTTCTTTCTTCCCTCTCTCTCTCTCTCTCTCTCTCTCTCTCTCTCTCTTTATTGCACTCTCTCTCATTCTCACTATAGTTAGTCTTGTAAATTGGAAGATTCATTCAGTGTCATGAGTGTCTCTCATTTGAATCTTCGAACTCGTGAAGAAGTTTTTCGATATTTTTATAGTCTCGAAAGAAGGAGAGAGAGAGAGAGAGAGAGAGAGAGAGAGAGAGAGAGAGAGAGAGAGAGAGAGAGAGATAGAGAGTCAAATAGATATAGAGATAGAGATAGAGATAGAGATAGATAGATAGAGAGGAGGAGAGAGAGAGAGAGAGAGAGAGAGAGAGGAATACGTAGAGATCTGAATTTCCAAACGGCTGAGAACGTTTCGAGTGGATAGGGTTAAAGCGAATGGTGTCACTTCCTCTCGAACTCGTCCTCTAAGCGTTGCCAGGGTAATAGCCGGCTGTATTTGACATTGGCATCCTATACGACGGGAGAGAACGTTCCTTGATATTTGTCCGTCCGTCTGCTTGGACGTCCATTGATTTTCACTTTGATCTCATCTCTCGTCGAATTGACAATTGTAACTCTGAAATCAATCGAATTCTTTTCTTCTTTTTTACAATAAATGTCAGTGATACTTATCAGATGTGTTATGATTTATATATATACATAATATTTTCCATCGAGTGAACTTGCAAAAAATAACTTTAATATTTATTTATAAACGAAATTAGTTTCCATTGGACAAGTAGATCTTCATAAATAAATATACACATGTTGATTTAGAATTATATATATATATATATATATATATATATATATATATATATTTATATATATATATATAATGCTTACAATTATCTGTTAACTAATAAAATATTGGCTTTATATGCAACAAATATCCCATGTGTCCGAATTCGATATTTGCCAATTAAAAAAAGAAGTAATACCTCATTTACTTTGACTACTATGTTTACTTCATTATTAACTGATAAATTATTATCCCATCCATTCTATACAAGATTAGCCTGATAATTTTGTCGATTGTAATGTAATTATTCGCGGAACGATCCGAAAAACGAATTATAAGCCATATCGATGGATTTAAGTATTCGTATAGTAGAAATATGAAAATATAATGTAATACATTCCTGCCATGCTGAAAACTTAACTCCTGTACTATATGTATATATGTTTATATATATATATATATATATATATATATATATATATATATATATATATATATATATATACATATATATATATATATATATATATATGTATGTATGTATGTATACATATGTACATATTACATATCAACAACAGATTACAATAACTAAATCATTTCATTATTACAACATATCACAATAATCTTATCCTTATAAGCAGACTTTTATAAGGCTGGAACTCGGGAACAAAGATTACAAACCTCGCTGGAGGCATTTAAAAA
Organism: Dolichovespula sylvestris; assembly: GCA_918808275.2. Taxonomy (NCBI): domain Eukaryota; kingdom Metazoa; phylum Arthropoda; class Insecta; order Hymenoptera; family Vespidae; genus Dolichovespula; species Dolichovespula sylvestris. Next base: position 1,644,646 of record OU964965.1, read on the forward strand.
TAAAACAACAACAAAAGAAAAGAGAGAGGGAGAGAGAGAGAGAGAGAACAGAAAAAAGAAAATAAAAATAAGTAGGAGGTTGACGAGACTGATAAACACCACCCTTGGTACTGAAGAAGGGGAATATCATTATTATCAAAAGGACGAGTTATTATTATGCGGGGACCGACTGTAGGATAATATCGTGATTCATTGTCAACGTCAACGGGCATTTTCGGTGGATAATTGATAAAGGATACTCTTTCTGTCGTAGCTCGTGGCGCACATGTCACCGAGAGTTAATGGATGATAATAACGATGATCGATACGAAGACGGCCGATCAGAGACAGGCAAAAAAGAAAGAAATTATACGAAAGAGAGAAAGAGAAAGAGAGAGAGAGAGAGAGAGAGAGAGAGAGCGAGAGAGATTAACAAAAAAGAAGGATAGAAAGAGAAAAAAGAACATACAGGGTTGCATCTGGTAAAACGGTATTACCGGAATTGATTTACGTTAAAGGCGAGTGTCGTTGACGTATTAACCGCACGGTATATCTCTTTACCCCCTTTAAGGCCATACCGAAACGCGCACGTGCGCTTTTCCGTGGCAAAATAACAGCAACCGATGCATCTTCTCGCCGACCGCATACGGTACTACCGTAGAAACGCACTCCTAGTAAATGCAAATACGCGATATTTCTTCGTGGTCCGATTCCCGTTGCGCCGATCCGAGGCGAATGATCGCAAATCGCGTTTTAACCAAGCAAAATATTCGTAATGGAAGCATAAATGACAGACATATTGTATCAGCAGAATCTTTCGAAGCTCGGTTTTCAAACGGTTACGAGTTTATTCCTTTTTCTGTTCTTTTTTTTTTTTATTCTTAACGAAACATTTGTCTGGCATATTTTTTTCGACAGGATGAAATTACAACACGAATTAATTTTGATTCACGAATTCTCGTGAGACTAACTAACGATGATCGTAAACCAATGTATGGATCGAACGATCCGTAGTTGTTAAGATATATTTGCCTTTATTTGTTTTATTCTAATCAATCTCGGCCTTCATCGTGAGTCATTCTCTACGTGAAGCGGAAGAAAAAAGAAAAAAAAAAACGTGGCGGGAACAATATCGTCTGGGGACGATATCGATCGAATTAAAGAATCTTTAGAAAGCTCGTCCGGCGCCGATTGAAATAAGAATAAGGGGAGAGAAAGAGAGAAAGAAAGAGAAGAGAAGAAAAAGAATGAGAGAGAGAGAGAGAGAGAGAGAGAGAAAGGGGGAAAAAAGAGAAAGAAACTGAAGAGGTTGGAGGAACGTGAGTAACGCAGTAAACGATTATAAATATATCTTTGTTCTTTTCTTCATCGCTCGAGACTTCGATTGACCAAACAGCAGCAACAACAGAGAGAAAGAGAGAGAAGGAAAGAGAGACAAAAACAGAGAAGGATAGAAAAACAAAAAAAAAAGAAAGAAAATAAAAGAGAGAAAGAAAAGGAAAGGGGAAACGAGAGGGGTTGCTTTGCACCGTCGTGAATTGTTTCGGCATGCTTGTCGGTGCGTTAAGATGTCCTGCCGACGACAACCAACCCCCTCGTTCTACCCCCACCATCAGCAGTACCATCACCACCACCACCGCCACCACCACCACCACCCTCGAGCACAGTCCACTTGGAAAGCCCTCATCGTGCGCAGATGGTAGCGCTTCCTCTCTCTCTCTCTCTCTCTCTCTCTCTCTCTCTCTCTCTCTCTCTCTCTCTCTCGTACGTGGTACGTACACACGTATAGAGGGGATAAGTTCCAAGGGGGTTTAGGCTCTCATTAGTTCGTCCGTTCGCAGCGTGGCGAACCCTCAAAAGCGAGTGAGATAGAGATAGGAGAGAGGGGTAGAGGGGACACGGAAGGGTCCTTCAATTCTTTCGCTCCAGATCCCAACGTCCGTTAATTGGAGGTCGTTTGCCTACGCACCGGCTCTCGCCGAGGGTTAGTTTCCCTTTCTATCATCCGCCTATTTGTTTCGTTTCTTCCTCGTCTTCTTCATCAGTCATTCTCTCTCTCTCTCTTTCTCTCTCTCTCTCTCTCTTTTTCGCTTCTCTTTCATTGTCACCACAACGAAGGCGCCAAGTCTCTTTAGTTCTCCTTCTCTATCTTTCTCTCTCATTTTCTCTGTCCTAAGTGTCGTCTAGCCGTTTGCTTTCTCCAGACTCTCGGCCGTTTATCTCCTTACGGGATAAGATGAGGGATGAAGGATGAGAAAGAAGGAGGAGGAGGTGGAAAAGGAGGAGGAGAAAGAGCAGGAGGGTGAGGAGAAGGCAGAGGAAAAGAAGGAGAAGGGTGAGATGATGAGAAAGGGGAAGGAGAGATCGATGCGACATATGCTCACCGTCTTTAGCCGATAATCGCGAGGAAGCAATGAGTGGGTATGCCCTGTGAGAGGACCTTTTAAGGAGGTAATTTTGAAGGAGCCGGAGGAAGGATAATGTATAACGGATGGAACACATGGGAACGAGTTAGTTAACGTTCGGCGACATTGAAACTGATGTGACGTTTTGAAGGATAATCGAACTCGTGTAATATAAAGTACAAGTAGGTAGTTTAGAATGTATTATATTTTCAGAGTACGTGAATTTATAATGTTACTAGTTTTTAGATGTTTTTTTTTTTTTTTAATCTAAAATGAAATATCATTTCCATTTGATTGATCATCGATTACTATATTATCATCCTTTAATTATACATAAACACACACACACAGTTTATTTATATTATTCACCGAGCTTTATAAATTGTCCTTTATCTTCGACTTGGTTTTCTATTTTATTGCTCGTTTTGTATTTCGAATATATATATATATATATATATATATATATATATATATATATATATATACACACAAACGTGGAGATAACATCGAAGATAGATAATGAGCCGAGGTACCTTCTGCCAAGGGCTTTATTAATTAAGCGAGAAAGTCAATTATATTCGTTTTAAACGGACCGACGAGCGGATCTTAAAATTTTGTGAGGAGTGAAAAGTTTCAAAAATAACGGGATTAAAGGAGAAGAGGGAAGGTGGTGGAAGAAGTGGGAAGGAAGGGGAACAGAAGGAATCGGAGACAAAAACTTTATGATACGAGAACTAAACGACGGAGAATGACGAAAGAGAGTGATGAAAACTCGCACATAGACACCATCTTTCTCTCTCTCTTTCTCTCTCTCTCTCTCTCTCTCTCTCTCTCTCTCTCTCTCTCTCTCTCTCTCTCTCTCTCGCTTGTTACGACAAGTATCCCGTAGCATCTGCTGTAAAAGTAAAATTATCGAGGCGATAACGGGGCGCAAGCCAGACGCGCCAGGAATGTCATCCGGTCTTTAAGAAAGAGCCACTTAAGATCGCGATAAAAAGGTGTTATGTCTCCTGATAATGCGAGATCAGCGCGACTGAAAAAGTAAATACACGTAGAGAAGAGAACAAAATTATATCTGTATGTATATATATATATGAAAGAAACACAACAAGAAGAGGAAGAAGAAAACAACGACTCATATGGTCCTTTTCGAACGACCCACGTGACCTCATTTTCGTAAGGGATCTCCTTTTTCGAGATATCACGATCGATCGATCGCATGAAAGTCGTTCTGCCCATGGCGCTTTTTTAACACATACCTACACTTACTTTATAAATCCGTTATACACATGTACCCTATGGCGGGGTAATTTTTCGAGATAGAGAGAGAGAGGGGGGGTAGAGGGAGGGAGAGAGAAGAGGCAGCTGTAAATTTGCATACTCGATACTCGATGAATAATAATTTTCACGAAACTCGATCGAAGATTCTTTTTTCGATACCCACCACGTCGCAAACGAAATTATCACGAATTTATTAATTTAGTACAATCCGTAACATCGTAAAGCACTCGTCATTCTTCTAACTTACTCCCTTCCCACACTCCTCTCCCTCGTCTCGCCGCCCCTCTCTCCCCACCATACCCTTAGAATTTAGGTAAACGATAGGACGTCCACTAAACGCGAGAAAATTGAGATAAATCTCTCGTCACCCTTCGAAGAAAATACCATATAATTTTATTCAACCAGTCGGGCCTGAGAAAGATTGAGGGAGAAAAGGAGAAACGAAAAAAATGAAAAACAAAAAGAAAAAGAAACGATTCCATAAAAACACATCTTTCTCTCTCTCTCTCTCTATATATATATATATATAATATATTATATATTATATAAGTGTTTCCGTCATAATAAACATAACATAAAAGCCGTTCGCGTTCCACTCGAATACAATTTCGATGAAATACATTCATGCTTACCTTTTTCCCCAATCTAACGTGGCTTTCCGTCCCATGTAAAAAAGTGATGTATCGCGTACGATAAGACGTAAAGAAAAAAAGAAGAAAAAGAAGGACGAAGGACGAGGATTCGAAAGCACGCTCGTAATCCGTATCGATAAGCTCCGTTCGTAATGTCAGCGAGGATAGAACAAGTGTAGATAGGCACATAATACATATACATAATACATATACATATATACATATACATATATAGATACGTACGTACATTCGATGTGCGGCAAGATGGAAAGAGAGATAAGGTTTGTGACTCTGCCATTGGGGTAAGCTAGGATGAACAAGGAAGGAAGGAAGGAAGGAAGGAAGGAAGGAAGAGGAGTAAAGGGAGTTAGTAGTGGTAACGATGAGCCCGAGTAGAGTAGGAAGGAGAAAGAAGCGTATGGAAAATCGATAACCTTGCTGTCCGTAAAAGACTTGGAACTATAACACGTTTCAAGAGAGAAAAAGAGAGAGAAAGATGTTTTATACAAATTTTGACTCTTTCTCGATCTTTGTCTTTCTTTATTCTTGAGTAATTAATTAATAAGTACTTTTTTCTATTACCATTTGCTCGATTAATTAAGAAAGAGAAAGAGAGAGAGAGAGAGAGAGAGAGAGAGAGAGAGAGAATAAGCTACATTGACATCTAGAGAATGTGTTACATTGAACAGAATAAAAAAATAATTAATTTCTATCGGTCATATGTCACCTCTGACGTGACGTTGTAACTTTATCACATCGATCGTACATATGTCAATTGAAAAGTGACAAAATTGAACGAGAACCGAATAGAATCCCAACACTCTCGACAAGTTATTTACAAATTGTTATATATATATACATATAACGTTCAATAAGATCATTTCTCCTAGCTCCTTTCTAATTTCTTAATATCAATGAAACATTAATCCGTTGACAAATATCCCGTCATAATTCTATTTTGTTAATCAAGATTATTACGGAAATTAATAATAAATCAATTCTAAATTGCAAATTCACTCTCTCTCTCTCTCTCTCTCTCTCTCTCTCTCTTTTGTTTCATAGCAATTTAGAAAAGCTACCCTCTTCGAAGGGTCGTAGATGATCTCGAAATAGTTGGAAAACCTCGTCTCGTAAGGGTTGCTGCTGCTACTACTAGAGCAGTAAAGCCGATCGAACGAGCTTGCTTGCACGCGCGGTGTAAATGAAAAGACAACATCGTGAGTGTAGAAAGAGAAAGAGAAAAGGATGCAGAACTGAGAACGATCGTTCCTAGAACCAAACGAAAATATAACAAAGGGCCAACGCGTAACCCTGGTGGTGCGATGATGCACGCGTGCCGTGTGCCTCGTCGCATCGAACCGTTTCTTCTTTTCTCTCGTCGCCTTTCTACGATGAGTCATACGTCATAGTCGGCATTACTCGACAACCATCACCATCACCATCACCAGCGGCCCACCAACACCACCCTGCTATTTAATCATCGTTAGTGCCGCACGAACGCCAGACAAGGAAGTGGATTACGCTTCGCAATTTATTTCGCGCCTTTTCAGAGCCTTGGCCGCAGCAACATCGCCGTTTAACGTTTAATATTTTCTTTCTTTTACACTTCTACGTTTTTGATTTATTTCGCGTTAAATCGATCATTAAGTATCAGCTTAATGTTCCTTGTTCCTTTCTCGGATCTAATAATAACGTAAAGTATATAGTTTATTAATTGAATAGTATATTAGGATGCCTTTTTTTTCTTCGCACGATCGCTAAATTAACATCCTTTTTTGTTATTTTAAATCGAAAATAATTTAATTCCGAGATTGGGAATAATTATGCCAGAACATAAGTCAATGTCCTTTCAATATTTATATTTATTTATTTATATTTCATATCTGTTATTTTATATCTATATTTGAGCCGCTTTCATTTGTCAAATCGATTGACTCCATAAAACGAAAAGTGGAGATATGTGATGAAATAATATTAATTTCTTTGGAAAATTCCCTTTAAAATATACATTCAAATAAACATTATAGAATGTCTAAAAGCCTTGCTGCTTCATTTGAATGGCATTATTGCAACGATTTACATCAGAGTACGGAGTTAATTAACAATTGACTTCTGCAATAAATTAATTTTTATTCGATGGCCAAAAAAAATTGTGTAATTTTATGGTATTAAATAACGGAAATTAAGGAAGTCTATTATGAATATAAAAAGTGATAACACCATCAAGTCCATTGTCACTTAAATTTTAAACAAATTAAAAAGTGGTGTTAATCGATTTGACTTGTGAAAGGCTCATTTAAATTTTATTTATATATCCATTTATATTAATTTTTTTATATTTTGAAAATTATAGTAATTATCATATGAAAGCAAATTTATAATACGTATTATCGAGATCAAATAGATGAAAAAAGTTCATCTAAACTTATGTTCAAAAATGCTTTATTAAGGAGATATATGCTTTTAAAGATATTTATGATTTATTTCCATTCGTCGAATTAGTGATTACCGAACTCTTTCTTTTTTTTTTTTTTCTTTTAGACTATTTATGGAGGTCACGCAAAATATTTGGTTTATAAAAATATGATAGAAACAGAAGATGAACTTCGGGAATGTATTCAAAATACATTTACTATTATTTCCAATATAGTTGGAATATTAGAAATAATTCGGCAATTACTAATTCGACTAATGAAAATTTGCATTCTTGCAGAGGATGGAAATTTCGGCCATTTCTTATAACTGCCGTAATAAATCATAAATATCTTTAAAAGTATTTATATCCTTTCAATAAAGCATTTTCGGACTTAACTATATATGAAATTTTTTCATCTATTTGACCTCGGTAATACGTAGTATAAGTTTGGTCCCAAACTTTTTCAACATTCTACGTATGTATATATGTATCGAACGTAGAAGATAATTAAGACGAAAGTCAAAGCGAAACTCAATCGATTTTCGACAAATAAAGAGTCCGTTCTTTTCTTTCCTTTTTTCATCAATTCTTTTTCTTCCATTACAATTCTATCCAGCTGACGAAGAAGAAATCTTCGTCCTAATAGAAGAGACTTCTGCCAGATCCAAGGTAGAACGCCTCTGGCTCTTTATCTTTCTCTTTCTATCTCCCTTCTCGATCTTATACCTACTTACACGAGAGATTCGTCCTGTCATCGGCGAGCGAAATGCGAATTGCATAGGAATGACTTGGAAATTTGCCGGGGGCATCGAAGATATCCACCGATGGTTAACCTCGTATCGGGAGCAGGAATTATGTTCGAGATAGGATCTCCAGTTCTCTGTCTCCCTTCCATCCTCTCATTTCCTCTTCCATCGTACACCCTCTCGACTCTTCCCCTCCCCTCCCCTCACCACCCAAGCCACCTCCTCTCAGCGACGTCATCTCATTCGACGTAATCGTTTTGTGAATCGCAATTAACGGGATATCCAAATATCCATTTAATAGAATCGAGAGTAGAAATCGTATCAAGAACGACGTAATAATATCCCATCTCAGCATAGATCTGTGGTCGCCGTAGGTATACACCTATACATCTTTCTAAATTATACATGTATGTATATCTATGCATGCGTATGCAAGTGTATAGGTACATTCGTATGTATCTATGTACGTACGTATATAGATAGGATGTATGTACGTACTAGTGTCCGGAGATTTCTTGCTGGAATAACATTTATTTCAATTAATTCCCTTCCGAATGGTCTCTGAGAACTCGGCGATTCTCTATCGTTCCTTGAAAACACGTTCGTTCTCGTTGATTAAACGTCGACCTTAGAAAAACGTATAGCGTTTCGGCCACAGACCGGAAACTTACGGAAATAATATGCTGGAAGTATGTATGGTGAAAAACCATTTAGATGAGAAATAACGAGGTAACGTAATGTAAAAGAATAATATATGTACGTACGTATCCGTGTAAGTATGTAGATGTGTAGATGTGTAGATATGTAGAGAGTTTGACTATAATAGAGGACGGTGCTCTACGATAAAATCATTGTTGAAAGACAAGTTTTGTCTTTTTATTAAGTGTAATGGTTCTTTTTTTTCATTTTTTTATTTCTTTTTTTGTTCTTTTTCTTGAAAAGGATTCACGATAAAAACTCATGTTTACATCGCGAGTCACAGTAGAGTCGGTCGTACGGAGTAGTGTTTACGTACGAGCGGTTGTTATTCGATGGGTTTTCCTCGCTTGAAAAAAGTACACGAAAGAAAATTGAAAAGGTGTATGAGATGATTCAGATTTAATTAATTTAAAATTCAATAAGAGAAACGAATATCATGTGTATATAAATGTTTCTTTCTACGCTTATACGTTCGTTCCTTATTCGATCTTTACGATTAATCATTTTTCGATTTAATTGATATTCATTTGAATAAAAAAAAAATAATTTAATCATAACTACCATTTTTTTTCTTATACGTAAAATTCAATGAAAACAATAATTGACAAAAGACACGAATTGTTGTTAACTTTTATCGTGTCATTAATTATCATTACATTTCAAATGATAACATTCGAACAAATCGATATCGAATCACGTTCATCTTCCAATACATCTTCCGATTCTGTGTATTTAAAATCTCCACTATATCTTTATATTCCATTTCTTTAAAAAAAAAAAAATAAAAAAATAAAATAATATAAACCGACAAATCGAAAAATGATCTCCCTTATCATAGTCGAGTACAATCTTGATACGAGACTTTTGGAAAAGTGTAAAACAGTGCGACTTCTTAACGCCTGAAGAATTTAAAGCATATTGACAAAGAAGAAAAGAAGAAGAAAAATGGAGGAAAAAAATCGTGACAGCTCGCGTTCGTCCATTATTAGCATGAGCAACACGCGATACATGAAGTGCAGCGGCACGCGGCGACTACGTTCGAATGAGCTTGAAAGATATTCAAGAAGAAGAAGAAGAAGAAGAAGAAGAAGAAGAAGAAGAAGAAGAAGAAGAGGAAGAAGAAAAGAAGAAGAAGAAGAAGGAGAAGAAGAAAAGAAGAAGAATAAGAAAAAGAAGATGAAGAAGATGAAAAAGAAGAAGAAGAAGTAGAAGATGGTTGACTTTGAAATCGACTGCACTTCCATCGAGTACACCTCCACCTCTTTCAGATCGTCTTCTCGTCACCACCAACAACCGACAGAGCCAAAGGCTGTTCTCGATTACGAATAAAGAGAGAGAAAGAGAAAGAGAGAGCATCATACTTGCTCTCTCTCTCTCTCTCTCTCTCTCTCTCTCTCTCTCTCTCTCTCTCTCTCTCTCTTCTCTGCCTACCACTCACGCGTACCACCGTAATAGGACTTTAATATTATTTTGTAGTCAATGTAACGTGCACTGGGCGTACACCTCGAACGTAATAACGGTACGAGAATATGCCATTATACCCAGCGTTGATTCCCTCCGAACGATCGTTGGATCCCTTCAAACAACGGAGAGTAATCCTCTGTCTCTCTCTCTCTCTCTCTCTCTCTCTCTCTCTCTCTCTCTCTCTCTCTCTCTCTCTCTCTATCTGTCTGTCTGTCTATCTCGCTCAGTCTTATTAGAAAGATCTTCCTGCTCTTAGTCTATATACGTGTATATGTGTGTGTGTGTGTGTAAGAAAGAGAGAAGATCATCTTCGATGCAACCCCCTGAGGGATGATCGACCACGAATCCCTGCACGATCGATATGTTAAAGGAGTAAGAGAGAGAGAGAGAGAGAGAGAGAGAGGTTAATACAATAGCTGCCTATCTCCAGTTAGAACTACCGAGATTTGTTCTAAACGACATAATTGCTATATCGTGCGTTGGCTTCCCTTCGCTTCGGAAATACTAGCAAAGGGGCTAAACAATAGAACGGATCGTGATTAAAGTCAATAGAAATAGCTTGAAAATATTTATTTCATTCCTTCCTTTTTCTTTCTCTTCGTTACGTTTCAATTTTTTTTCTTTTATTCTAAATCTGCGCAGACGATTTAAATTCATAATAAGAAATAATTGCTTTTCTCATGTCGGTGTTCATTATCATTTAAAAGGATAATTGAACGAGAACGAACTGATAAAATAAAAGAAAAAGAAAGAAAGGAAAAAGATTAAAAAAAAATATATATATATATATATATATATATATATATATATATATATAATTACAGCGCTAAGTGTTAACATTAATTAATTTACATCTCCTCTTTTCTTTCCTCCGTCTTGTTTCGATTATTCTTATCGACGGGATTTCTTCTCTTACGGAAAAAAAAAAAAAGAAAAGGAAAGAAAAAAAAGAGTAGTCCTCGCAAATGGTCCTTGATTAAACGCCGAAAGCGGGCGGCGTTGTTTGCGGACGAGCTGCGAATGCTAACAAGAGAATCCTTTTTACGAGACACGTTGCACATCGCGAAAATCCGTTAACTCGTATGGCGCGAAGCCGCAACGCCATCGATGGAATCGAACGTTGAATCGAACACTCTCTGAATCGGCAGCAAAAGCTCTTCGTTGCTCTCCGTTACTACCAACGAGTTCGAGCCTTCCATTTAAATTCGTAATTTTATAAATTGCCGGATTTAATCTCGATCGGTCATAACTTAGCTTTTCGTCCCGTCGTTACCGTTTCACCGGCTTAATGCACTCTATTCGACGACGACGACGACGACGACACATCCCCTGCCCCCTTCTCTCTCTCTCTCTCTCTCTCTCTCTCTCTCTCTCTCTCTCTCTCTTTCCTTCTCATCCCCTTTTTTCATACCCTACGTCTCGATAACCTTTTTTTCTCTCTCATTTTTCGCACTTTTCCCCGTTATTTATCGCCCTCTATTCGCTGCACTCGTCCTCCCTCCCTCTCTACCTCCCCCCTCTTTCCCTTCCTCCATTCCTTCATACCCCAACGGGAATTTCTGGAAAGCTTCGACAAGCTCTCGATCTTTTCTTTCTTTCCTTTCGTTCTTTCTTTCCTTTCGTTCTTTCTTTCCTTTTACATTGTTTTTCTTTCTCTTTTGCTTTTTTTTTTACTTTTGATTTCATACAAAAAAGTATTCATACGTTTGCACCACGTATGTAAACTTTCGTTCTAGTAGAAGAGATAAGAAAGAAAATAAGAAGAATATTCTGTCGAGATACTTGGCCACGTTGATTAATTTTTTTTATTTATATCATATCTCAATTATCTATGTTATATTAAAATTGTAAGTTAAGATTTATCATTGAACGGAATAATAGAAAATGATTTGAATAGTTCCTTAAACATTTAGATAATAAACTTACAATGGAACGAACAATATTTTCCAGACTTTATCTTCCTGTACCACAAGAACAAGAAAGAGAGAGAAAGAGAGAGAGAAAGAGAGAGAGAGAGAGAGAGAGAGAGAGAGAGACAAAGAGAGACTGTTAAATCGGTCTTGGTTCTCTTAATGGACGCTCGGCTTCGATCGATCGGCTTTTACGGGGTTTCAAGCAGCCCCTTTCTCCCTCCCTTTTCTCTAACCCTTCTCACCGCGAGATGCTGGTGGAACGTTTTCCAAGTAATCCGACCTTGCGCGACAAATGGTAATGGTATACGTCAAGGTGAGAGCATTAACGACCGATGCCACGACGACGACGACGACGACTACGACTACGACTCTTCAGCTTCTCCGACGTCGTATAATACTCTACAACGGAATTCGATCGGACGAATTAGTCTCTCTTCAAGAAGTCGGGAATTTCTCTACGAAACGAGACGAATAGACTGAGAAAGAAAGAAAGAAAGAGAATGAAAGAGAGAGAAGAGAGGAGAGAGGAGAGAGAGAGAGAGAGAGAGAGAGAGAGAGAGATGGAAAGAGATCATACAATAAAAAAGTTAATCCATTAAAGAAGAAAAGAAGGACGGTTAAAAATGAAAGAGGGAAAAGGTAATAGAGGTACAGGGGAAACGGGAGGTAGTGGGTGGATAAGAATCGGAGGGAAAAGAAGTAGGTGAGGGATGGGGATGGTTCATAAAAGTCGCGAAAAGAATATAACTCCGAAATAGTCGAAACGATCTTTTTTACTTTTTTTTTCTTTCTTTCCCTATCTTCTTCGAAGAAAATGAGAGAACAAGAGTGCAAGAGCCTAACGAAATAGCTATCTCC
>OU964965.1:1657238-1719738 GCA_918808275.2 Dolichovespula sylvestris
AAAACTCTTTGAGAAAATTGGACAAATGTAGTCGTTTGATAGATATTATAGGACGTTTCATAATTCTGTACTACAAAATCCCTTTTTTTTAATGAAAAATGATGTGAATGTTCATTGAATCATCAAATATAGTATATATATATATATATATATATATATATATATATATATATATATAAAAGTGAAATGATTCACGAAATTAGTCAGTCGATGGGAAATAGAGTTCCATAATTCCGGATAACAAAGTCTATTGTGTCAGATAGAAAACGTTCACTGATTCGTCAAATATAAATTAGAAAAGAAAAGAATAATACAGAAAAATTGAGATAAATCTTAGGATATCAGATTTATGCGAGATTCTCTAGAAAGAATCTACCATAGAGACTTGAATACGTTCGATAATTGGACTCTTCCAAGAAAGTAAACTCGAATTAAATCGATCATTCGTTATTTCAGTGAAACCATACTTCAGCGCCATACCAAGCAACCAAACTATTCTGACGGATCAAACAGCAGAATTTGCTTGTCGAGTGGGTGGCGATCCACTACCAGATATCTTATGGCGTCGTAACGATGGAAAGATGCCGATTGGCCGAGCTCACATTTTAGATGACAAAAGTTTGCGCATCGAGAGGGTAATACCCGAGGATCAGGGAACGTATATATGCGACGCGGAGAACGAAGTCGGCGCTATTTCGGCGAGTGCGGTACTCACCGTTCATTGTAAGTATAAATAGATAGAGAGAATCGATTGGTAGGGCTTGACTCATTGTCTCGGAAATAGTTCCTGCGACGACAAAGACAACGACAACGAGGACGCATTCGTTCGCATAATCGAGTCAGATATTTCATTTTTAATCTCTTGCCAACGAGTCATTAGCGTCTAAGAGATACTAAAAATAAATGGACGCGTTCACAAGACATCGAAACCGGTATTATGTTAGGCCAAGTTATGTAGATTTATTACTTCTTTCCTTAATGCATTCTAACAACCGGTCGAAGAATACGAAGGCTTTTGCTTACTTAAATGTCGCCACGATAACGTTATTTTTTCCTAAACATGATAAATCCGTTGTTCGCTGTCGTTATAAATTATTTTCTTGGTTTATAGAAAATTAAAAAAAGATCGTTTTAAAATGTTTAAAGTAAACATTATCGTTGAAATTAATTATAATAAATTGTCATTGTGTTTTGTCAACAGCAAAGCCGGTGTTCGTCAACTTTCCGAAAGACGAAACGGTTAGTACCGGATCGGATGTATCTTTTTCATGTTCCGCTCGGGGTTCTCCGAAGCCATCGATATTTTGGACCCGCGAGGGCTCTCAGGAGCTGATGTTTCCGGGAAACACTTATCAGGGACGATACACGGTCACTCAGGACGAAAGTTTGCGCATAAAAGGTGTGATAAGGAAAGACGAGGGCCATTACGTCTGTAGCGCCATAAGCCAAGCTGGTGCAAGTACGGCGACTGTCTTCCTTCAGGTAAGTCGACGACACTTGAGCTGAAAGTAATCTAAACGGTGCAAAAGCTCTAAAGGCATCATAAAAAGTGTAGACAAAGACTTTATTACATCTGTGCAAGTTGTTGTTAACTCGTCCTCTCTTGTTCGTTTCCTATTAACAAAGGTGATGTCTGCCGAAGACATACCACCTCCGATAATCGAGTTGGGCCCAGCAAATCAGACGCTTCCTGTCAAAAGCGTTGCTACGTTACCTTGTCGTGCTGTTGGTACTCCAACTCCAAAAGTACACTGGCACAAGGACGGTGTTCTCATCCAACTAGGAAATCGTATAACAATGGCTAACAACGGAACTTTATTCATCGACGACCTCCAAATGAGTGACTCTGGTTTATATACGTGTATTGCAAGCTCAGAATCCGGCAACACATCTTGGTCTGCCACATTGACGGTCAGCACGACGACGACCTTTCACAGAACTCCGGAAATATCGGCATTGCCCCAGAGTCCGAGCAAACCTAGAATTATAAACGCTACTAGTAACTCGGTTACTCTAACGTGGAGTCCTGGCAACGAGGGTCAAAGCAAAATCATTGGTTATAACATCGAGTATTTCAGTAGCAATCTGAATACCGGTTGGGTTGTCGCAGCTACCGGTGTTATCGACGACACCTACACCGTAAGTATCATGATAAACATATTTATGTATGTATTAGGTCGTACTAAAAGTTTCTTTTCGCTTTTAAACACTGCCAGATAATGCAAGCAGCTGCGTGCAAATAGCGAAAGAAATTTTTGTAACGACCTAATATATTCAAAAAGTACATATGCCAGTGTAAATTTGATTATAAATTAACGAAAGGATGAAGTTGTTAGAGATTCTTTTTATTATAACTACTTATTTCACTAGAAATTTTGTCTTCTAGAGTGTTTCCATGAATATAATAATAGTAATAATAATGATGATGATGAGAAATAATAATAATGACGGTGATAATGATGACTATGATGAAGATCAACATTTCCTGTTACAGGTAACGGATTTAAAGCCTGACACCAACTACGTTTTCCTCGTGCGTGCCGAGAATAGTCACGGCTTGTCACTTCCTGGACCGTTGTCCGATGTCGCTCACACGAGTAGCCTTGATCAACGGACGGTACCACAGATAGAATTGATTCGCGCGAGGGATCGGCTTAACAGCGAAATACTGCACTTGAAGGAAGTCCAACCGTTGAGCAGTACCAGCGTTAAAATTATGTGGGACGTAAGTTTGAGATCAAAAGCGGTTACTTGGACAGTGATAAACGTAAATCCCCTTCGTCCGGTTGGAAGCGATCCTTGAGCATTTCCTCTTTGTATTTTAGATACTTGGTGCAGCTGATTTAGTCGAGGGTCTTTATATACGGTACCGTGAACTCACCGAGAAGCCAGAATATCGTATGGTAACTGTATTCAATGCCGGTGCCACTAGTTACGTTCTAACCAATTTGGAGAAGTACACGCGATACGAGTTCTTCCTTGTGCCATTCTACAAAACTATAGAAGGGAGACCTAGCAATGTAAAATTGGCTACAACTTTAGAGGATGTGCCGTCTAGTGCACCGGAAAACGTTCACGTCGGTATGATCAATATGACTTCGGCGTTTGTAAGATGGTCACCACCACCGAAGAATGCACAGAATGGACAATTGATAGGATACAAAGTAAGATTCTCATTTAATTTCACTTTCCTTGCACAATGTTTTCTTGTAATTTATTTTATATCGTTTATTTACAGATTCAAATAAAGAGCAACAGCAGCAATAAGATCCTAGGTCAAATGTCACTAAACGCTTCTACCACATCAGTCGTGATCAACAGTCTCTCGACGGGTGGACTTTACACGGCACGCGTAGCTGGCTTAACGCGTATTGGATTAGGTCCTTTCTCCAACCCGACTCTACTGAACATGGATCCAGGTCAATTGACACAACTTCCACCTCGAACAGATCCAAGTCACGGAAGCGTCTCCATCGTTCGTGAAACTTGGTTCCTGATACTCGTAATTACGATGGTCTTCACAGTCGTGGCTGCTCTCTTGGGTGCTCTTTATGTGAGACGCAGACAGGCGATGAGCAAACAATTAGGTCATTTAAACGTTCCGGTGAGTACGGCGAATGACATATGTCAGCTGAATAAGGACACTTTGTGGTTGGAACGTGGCTGGAGACCGTCGAACACTCTTCAGGGTCCCACCGATAAGGAGTGCGAAACCAAGTTATTAAATAATCAGCAGATGCTTGCCCCGGGGATTGTCAGCATGGCTGGATCGGAGTACGCTGAGGTCAACTTAACCACGTTTTACAATTCGAGAAAACAGTTGCAAGCACCACCTGAACCGTACGCTACTACCACGTTATGCGTTGGCAATCGTAGTCCAGATTCGATGGAAACAAGTGGACAGAAATCAAATTCTAGCGATTCCTGTATGAAACCTGACTATTCCAGTTTGGATTCGAATCAAGAACACAACAAATCAACGATGTCACCCAGCAGCGACAACACTAGCAGCGTGTATACCGACGAGAACGCGGATATACAAAGAAGACCACAGTATAAGATACCCCTATCAAACAATCCCCAAAGTGCTGTAAGCACAAGCGGCACGGCATTGCCCAACTGGTGCGACATGATGCCACCTCCGCCTGAACATCCACCACCTTCGGGAACGTTGTTGTCCGGAAGAATGCAGCAACAACAGCAGCAGCAACAACAACAACAACAACAACAACAACAACAACAACAACAATCGCAACAACAACAGCAGCATCATCAACAAGTCTCATTCAGTCCTCACTTAGGCAAGAGGAACATTCAGAATGACTTGGACGGTTCTGGATCGTGCAATTCGCAGAGTCCACCGACACCACCTATCAGAGCAGGCAACAGTTTCAGTTCCTCGCCAACACCTTGGACTGGACAACCTCCGCACGACATGGCTGCTTACGCGAATATGCAACAGAGTGGAAGATACACCACTCTTCCACCTCAAACCAATCCACCGCCGGTACCCTGTTTCCCTCAAGGCTTCAATCACTACGATTACAAAACTCAAGAAAACGAGTACGAAAGTGGCTCTGTGATTTACGGCCATCACAATGGCCTCCCTGACAACTATAGAAATCACGACAACGCTTTCAGCCGTATAAACCACACGAATCCTCATATAGAACATTCGGTTGCCATGAGCGACGATATTTACAGACGCAATGATGCGATATTCCGTGGTGAAGATCTCTATCAGCAGGAAAACGATGAATGGGATAGAAAATCTTGCGACTCCAATACCCACTCGGACATGTGTTGCTCCTGTTCCGAGTCTAGCTGTCTTTACGCCGATACGATTGAGTATAACAATCAATTCGCGCAATCCGGATGTGTTCACAGTAGAAGCGACTCGAGAAGTAGGGACAACAAGAGCCCACGTAGGAGAAACAACAGAGCTTCATCTCCTGCTTACAGCAGCGACAGTAACTACTCTTGTATTCCACAAAGGCAATGTGGAAGCATCGGTTCGCAGGACAGATCAAGGCATAATCGTTGCAAAGGTAATTAATCGAGATCGTTTTAAATAAAATTATTGAGTTAAAATTATTATAATAATTTTTGACGTCCAATGGTAAAAAAAACGTTTTATCTACACGGTTTTAATAACTCGATCCTTAACAAATTTCCATCGCGGTCGTCCTAATGGTCTTTTTCCCAAGACATGTCTCGGCTCTTTATTTATACGGAAATACGAAAGATGAGACAATGAGGCCATTCAGGAAGTCGAGTATTCAGTGAACGCCACGTGTAATTGGTAATAATTGGTAATTGGTAGTTTAATTGGTAATTGGTGTAATTTTACTTCAAGATTCTCTCAACCGACTTCGATTGGTTAGTGGTTAATCGCCAAGTGCAGAGTAATAACAAACGTCCTGAATACAAAATAAAGTTTCTACTGTCTGGAGCTTGTTACAATCAAACATTACATTGATAGATAGAGAAATAATAATATAATCAACGTAAATAAAAACGTTTTACGTGTTTTAACATGTAACAACATATCAAATAATATTATAATAATCAATAATTATAACGCAAGATTTATCGGCGTAACTGATTACATTAACGCGAGTTTCCTATTTATTATTATTGTTACAGACAAAGTGCCTAGCTTCTCCAGGACGGGTAGTTATCCCCAACACAGTTCTTCAGCATCCAATACGATGAGCAGCTCAGGAAGTCAGAGATACAATAAACTCAACAGTCTCCTAGCGAGTGCAAATAATCCAACGGGAGTCTCGGAATCTAGTCGTCCTTGCGATCATCGTGACAGCTAAGTATGGAACGAGAGGAAGGAAGAAAAATTATAAAATTAACCTTGACCAACGAGCGGTTGTGGTCAAAAGGACAGTTTGTCTGGCACGTATCAAAAGTGTGAAGACTCATAAACAAACGAACGAACAAACGAACGAATGAACGAAGGAAGGAACGAAAGAATGTTTCGTTTTAAAGGGAAGAAAGAAAAGAAAAGAAAAAAATAAATAAATAAAAAGATACAGAAAACGATCTTACCGACGGAGTGTTTCAAAAGGAAAGAACAAAACGAAGAAGAAAACAAAATAAAAGAAAATCGAACTTGTGATGTACATTATCGTGTTGGTTATCGGTAATAGGAGAAAGGCATGTGGAGGGCTTTCAAATTTAAATCACTTGTACAAAGTCCTAGAATTTATGGCTTTTCTCTTTGAAACGAGAAAGAGAAAGGTCAATGACAACAAGACGGGAATCGATGACGATAATGCATTTATTAAGTATCCTAATTCGTTTGTCGTGTATTTTAAGGTATTTCATTAGAAAGATCTTCCCATCCAATTGATTGAAGGGGGAGATAAGCGAGAGAAGACTGTGTATGTGTAAAAGAGAGAAGAAGAAGATGAAGAGAAAGATGAAGAGGAAGAAAAGGAAAAAGAGGAAGAGGAGAAAAACAAGACAATGGTGGAGCGAGGCCAACTTCCGAGCAATATATAAATAGTAAAGTTTTTCTCGATACGACCGCTATTTGCAGGCTGGGAACGTGAGAGTAATCGACAATCGGTTCGCTCGAGTTCGTAGATGTAGTATATCTGGTAAACGAATGGTGAACGGCTCATTTCAGTTTTCGCTAGTTCTCAGCTCTGTTGAGTATCTCGAAAATACCAAGGGAAAACTTTCCGAAAGAGTTCGACGAAGAGTTCTCGACGTCGAATCACGCGTCGATCTTTACCAAACAAACCGCACGCTCTTAACTACGCTCTTAAAGGCAAAAGTAAAAGCGTTTAAAAGAAACACTATTTCGAATTAAATAGTATACTAAAAAGTCTAATGACCTTATCGGTCTTCTATCTAAAGTGTAATATTTCTTAAAATTATTCAAAATGGCCGAACTCGAGCCGGCGCGAAATTCAAATACTTGATGTTACGTTGTCCGGTCTTATTAAAGTGGTAGTAGGATTATTATCATTAATATTAATATTATTATTATTATTATTATTATTATTTTTATTATTATTATTATTATTATTTTTATTATTACTACTATTATTATTATTATCATCATCATCATCATCATCATCATCACCATCATCATCATCATCATCATCACCATCATCATCATCATCATCATTATTTCATTATTATTATTTTTTTTTATTATTATTATTTTTATTATTATTATTATTATTATTTTTATTATTATTATTATTATTATTATTATTATTATTATTATTATTATTATTATTATTATTATTATTATTATTATTATTATCATTATTATTATAAAAACTTTACATACGAGAAAATGTTCCAAGCGCGTCTTACGTTCTAACACTATGCTCTCGAACGAAGAGAGATTATTTGATAAATCGATAAAGTAAGACGTGGCACTTATTTTCGAGAGCTTGTACATTCTTGCCACGACAAATAACGAATACATATTATTTTGGATATGATGTTCCTAAAGTCATAAGGAGATTTAAAAAAAAAAAAAGAAAGAAAGAAAGAAAAGAAGAAGTAGAAGAATATGAAGAAGACGAAAAAGAATTTGAAGAATCTTAATTTTATTAAAGAAGGTGAAATATTTCTGCGGCGGTGTATTAATTAATGAATTAATTGATAATTCTTCCAAAAGAGCGAAACGATACGCGCTCACGCGCACGCGCACACGCACATCACATACTTATACGCATATAAATAAACATAAAACATAAACACACATACGTACCAATATATGCAAACACGAAGACGGGACTGTTTAAGCACGCAAGAGAAGAGAAAGTGACGACTTTGTTTATTAGACACTTCTATGCACTGAACGAAAAACTTAACGGACGGACGAATGACGTACGGATTCGACTAACTAAATAACGCTATATAATATACATATATATATGTGTATATATATATATATATATATATATATATATATATATACACATATAATATAAATAAATAAATAATTATATATATATATATATATATATATATATATATATATATATATATATATAGTATCGGAATAGTAACGAAAATGTAAGATGTAAGTATTATCATATCAAACTTTTGTATACACTGTACAAAGCCCTTTAAAAACGAGATTTAGTCATTAGTTTATAATTTACGACACGTCATTAATTTATACCTGTATACATCGTAGCCGTTAAGGGATACCAGGGATCTTGAATAATCATATACATATAACGCTATCAAATCTGCATACACGAGGAGAGAGCATGAGTCCGACGACAGATGATAAAGTAATAAGGGCAGACGAATGTCTGTTAAAGAAACGAAATAGTGCGACGAACAATGAATCGTTGGAAGTGTACCTGTGTTTTAAAGAAAAAAGAGAAAAGGAAAGAAAAAAAAATAAAAAGAAAAAAAAGAAAGAAAGGAAGAAAGTAAAATTGCATTTTGCGTACCTCGCATTTTACTCGCTGGACACTCTTTTCAAAGTTTTTCAATCGGCCGACTGATTCACTATCACTATTTAAAGGGAAATGTTTTATTTTCTTTTTTTTTTGTGTAGATTAACAAATGTAAGTCTTCGCGCGGGGCATATCTGTTTTTATGAAATTTAATTCCACGAAGACTAAAACATCATCGGGTTACGGGAGACAGTGCGAGATTAATATAATATTATTTCTTGTTTCTTTTTTCTTGCAAACTATCGAAACGTAATTTTGTCGAATGTAAGCAAAAAAAGGGAAAAAAAATCATCTTGTCACCTTTCGTAAGCCCTTCCGTCGTCGTCATCATCATCTTCATCATCATCGTCATCATCGTCATCGTCATTATCGTCATCGTCATTATCATCATCATCATCATCATCATCATCATCATCATCATCATCATCATCATCATCATCATCATCATCATCATCATCATCATCATCATCATCGTCGTCGTCGTCGTCATCAACGTTAAAACGAATATTTTAAACCGTTCTAATTAACCGGAAATTTAATGAAATCTGAAAGGATGTGTGTTGTTCTAGATAAGAATCGAAAAAAAATTAAATAAACAAAAATAAATAAAAGTAAATAAATAAATAAATTTCGCGATTAACTAGGATTTAATGCGATCTTCGTATAGGAATACTGGACTACGATTAGATTATACGAAGCGCCCATAATGAATTATTCTATCACATGGAAAATACTGCCTACGTATGAACTTCACTACGATAGAAAAAAAAAAAAAGAAAGAAAAGAAACAAGAACGAAGAAGAAAAGGAAGAAAAGTAAAAAGAAAAAACTATCAACGTCTAGTAAAAAACTATCTTATCTTGTATCCATACGAACAAAATAGGAAAGAAAGAAGAGAGAAAAGAAAAGAAAAAAAAAGAAGAACAAGAAGAATCGAAAAGAAAAATCGTTCGATGAAATTGCGTCAACGTAAATTTATTCTGTTAATTCGCTAAACCCGGAGTCTAGAGGGAAGCGGGGGAGGAGATTAAAATAAAAAACCTAGTAGTGATTAATGATATGATATAAACTTAGACGTTAATTTAGTGACATAAGCGGCGGGGTTACCGAATTTCGTTCGATCAGTAAAAAAAAAGGGAGGAGGAGAAAAAAGAAAGAAAAAAACAAATATTCAAGTATATTTCGACTTATATGAAGTCAAAATTAACGAAATTACATTTACATGCACGCGTGTACCTTCAAATTTCTTTTTTCTCTTTTTTCCTCTCTCTCTCTCTCTCTCTCTCTCTCTCTCTCTCTCTCTCTTGCTCCTTTTCCTTCTTCTACGGATCTAACGAATTCGTGCTTCGATAAAAAAATAAGCCTGCCTGTGTGTGTATATATATGTATTAATAAGGGCACATTTACACTGGTAGCACATGTGCGTTCGCGAATCTTTCGACCTGTCACTCGTAAGACGATTTTTAAGGAGGCAAAGAAAAAAGATAAAAAAACAAAAAGGGGGAAAAGAAAAGATAAGAAAAAGAAAGAAAGAAAGAAATAAAAACGAAGAAGAAGTCAAACAGACAGACAGACGATCATGGTTCGCCGGTTCGAACCTAATCCTCAAAAATCGACTCGAAAGATCAAAATGTGCTTTTTTATTTGTTTGTTTCTTTCTTTTTTGTCTTGTTTCTTTCTTTTTTTGTTTTTTTTTTTTTCTTTTATCGGCACGTCGCGAAAATTTGCGCGCGATCTTATGCAATTGTGCGCTCGTGTCTCGATTGAAGATTCATTGATAGTCCATCCAAAAGCGAGATACGGATTTAAAACAGAGGAAAATAAGCGGGAAAAGAAAAAATGTGAGAAAAGTATTTCTTCCACATTTAGAATAACGTTCTTCTTCGTCGCAAAAAAAGAAAACAGAGAAGAAAAGAAAAATATACGGGATACGGTATATCTATGTACAGCGAGTATATTACAGGCAACGCGCTAATCTTTTTCTTTCTCTTTTTTGTTTTCTCTCTCTCTCTCTCTCTCTCTCTCTCTCCCCTCCCCAATGTCTCTTGAAAAGCATCCTTTACAATATGAAACAAGAAAGGAATAATATAATAATGATGATAATTAAAAAAAAAGGGGAAATTATTTTAGACTGATATTTACTGAAAGGGACGACTGACTTGCATTTTCGTTTTTTCCTTTGCGAGGTTCTCATTGAAAAGATATTTTCTTTACGTAGTCGAGGATTCACTTTTCTTTCTTTCTTCTTTTCCCTCTTTTGCTTTTACTTTTATTTTTACTGAATTTTTTTTTTATTCTTACGAAATAGCGTTCACGTTATTTTCTTTCCCTTCTTCCCTTTTTCATTTTCTTTTTTTTCTCATTTTCCAACACGCGCGTGATATAAGTTATCTTTAGATTATTATTATTATTGGCGACAAAGTACGGTAATAATTTTATTGTAATTTTCTTTCAACGACGTTTCATTTTTTTTTTCTTTGGCACAATTATAATACCTTATGCGAACGTTACACCGACACGAGCGCTGAGCGAAAAGATACACTTTTAAAACATCCGATGAAATCAAGAATTCCGGACATAATTAAACACAATTTTGTGATGAGAAAGAAGAAGAAAAGAGAAGGAGAAGCATAAAAAGAAAAAAAAAGAAAAAAATAAGGAAAGAATACAGTTAATATTTTTACGATTCCTCGTCCTTGTAACGGTAGTATTTTAATGAAATTAGAATAATGGAAAATAGTTAACGGGATATATGTTTGAGAGAAAATAAAAACAGGACTACTCGCGTATTTAATTATTTGTAATAGCTTTTAAACGTGTACAATGTATATGTACGAACAAACGAAAACACACGATTGCATGTGTGTATTTATCGATCTCTCCCTCTCTCTCTTCTCTCTCTCTCTCTCTCTCTCTCTCTCTCTCTCTCTCTCTTTCTTTTTCTCTCGTTCGTTTGCACACTCACTTTCTTCTTAAAAGAAAGGTTTTACGAAAATAAAAACAAAAAGTAAATAAACAAAATAGAAAGATGGTCGTTACAAAGGAAAAAGTAAAAAAAAAATTTCGTAGCCATTAAACAAACGTTGTATAATCCACATTTATAAAAAAAAAATATATAGAAACGTCCAGTCAAAAGTTTTTCGTCGCCGTTGCAAAATGTTCTTGTATAACTTTGACCCGTAAGACGTGAAAGATCATCCTCGCATAATTATTATCTTTTTTTCTTTCTTTTTTTGGTTTTGATTTTGATTCTTTTATATATTGCTTTTGTCCTTTTTTGTACTTATTTTTTCTTTTTTTTCTCTATCTTATTCTCTTTATTCTTCTATAATCCTAGATTATTTTGTCAAGGCATCGTCTCTGTTACGAATGGACCTAACGAAATTCGTTTCGACGTTTAAAGTTCATAGGACTTTTGTAACGCGTAAAAGGGAATGTAATAAAGTAAGCTAAATCAATAAAGACTTAGAGTAATACCGTAGAGGAAGAAGAAAAAAAAAAGATAAGAAAAAGAAAAGAGAAGAAAAGTAATTCATATCATTAAATATCGTAGAATTAGAGGAAATTCTACGTTCGTTAAATTTTTCGAAGCAGCCATAACTTGCGATGCTATTATTATTATTATACTTCTGTTTCCTCTATCGATTAAGTTTTGCGATTGAACGACGAATGTAAATAAATGCTGATTAGTAGTATCCTCGTTGTAGCAGACTTTTTAAAAAAGAAATGAAGAAAAATCAGAAAAAAAGAAAGGAGTTGTACGAACAAATTGCATAACGAAACGAAACAAATATTGCACGGCAAGTATCGTCGTTGTCATTATCGTCACCTTCGTCATCGTCGTCGTTGTCGTCGTCATCGTCGTCGTCGGCACCATGATTAAAATATACGATAATTAACCCACTCCTACAATTCATTTTGCGAATGAATTCTAACGTATTTATGCGCATACATGTATACATAAATAACAGAACTTCTTTATTAATATTAATTAATTTGTCGCTTTTGATTTAACGGTACTAATAATACACGTCAGATATTTACTTAGACGATCGTCTAACGGTAAAAGATAATAATAAGAAGAAGAAAGAAAAATGCGCGAGAAACCAAGAGGGGGTAGGGGAAGGGGTAAGAGTAGGGGAGGTCAGAGATGAAATTAACTAACGTTTTTGTATCCTTCTACATTATTATGCGTATACGTACGTTTCGATTCGTCGCCTACTACTACTACAATCAAGATTTCATATAACGATGCATGACGATTTATTTATTAATATATGTGCATTCTCTAATTTTATTTTTTCTTTTGTAAATAACACCACCATCAGGAAGTAGAAAGCGAAACTCGAAGTTTCTAAACTCGCAACAATAATTGTATTTATTATAAAAATACTGACATTCATTAATTTTACGAGACTGAACGAAGGAACAAATCGTGTATTTCGATAGAGAAAAAATAAAAAAAATAAAAACATTAAAAGAAAAGAAAAAAATGAAATAAAATAAAATAAAATAAAATCAAGCAACAAACCGATGCGTACGTATGAATGCACGATTGTTGAGATTTCTGAAAGAATTGCCGTTTAGTGACAACATTTAAAACAAATGACATACGTATATCGTTTTATAACATACCGATGATACAAAATAAAAATGAAAAAATTTAAGATAATTCGTTTTCCAATACTTTAATTCTTATTTTTATTTTATTTTTAACGCTCTCATTCAAACTTTGATTAATATTGTTATCATTCACGGTACAAAGTCACAATATAAAACACGACTTGATTGATTTCTAATCTTCGTCTTATTGAAAAGTAAATTATTATCATGGAAAAGCAGCTCTAATATTCTTGTATACTGCAATGATCCTGCACGAATACGATACGTTTTGAATAACGCACAAGGAATACAGTGTGATATCGTTATTATTTAGACTACAAACAAATTATAATATATCCTATGTGACTTATGGATTTAATTGACAAAAGCACAATCATCGGAATTATTAATATCGACGTTATCTTCTCCGAGTCTACTACTGGAGTGGAATGTAATATAATTAATTATCTTATAGTTTTATTATTATCGTGATACAATCTGCAGAGTTGATTTTTTTTCTAATGAATTAATTATGTTTTATTTTTTTTTACAATTAGATTAAGAGATTGTGTTGTAATAAAACAAAAAAGGAAAAACTTAACCTTGTACTTAAAAACGTAGTAACAGTTGGTATAAAAATTTAAACTTAATTTTTAGCCTATTTCCAACATAAAACTGTTTATAATACAAATATATATATATATATATATATATATATATATATATATATATATATATATATATATATATATATAATTTTATTCACATAGAATGAATCGTATATACAAGTATTTGTATACTTACATTTATTTTCATATTTAAATATGTCTTGTTACATATAAACTGCCACCATTCTTAATTTTTCTTTAATAGAAAGAAATTTGCATAATGGATAAAGTAAATGAGTTTATAGCACATCTTAGTATGATTAACCACAACCACCCTTTCCACAACAACTGCGCTTGGGTGGCCTATATCTTCGAGAACTGTCTCCCATTAATGGATTATACCCTGTAAAGATGTATATAAAGAATTTGCACATAGGCCTAGTAAATATATAAAGTACCGAAATACTTACCTGATTTTGACTTCGTACCTCTTGATGTGGAGGGTTCATCTTTGCTTCCATGGCCCACGATACCTCCATCTAGCAAATTACTAACTTCTTCTTTTTTCTTTTGCTTACGCTAAAAAAAAAAGAAAAAAATAAATAATTGTGTTTAAAAATATCTTTTACACATTCAACATTATCATGCATAACACAAATTTAATATTTAATAAAATATATACCTCTTCCTCTTTTTCTTTTGCTATTAAAGTGGATTTAATATATTGTTCTTGCATTTTTTGTCTAGAAGCTTCCACCGCTGATAATCTTTGTTGCAGAAGATCAGAATCTAAAAAAAAAAAAATACAAAATATAATTTAAATAAAAATTTGAAATATTTATCATATTTATAATGATAAAATCTTACTCTTATGATATTTTGCTGCATACTCTGCCTCGTCTTTCTTAATTTTCCACTTTGTATATATATCTCGAACGTACGGATAAGTATACCATATTACTCCTACTAAAGCAACGATATACCAACCAACAGAAGCTACATAAGCCCAAGCTGAAAAGAAATTTCATGTATTTATCAAGACTTAAAGCAATAAACTTTTTAATTCTTCATATATTTACATTTTTTTTTGAAAAATAATAAATATTAAACTTTGACACGAGTATTATAGCAGATATAGATTAATGAAAATAACGGAATGTTAAAAATATAAAAATGAATATTATGATTTCATTATACACCATCATTACATTTATTGGCGTATAATTACACGTACCCATTTGAAAATAAAAATTTAATAGCAACATTTCCTTTGTACGACAATTTGAATAATTTGCGTGCGTCAAACTTTCACCACAAACGTTTTGATGACACGTAAACCATTGAAACGAACATCCACAAGATCAACTACTCCGACTATCAGTTGCAACCTTAAAAAAATTAAACGTCATATTATGCTAATTACGAAATCAATTTTGAATTTATCTCAAACAGAATTTCGCATACGCAAGCAATTAGTTCTGAAATATGCGAGAATTAAACAGCTAGTGTAATAGTAAATTTCAAAATTTTCGTTATTATAACATACAACGACAAAGTTATTATACATACTCTACAATACTAAACGTTCAGTAGATTTTTCTAGTATGTAGATGGCAAAACAATCGGGCGCTCAGGAATGTACCTATGAAATTACGAAGGGTACCATACTTTTGTTTTGTTATTTGTATGATGTCTGTGGAAATTATTGTATAATGATAATCTTAAGTTTTAATATAAATAACATATAATATATAATCAATAATAAAATATTGTATAAGAAAAATTTATAACAATATACTTCAATACGATACGTGCCAAAAATATGGCTTTGTTAGTACACTCAGTATGTCGGGAGAAGTGGACACATTGAGAATAAATTTCTATATGCACTTAATATATTTTGATTTATTATTACAACTTTTTATATTTCGATAATTACTGCGGTTAAAGAAAGAGACGTTAATACGGAAGATATACTTCAATATACAATTATTTATACATACGCAAGCGCGCAATTCAGAAGAAAGACGTATATGAATATATACGTTGAAATATTTCTACCATAACCTAATTTTGCAAATACGCACTAGGTCATGTATACAAACAAAATGTTAAATGTTCGTGTTTACTTGAAAACGTTCGCTTAAAATTCATTGAGAAGTATACGTATTTGCGGCTCGTAATAATATAAAGAAAAATATGTGTAACCCGATATGAGAGCTAAGTGATGTCTATGTAAAGAAAATTTGTAGCATATTGTATAATAATTTGAATATATATTATTAAAGGTGAGTGAATTTTCTTCCATATATAATATTTCATTATATTTTTAATGAATAGATTTTTTTAATATATATTTGAACTTATTTTGTATTCTTATAGAATAAACAAATAGATATTTATAACTATTTTATTGATATAGTAAATTATGAATCTTATAAAATCATAATTATGAGAAAAATATTATGATTTAATATTTGTTCTATAAACTTAATGTGGGTTCCTTATGTATTTTAGATAATTATTATCACAGATTATGGAAATGCAACGTACAAGAAATTGAGGTAATATTTATATTGTCACATCTTAACATTCAAGATACATGCAATATTTGATACAAATGGATACCTACGAATATGACATAATCATACGTCATCCAAGATGTATAATTCACTTGGATGTTGATTGTTTCTATGCACAAGTTGAAATGTTGCAACATCCAGAATTTGAAGGAAAGCCATTTGGCGTTCAACAGAAAAATATGGTTGTTACAAGCAATTATATAGCTCGAGGATATGGTATTAAAAAATGTATGCCAATGCAAGAAGCCTTACGTTTGTGTCCAGATTTGGTCCTAGTAAATGGCGAAGACTTAACAATATATCGCCAATATTCTGCAAAAATAATGGATATATTACATCAATTCACTCCATTAATCGAAAGGTTAGGCTTGGATGATAATTTCTTGGATGTAACATCAATCGTAGAAAAATACATTTCATCTAATAATGAGTCAAATGAAAATATAAATGATTCAACTGAAGATGATTCAAAAGAGATAATTGGTAATGTGTTTGAAATAACTGATGAAAAATGTCCCTGTGGTTGTCATTTACGATTAGCCATTGCATCCAAAATTGCATCTGAAATAAGAAATCGAGTTCAAAAGGAATTAAATATTACATGCAGTGCTGGAATTGCACACAATAAACTGTTAGCAAAGCTATCAGGATCTCTTTATAAGCCCAATCAACAAACGCTAGTATTCCCTTGTAGTGCGCCAAAGTTATTATCCTCTTTAGGTTCTATATCTAAAATACCTGGAGTAGGACAAAAAACTAAAGAACTATTAATATCAAAAAACATAAAAACTGTTGAAGATTTACGTAAAATACCACTGCATGATCTAGAATTGAAAATTGGTAAAGACCTAGCAAGAAAATTAAAAGATAATGCGGAAGGTATAGATGAAACTGCTGTAAAACCATCTACAAAGAAACAATCTATTGGTATAGAAGATGGCTTTAAAAGTGTTTCTTTAGTGGGGGAAGTGGAGTCACGACTCAGTGCATTATTGCGAAGATTAACTGAGTTAGCTACCGAAGATGGTAGAATACCAATTGCCATGAGAATAACAGTAAGAAAGCACGATTTCAATAAGCCCAAACGAGAGACCAGACAGTGCGCCATACCAAAACATTTGCTTCCTTCCACTAAATCTGGCATTTATGACCATGCTAAAATGTTAACACTAGCTATGAAACTATTTCATCGTGCAGTCGATATTTCTAAACCATTTCATTTGACTCTTTTAGGAGTAGCTTTCACAAAGTTTGAAGAAAGATCTTATGGCCGGAGTAGTATTACTTCCTTCTTACGAAAACAAGTAGCTGTTCAATCTATTTTGGATATAAGTTCAGAGGAAGGTATTTGTGACATTAGTTTGGGATCACCTATGAGTATAAATCAGGATAGTAATGATAGCTCTGAACATTCCTTATCCGCAACAAGTTTGGCAAACTCATTATCTGGCATTAATGGGTCTCCAATCTCCAAATTGACGATTGGTAGCAACCAATGTACAGAAGACGATTTATTAAGCGAGGTAGAACCACAGTTAAAAAAAACAAAATTAGAAGTATGGTTAAATGGTCGTAGAGAAACGCCCAGCAACGAAATGGCAAGTTTGAGGCTTGGACCTTCACCAATGCAAATATCACCAAAAATGGATAACACAGTTCTTAAGACCTTACCTATTGATTTACAAAGAGAAGTCAGTCGACCTTGGCCCACAACCAGCAAACCTAAACCAAACAATATACTTAAATATTTTATAGCTAATAAGTGACCGAATTATGTGGCCTATTATATATTAAGGCCATTTTTTACATATATTTTCATGACTTCAACATTAGATGGCAGCATCTTGAGACTCATTAGAAACTTATTAGTCTCATTTAAAATAAATTGTATTAAATTATAAATCTAAATACTCTAGAATTGAATGTTCTAAATTCGTATGTTGCATACAATGACACTAATGTAATGTGTTGCCTTATTTGTACAAATTAAGACTGTTACATACACTATTGTAAAAAATCATAATTCAATCACACACGTCTGATATAAAATATGGTAAAATAATTCGCGTTAACAATTTTGATGAATATAAGCATTTAATAATATATTACATAAGTACAATAAATAATTATATATATTTAATGTTACTTTTGGATAAAATATTAATAATGGCACATGTATTCTTTCAGAACAGTTTCATAAGAAACAAAAAGAAAAGCATTATGAAATGTTAAAAAGGTGCTGACATTTGACTTTGTATTTTATATGTAATGGATAAATAATTATATATTTTAAAATTATAAGAAAAATTTATATTTTTAGTACTGTTAATGCTACACTGTAATATATACCAATATTACAAAAATCATCACGTACATATGTTGTTATCTGTACCATTCAAAATAACTAAGAATAAGTGATATTCGTTTAAAAACATTTACATAAGTATTTAAATACGAGTAAATTTTATCGAAATAAATTCTACGTTAAAATGTGTGTTTCAGAACTTCTTAGACAATCTACTAAAGTAATTGATTGTAATCGTTATATGGATTATGAAAAAAAATATATAACGTTTGGTTACTATTATATATTAATAAAGAAATATAAAAAAGCAGATTATCCTCAGAACGTTGTGAATAAAATCAAAATAGTACAATCCTTATGCCACTAGTTAGCGTTTTCCATCGATGGATTATGCTAAAAGTATTGCTAACTACTATTCGTATATTGATTTAATTTGATAAATAAAAGGACATTAGAATACTTTAATATGATAATTTCACTTACATTTGTAAGAAAAAAGATATAAAGATTTATGAAAATTTATACATTTTTACTTTATTTTAACCTTTCACAATAAGTTGCCAACTTCGCTTTCTATCCATGTGTAATGATGTACAGTTAAATACAATGGAAATACAACATTATGTGGCAATTTTTTAAATTTTATTTTAATGACGATATATTATCTGTTCTTTAAATGAATTTTTTATTTCCTCTGTTAAAGTGGTAAGTCTATTTCACTTTATATTAAAATGAAATGTTAATAACATTATTGTTACGAATACTACAAATATTTCGTTTCTTAAACATTTGTTTTTAACATTTTTATTTTATTTACAGGGTAGCATAGATATTTTGCAATAAATTCATCCGATCTTATATAAATTAAGGTCTAAAGAAAAAAACAAGAAAGCTATTTTTAAATATTTATTGAAAACAAAATAGTTTAAACTTGGCATATATCAATGTCATTGGAAGATTGGAAGGAAAAAGAAAAATTATGTTATATTTCGCAAGAAAATATGATAAACACAGTTCAAGAGGAAATGTTTCCATATGTTTCTGAAGAAGTAGAGGTTAGAACATCTAAAGATATCGAAGATGAAGTACAAAATAAAGACAGTAGTGTAAGACCTCTACAACCATCGGATAGCTATAATGGAGCCATAAGAGACACTTATATTTGGTCTCAAACAATCACTGACATAGATGTACTTATAAAGCTACCAAATTCTTCTTTAAAAGCCAAGAATCTTCGAGTTAATATAGAAACACAAAGAATAAAGATTGAAACAATGCAGAGACCGGAAATATGCAATGAAAGAATCAAAGAACCAGAATGGACTACCATTTTTGAGGGTGAACTAATATTTAAAACGAAGAAAGATGAGTCTGTATGGAGTTTAGTATCTGGATATGTCAGTGTGCGTTGAAACAAGTTGAGAGACACTGGATACAATATGTTGGAGTATGGATAGGAAGTATCTAAGTGTCTAAGTAGCTAAGCATTGTGAGCTTATCTTCTGTTTGTAGATACACCTTGAGAAAGTATCTGAACGATGGTGGGATGCTCTTATTATGGAAGAACCTAAAATAGAGCTGAATAAAATAGATTGTTCAAGAAATCTATATGAAATGGGTTTAACAGAGCAAATGAAGGTAGAAGAATTAATGTGGAATCATCAACAAAAACTTCTTGGCAAACCTACATCAGATCAATTGGTAATTTGGTGTATAGAAAAACCCAATGATTCATTTATGCGTTACATGGTTTCATAATTAATAAATAAATATCTATTTTCAGAAAATGGAAGCAATTATGAAGAAAGCATGGAATGCAGAAGGATCGCCTTTCGAGGGTACATCTTATGATCCATCCATAATAAAATTTAATTGAAACTAATTAAATATAAAACACATGAGATAAACTTCATTGTTTTATAATGTTTGTTAGGAATTAAAGTTTCCGAAAGGTCCAACTTTATAATTACAACACATTATATTATAATTTTGTACAGATTAAACAAAATATCAGTTTTGTTGAACTCGATCATTATTTAATACGCATTTCTTTCTAAACGTTTAAATATAACTACTAAAGCATACTATATCATTAAATAATAAACAGTGCCACGGCATCGAACTTGCCGCGTATATTTACCTTTGGTAAACAACTCTCTCCACCTGCCGTTACGCCATCTGAAAGTACCAAGATTCAATTACACATATGTATGTCCAATGGGTCCTGTCATGCCCACGTTTAGTTGGATTTATCTTGGAGCGTGTTGAGCACCGCTGTTGCGAGTAAAAGAGACAGGTAACGTTCTATCTACCTGAGCTAAGTTGGCATAAGTGGGGGTCCCACTATTCTCTCTCTCTCTCTCTATCTATCTTTCTCTCTTTCATTCCTTTGCTCCCTCTCTTTTCTTCTCTCTCTCCTTGGGTCCAAGCTTTTCTCCGAGGTGAGTATCGGGCCGTTAGTCTCGTGCCGTAGGAGAGAGCGGTGGTAATGCGTACCGCGAAAGATCGCGTTCGACGAACAGCAACGTACAACTAATCTCAATTGATCCCGATCAACGAACCTCGAACATTTCGTGCGATCTTCGATATCCAGTGGTGTATTTTTTTTTTTTTAATACTATTATTATTATTATTATTATCGGAGAATATAATTATTTCTCGATCTCGACTCTTTTTTTCTCCGAGAGAGCAGAACCACGAAAGAGAGAGAGAGGAAGAGCGAGAGAGAGAGAGAGAGAAGCAGTTGGTTCGTGGACCGGATTGGTGAACTCATTCTATCTCTTTCTCTCTCGTACCTATATCACAGATAGGATTCACGGATGAACCAAAGGCCGTTTTCTTCATCTTTATATTCTTCTTACTCGTCCTCCTCACCGCCGTAACATTGTAACGGTATACGGGGGTGAAGCTCTCTCTCTTGGAAAAAAATAATAAAAATATTTTTGGATATATATATATATATATATATATATATATATATATATATATATACTCCGAAGAAAGAAGAAGATAAAGAAGACATCAGGATGCCCTGTTCCGCGGTAACGCTGTCCCTCGCGACCATAACCGGTATCATTGCCACTGCACTACTAGCGATTGCCTTCTCCACGGATAATTGGCTCTACACCGAGGTCAAACGTGCCCAAATTCAGGTTCGTAGAACATCGCTCTTGACTTATGGAAATTCAACACCTTTTACGTGAGAAACGATCCCGACGACTAGCTTTTCGGAATGTCATGGTGGCATGGCCGTTCGTTTTTTCGACGAAGAAAAAAGGAAGATATATATATATATATATATATATATATATATATATATATATATATATAGAGAGAGAGAGAGAGAGAGAGAGAGAGATTGTCTGATCTTTACGAAAAGTGAGAGAGAAGATAAACTACATTAATTAATTGCGTTGTATATAGTACACATATATTTTTATTTACGTATTTATATGCCCAAACTTATCAATCATAATAATTTTAATACCGAATAGTTCGATCGTACAGGTGGTTGTTTTAGGTGATAAACGGTATAGAATAGTAACTTTCAATGTTGTGTGTTGATGTAGGACGGTAGAGACAGGTAGAAGAATTATTATTATTATACGGGGAATTCAAAAGAACGCGTACGACGTGCTCGGAAACGAACTTAGAATGAATTTTTCAGTGTTAACGCTTCAAAGGGAAAATGGGGGGCGAGGGAATATTACGTCCTGCGTAAAATATATCTTGAAATTTTTATCACAACGAGCGTTCTTTTATTTCTCGCGCATCCTTAATATTAGAATTTATTTATATAACGTATGTCGAACATTTTTTAAAAATTATTAATTTAATTTCATTTAATTTTTTTAAATTATTAATTTAATTTAATTTATTTAAAAATTATTAATTTAATATAATTTAATTTAACTTTTTTTTAAATTATTAATCGTCGTACTTTCTTTCCTCGCGATTCGAACTCACGCTTATGGAAAAATTCTTTGAACTAGATTTTTTTACTTATGCAAGCTAAACTCTTTGCGTAATTATTTTTGTCCTTTCTTTTTTAAATTAAGTTCCGTGAAAATTAATTATCGAAATGAGGCAGTGGATGTACAGAAAGTTGCAAATGTATAAATTAAATCGTTGAGATTCGACTTTCTCTCTCTCTCTCTCTCTCTCTCTCTCTCTCTCTCTCTTTCTCTCTCCTCCTTTTATCAATTTTATAGGTTATCTTCCGCATTTTACAAAGTAGCGGGAATTCGTGAAATGCCACGTAAACGCCGACTTACTTTCTATTTTCCCGAGCGATGTCTAACGCTTCGTATAGAGGATAGAATATTTTTTTTTCTTTTTCTTTATTTTTTTGTTAATTATTTTAAATTATTTTTCCTTTTTTATTTTCTTTCTTTTCCTTTCCTTTCCTTTCCCGTAGATCGAGAAACGTTCGATTTTTCTTTACCTTTTTCAACTTTATGCTTCGTTTAGCGCTGATTCGTATCGAAACCGCAATGGGCGATTAACTTCGAGTCTCTATAACGAATATATTTACCATGAAGCGGCGAAAACGTGAAAGTTAATTGCGGTTCATTACAATTTCTTTGACCGTATTCATCATCTCCCCTTCACATCTTTAAAATCAACAAAATTTTATACGCCTTGCTTCCCAGTCATTCTAACAAATTAAAGAAGATAATCAAAACGATAATTCTCTTAGATAGTGTACACCGTAAAATAGTTCGGCATCTTTAAAATAAAAGAAAAATATTCCGGTTGATGAATCTTCTCGACATCCGTCGTCCTTGTCGCAGGTGAACGTTCGGGTCGAAGGTCAAGTTCACCCCTCGAGTTGGTCTATAGCATCGCGAACGGAAGAATTTCTCACGACAGTCGTGTGTAATCTTGCAAGCGAGCCTTAACGCGATAGTTAAAAACTAGATAAATTACGTGTAATTACGGTACAATATGGAGCTGTGCGTCCGCCTTTTATATTTTTCCTTAACATCATTTTTATTCATAACGTAATTACGAACGTGACTTGTTAGATAGTGTGTTGTAAAATTTATTTATTATTTCGAAGAAATTTTGTTAGAAAATATTTTGTAAGAAAAATATTGATCTACGCATATAATTAAGAAAAATAATAAATACGCACGATCAGGATAATATTGATATTTTGTTTATATGTACTACTGTACTATATGTAAATATGTAGCTATTACATATAACAGAATATTTCATTGTGAACTATACCATATCGACATCAAAAAGTATTTATAAATATTATCTATATTAACGATCGAATGTTGTCGATTTAAACGTTTTAGATAATTCGTGAGAGAGAAGAGATTCGTTGATCAATTGAATATCATGGATCCCTCTTGAACATCGAATTGATTCTATTTTACTAGGTCATAAGGAGCCTAATATTTCTTTCAATTTTGTTTTTGGACACCTGTCCTTTTCTCTCTTCTCTCTTCATTCGTTACCTTCAGAACGATCGACATTCCGAGCCGCACCCATTCTCTCAAGTACGTTGACTCAACGAGTTTTGCTTTTAGCGTTCGATGCAACGTGCAACGTTTACTGTGTTCGTTCGTCGAAACTAAAATCTATTTGGAGAAAATTACCTACGAAATTCTAGATCTTTTTTCTTTATCATATACGTTTCGCGGATTTATTTCACAATAGGTAAGAAATAATTTGAGGAACGATTAGTTCGCAATCATTGCGTTGCAATACAACTGCGACTGTATTAAACTGCATTTTATATTTGATTAGACAAAAGCTATTCCGTATAGTATGATATTTCATACTAAACTATACCATATATAGTTTATCGGGATCAAAAAGTATTCACAAATACAAACAATTTTAATAATCTTTATCTATATTAACGTTGAACGTTCTCTAATGACTTTGTCCTAAGACAAATCGATTGAAACTAGCTTAGCTGTTTTATATAAATATTATCTTTCATGCATCTCGTTTATAAAATTTAATTATATTATTAAAGTAAATATAAGTAAACACTTTGTTGCGTGTGTATATTTCCTCGCCTCGTCCTTTTTCACATTCGTGAGAGAATCTTTGAGATGGAAGAAACGTCGACGTCAATTCTCTCGACGATCCGGAGAGGGTCGGTTTCGCGCTCCGCATCGTACAGTTATGTTACCTGTTCTCCGTCTCATTCTAACGAGTAGGTGATTACGACATAAGCGTGTACAGCATTGCCGGTGTGCATACTTGCGAGTAAGGCGAGGTAACAATTCCACGGACGCTTTTACATTAGGAACGCAACAACACACAGAGATCAAATTCATTTAAACATCCTTGAGGTACGAGAAATCGTCCTGTGTATCCATGTATCTTTCAATCTCTCCCACATTGTCCATTATATTTCCTTCTTAGGGAAAATATTGAATGACTAACACGGAATAACATTCTTTTCTTTGTTCCAAAGTAATTATTAATTTGTTTTTCTTTTTTCCTTATATATATATATATATATATATATATATATATGATTTACATCAACATTTATTTTATTTTATTTTATCTTTTTCGTGTGTCCCTACGAACGATCCAAGATGGCCGACCTCGTACATAACACGTGACATGTGCACTTTCATGGCGGGTTATTTCAAACGCAACTTCGATCGATTATCTACGTGAACGTTGTAGATACGTTATCGTACGAATTGTATAGAACGGGCAAAGAAATGCGGCATTGAATCGATTCGCATTATCGTGTAAAAAAATTCAAATGAAAGCTGCTGAGAGTGACGCTTATATATACATATGTATATACATTTCAGAAGCAAAATGCGTTATTTAGAAACGGGTTTCGTGGTGAAAGGTATCGGCAAGTTTTAACACGATGATTTTTCGATCGAGCTCGACCAATCGATCGTTAAAACGTCATAGGATATCACGTTGAACGAGACGAGAAGAGGAAAAGGAGGATAATAAGAATGCAGGTGGTTCCTTGCATTGTTTCGGATGTTACACATTGTTGTTGCTAGTCGGTAAAGGAGAACATCTATTTATCATAAAAAAGAACGCGCGAATTAAGATTTAATATTTTTATTATTATTTATAAATTACATATATATGTATATTAATAAATACATATATATATATATATATATATATATATAATTATAAATAAAATTTATATATATATGTATATATATATATATTTTTATAAATAATAAATATTTTTTATATTATTAATAAAAAATTTTAATTTTTTTTCTTAATTAATATTTTTTATATTATTAATAAAAATAAAATCGATAAATTGGTGATAATTATTTTAATTAACATTATGAAATTGAATTGCCATTTTCATGGTTCACGAAACGTAAGAAAAGTAAACTGGTACTAGTACAAGGACGACTTCACGTTCAAATTGAATATTCATATCCTTTCTTTTAGATAGTTAAACGCTCACGTATTTATCTATTTATTTATGTATGATCTCTCGTTTTATTACATAAAATAAAAACATATCTCCAAGTGTATCAGGTTTGTTTTTAACTTCTCTTAAGAAGGGTCGTATTACATGTTTTCGTGTTTCCACGATCTCGTGTACAAACTACTTTATAACAATTACTATTTACAGAAAGCGTAGCATGCGTTCTCACGAGAAGCCGTACGTTCTCTCTCAGGTGACATTCCCGTAGAATCGCGCTTTCCTTTCTATCAAATTGCCGAGGATCGACACCGTGGCTTCTGTGTGTCAGAATAGTGGCGAATATAATGACAACGTGAAAGCTGAATGAAATGAACGTAGGTCTTCCGTTGGGTACTCCTTCAACTTTTTTTATTCACCTGTATCGAGTCCGATCGTTTGTTACGACACATTTTTATTTTTTATCTTAGATCTAACCGTTACAAAAATTGCAATAAACGTATTTATTTATTTATTTATTTTATTTATATAAAATAAATAAATACATATATATAATTATAAATAAAATTTATAATTATGTATATATATGTATTTATTATATTTATAAGTAATATTTATTTTGTTTTATTTAGATACGTCTGATAGTTTTGAGGAAGATGTTAGTTTGCGATCACATCGGCCATCTTGAAAGGATATTAAAGAATGAGGTTATATAGTAATACATACATATATATATATACGTATATATTTAACACGTATGTAGGCATCGGTAATCGATTTACTCGAAGAAATCTTTACGGAGGATGAATTAAACGAAAGGAATGTTGCGCTCAGCATCGATGTATCTCTTTCAAGGTTAAAGAGATTTTCCATGTATAGTTTCACATCATATCTGCCACGTACGATTACTAGAAGTCAGTAATTCAGGAAAAACGTAGGTCGTCATGGAATCTTTTCTCTAGTGCTATTTGATTTTTCTTATATTCATTAGAGTAAAAGAATATCGAAATAATTTGACCTTTATTATCGCGTACAATACGCGTGGATTGCCTTGTACTCGATTGACCATCAGAAACGAAGATGATTGTAGGCGTAACTGACGAGCTTTTCACTCGTAATGGATTAAGAAATTTACTGACTACTATTGTAGTTTTACAATGTTATCGACTATCTTATGAAATTTTATATTGAAATCGTTCAATAATATTTTCTGTGAATATCTAGAGATAAATTTTCTTTTTTATTTCTTATTATTTTTTAATGAATTTTTTTCTTTCTTTTTTTTCAGCAATATGCAGGCAAGCACACCGAACAAAGTCATCTGATAGATCAAATGAATGCAAAGTATTATTACTATACAAGAACTCAGGGTCTCTTCAGGATATGTTATCCCAAAGAAAGACCACCTACGGGTAAGATAACTCATAATACTTATTTGTAATTTTATATGAACGTTGTATATAAATTAAAGGGAGAAATTTTACATGGTAATAGAACAGACGGAAAGAAAATAAAAAATTTTTATCTAGATGTAACGAAAAATGAACTATTAATGAGTTACTCATCTCTATTTTTACAAACAACTTCTTTGATTCTCTATAACTCAAATTTTGGTCGGATCCAAAAGAAAAAATGATATAACACAAAAGTTATAATTATTACTTATACTACTGATATTATGATGATACAATAAATATAACTTATATTTAAAGAACGTTAAGTAACATTTAATTTTTATACGATAAAAGGAAATAAAATCTCGAATTTCAAATATATATATATATATGTATATATATATATATATATATATATATATATATATATATATATATAACTTTAAAGTTATATGACATTATAGGGGGTTAAGAGTCACTTGTTTAAAATAAATTTATAAATTGAGTATTTTTAAATAAATTCAATTTTTGAGACACGTATATAATTTCTTCTGTTTCTTAAATAAGAAAAAAATATATGCATACATATCTTTTGTAATTGATATAATCAAAACTGTAGGGTCATTGTATACGTTTCTTTAATAAATAATATCACGTTTCGCCTAGCATTATTAAATTTTATCGCGCCAGTGCGTCCAGTGGATTTAAACAAGCGCATACATACCTAACATATACATACTACAATGTTATCTTCTACGTGTGCAGCGTGAGCGCATGGCCGCGATTTCGATACCCGTTATAACACAAATTCTTCAACGTAAATTACTCGATCGACGACATCGCATCTTCCTTGGTAACGATAAGATTTTGTAACAAAGCACGATGGAGGTACCAATCATCGTGGTATATCTTTCTCTCCTGTTTGGATGGTTGCAATCAGACATTGCAATAGCGTTCCATATGGAAAAGGTTACACCTTTCGGTCGATCCGTTATTGGCATTAAACTACCAGTGAAATGTGCTCTATGCTCTCTCTCTTTCTTTGTTCATCTTATATAGCAAGTACGTAAAATATGCAATCTGCCAACGCATAGTTAAATTATCCGCAATCCTACATATTTCGATTAAAATAAATCTACAATGAGATACATTTTTTTTTAAATAAAAAAGAGATAGTAAAAGAGTATTTACATAAGTTGTATACTATATTTTTATATTAATTTTTCTTTTATTTAAAATACATTTATTT
This sequence comes from Dolichovespula sylvestris, assembly GCA_918808275.2. Taxonomy (NCBI): domain Eukaryota; kingdom Metazoa; phylum Arthropoda; class Insecta; order Hymenoptera; family Vespidae; genus Dolichovespula; species Dolichovespula sylvestris. The sequence continues at coordinate 1,685,828 of OU964965.1, forward strand.
TCAATGAATAATTAAAAATGTGTATATAAAGTATCTACCTTTTACGAGTTTCTTATGTAAAGTTAATTAGTTTAAAAAAAGAACAGAAAAAGAATTAAACTGAAGATTAAACCAAGCAGTTTACCGTATCCAAGAAAACGTGAAATTTCGATACGTGTTTCCCATTAACTTGTAATCGAGAAGAGAAGAGAAAGGTAACTCCTTTCGTAGAAATATCGATAAGGACGTCTAATCATATTTTATACTGTGAAAATCATTTGGCCAGACTTCCTGGTGAACGTCGCCGTCATTTATGCAAAAATCGTGAGCTCGCATTCGTAATCACCGGTTCACAATGTGACACCAGGAATTATGCAAAATACTTGATGCGTATGTACGACGGATTATTTTCTCGGCGGATCGTAAATCTGCTGACATTGTCGCTCATTATAGACATATATGTAGATACTTACCTAGGTATGTGAGTATGTAGAGACGCTGTAAAATGCGCGAAGCGAATCTTCTTACATGATAGTGGGTTATTTTTATTTTTATGCTTATATTTTGTCTTTATTTATTTCCTTTACTTTATATTGTTTATATCATATCAATATTCTTCGGGAAGAATCAAAGGAAGCGAAATTTTTCTGTCTAGAAAAATTTCGAATCAACGCTTCAGAAATGATCCGTACCTATTCGAACTTTTAGAGCATTAAATTTATCTCCCGATACGCTTGAATAGTCACGAGGATTATTGGGTATAACGTGGTTAGACGATCGGAAACGATAATTTTGATGGAAAGAGAAAGAAAATAATAAGACGCGTATGATCGTTACGAAGATATTCTCGAAAATGAGAACCAATCATCGTAAACCATAGTAAATTCAACGACATTTCTTTTGGCAGTCTTATTTTTAGGAAGCAGTTCCTCTTATATGAAAATATTTTATATTTAATATTCCACCAAACGGCACGATTAACAGTATCATATTTTTACACGTTTATGCAAATTAGTCCGTCTATAGTTTTTAATCGTTGTTATAAATATTTCCACTTATCGTACGATTAAAATCGAGTAAAATAATATTCGGTGACTTTCGGAGAAAAAAAGCAAAAAAAATTTCCATGAATTAATTAATAGATCGGGTTTCAGTTTGCCAAAATGACAGCATTCGATACCAGTATTTCGAAAACGACGAAATGAACGAAGCAGTGTCACCGTAGCTTGTGCGTAGCATATTCTCTTGAGTCTCGAAAAGTACGTGACCTAGAATGCAAGGCGCTATCGCTGGGCTGCTGCTGCTGCTGCCGTCGAACCTACGTAGGCTGTTAGCATCACTTTGTTGTGTAAAACGTGTAAAATACATACGTGGTACCATTACGTTAGTAGTGAGATAGTAATAATGCACACACATATACACGGTTTAGGTTGGTCAATAAATAATATCGGAACAATTTGTAGTATTTTATATCTAATAATTTATAGTATTTAATATCTTATATTTTATATTTAATAATCTTATTATTATAAAATTCAGTATTTTATAATAATAATAATAATAATATATATATATATATAAATATAATATATATATATATATATATATATATATATATATATATATATATGTTTTATATCTAGTAATAAACTACACCAGTATTTTTTACTATAAATTCTAACATTTCTTATTACCTAATCCGATACTGTACTATTATATTATATTATTATATATATATTTGATTGGCCAATGTCCATTGTCAGAATTTTTAGTGCTCTTGGTCTTAATAGATAACACTAAGACAAATAAACAATACATAATAATACTAAATAAAATATTATAAATCTCTCTCTCTCTCTCTCTCTCTCTCTCTCTCTCTCTCTCTTTGTCTCTTTAATAATTTATAGTTGAAATTTCTTAATTTTAAAAAGTAATGGAATTTATTTAAATAAAAAATATTTAGTATTCTGACATTATTCATTGGTCAACTTAATATTATATTATATTATATTATTTAGATATAAAATAATGAAAATTCATCTATTACTTATTGATTAATATAATACATACATATAGAGTTATCGTGACGTCAACTGTCGATCAGTTTCGATGGTTTTTTCGGGAAAACAATACTATTAACAGAAAAATCTTAATCACTGCTAAACACCATTTCGGAAGCCTCTTTTATGATGGAAACGAAACCGCATCTCGTCCGCTCTGCAGGTCGACCGCTTTCACGCTTTTCAGACGCATTTTCAAATATGTTGAAATGTCCCAAGTTTCTTTCTCTTATTGTATTGTGTCCTGCTATTTCACAAAGCCGATTAAATCGGTAATACGTAGTTAGGTAGCTAATTACAAAAAAAAAAAGAAAAACGGAATTAATTGTCCATTAACGTAGATTATTCTTTTTAATTCATAAAATTCCACCTCTATACAGTTAATACTATTAATTAAATAATATTACGATAAATAAAGAAGAAATTTCTAATTTTCATTTGAAAAGAAAAAGAACAAGAACATTAGAATTGTTTTCTTGTTTAATTTATTCGTATATACAAGAATAATTCTCAGAGTTATCATTATTGTATGTATACTCAATGAAAGTAGCTGGGATTATGTCTGGCATTCGTGAAAAAAAAAAAACATTTGTTTTAATTTCCGGCATAATCATACATATATGTATATATAATTTTACATATAGTGAAGGATACGTAGCGCTTCACTTTCTATCTATCTGATCGGATTTACGTGGATTATAATATAATGTAAGAACAAGTCGGAAACCTTTCATCCCGACAGTCGTCATCTGGACAGCTGTCACCCGGAATAAATTTATATTATTCATATAAATTATATGTAATTTTTTTACAAAACTAATAGATTATATTTTGATAGATATAATATTTAACAGAGGATCATTTAACGAGTTTTCTTCTTTCTTTTATTTTTTGGTTTTAGATTTTCTTTTTTTTTTATACATTCGTATGAAAGTTAGAATATTGTTTTTTTTACCTTTCAATCCGTATTCTTTTCCTTTCCGATGAATTCCGATGAGAAGGACATTCCGTCACGGTTATTCGTCGACGTGACGATCGATTTCTTCTAGGAAAGTAACCTTAATTCTTTTTTCTATCACATCTATTTCGTTAATCGTAACGACGTGAGAGTCACACGACAATTCCATTTGCGGTTTACGAAGAGGTGCTCATTCGTTCTATGGCCTATACAGTTATTCAAGAAGTCAACGATCTTGGCATGGCGCCTCCTTTGGGCGAAACTAGATTCGAAGAAGGTCGCGAAGAACGCGTAGAGCGTCGTCGCTTGAATTTCAAATGCTTTGAACGAACGAACGGTACGTGTTTTTCTCGTTGATAAGAGATTCATGCATTTGTAATAAGAGAGAGAGAAAGAAAGAGAGAGAGAGAGAGAGAGAAAGGGAGAGAAAGAGAAAGAAAAAAGAAAGAAATCAAAATTAATGAGGAAAAAGGGGTTTCATGTTAACGAGGAAATGTTTCGATTGGACAGGTTTCAAGGTTACCGTAAATTATACATCGATTTTATTAGATCGTTTGATATTTTTTTCTTCCTTTTTTTATCAATTATATATTAAGAAATTGCGAAGCATTTTAAATTTGTTAAACGTTTAAATTTCTTTCACGCACATAACAAATATAGTCCTAGAATTTTCGTTATATTTTATTTATACTTGTTTGTTATTTTTATCTGACCGGTCTCTTAATTTAAAAGCTCACGTATGTAGAATGGAAAAACTTAAATTACGATAAGAAGTTGGCTGAGGCAAGCATAAAGATCGTATTGGTCTTTGCGAAGGTTTTCCTCGTGCCGAGGAATTCCAGAGTCAGAAATAATGTGAAAGTTGACCTCACATTTTCAGGAATATAATGGTGTTAGTCGTAGCGCAATCACGTTTAACGTAAATGCGCATATATGCTCGCGAAATTACTAGCCTACCGGTTTCTAATCTAAGCAAGAGTCGTTTGATTTTGATTAATTCTTTTTATTGTTTAATAGAAAACTAAATTGACAGACAAGTTACAATGTTCATTCATTTAATGATAACATCAACATTTATGATCGGATTAGTCGTCGTACCGTAACGGAAAAAGAAAGTATGCCCTCTTTTTCTATATTTTGTGTACATCTCAATTTCGATTAGAAAACTTAAAAAAGCAAAAAAGAAAAATTAGCTACAGATTAATAGCGATAAAAGAACGTTACGTAGCGACGTAACCGACAGTAATATAAAGTTTTGTCGTTTGTTGCGTTATTAATTAAATTTTTTTGTTCCTATTAGATTATTAATCAGTCATTTTATACAAACAACCATCAAGTATACAAATTTTATGTTTATTAGATCGTTCATTGGAATTTTCAAGTTGCTAAAAACAAAATGTTTTTAAAGGTTCAAGATTACGTATGCGTTATCAACATAACATCGAACGTTGATATCATCTTCTTTCCTTCTTTGGAAAATAAAGGTCGACCGACGACACGTTCGACGAATAAATCGAATGAAACGACATGGGACGACGACCGGAAACGATACACCGGAAACAAGCGGTACGGGAGAACCGATAAGGCCGTCTGTCGGTCGAAGAACGGTATCACACGAGTTGTATCGATAATTTCGATTGTTCTTCCACTCTTACGATGGGAACTAAGTTCTTCTTCCGCCATAATAATGAATGAACGGAACTATTGACGAATTTCACATTTCTTAATTCTGACGTTGATATCTTTCTATTTCTTTGTTTTTTTTTTTACGTGTTCACACACACACACGCGCGCGCGTAAATATAGTGATATCTGTAATCTATTGTGAGTCAGACACGTTCGATGAAAACGTTTACATTTTGCCTTTCCTTTCCTTCTTAACGATACAAGACGCTTTCCTTTCTTCATCCGTTCGAAAGAACCGCCTTTTCTCTTGTGATTTCGTCACGTGACTCCGTGCGACGACGTTCGCTTATCTCGCCATCTTCCATTTTCCTATTGTGCCTTTTCGCAGGCACTACGATATTGAGATATTTCGCGCGAATGTGTCGGCACACTTTCTTTGAATTCATCATAGGAATTCCTATGTTTCGAATTGTAAATTATATAGCTTTGTTAGATTTACGATGAAAGAGAAAAAGAGAAACATAGAATGGCGGAACTTTCTATATGATTTTCCTTGCTTTATGATCCGATTCGGAAATTTGAGCTTTGTAAAAACTCGAATATTCACGTCTAATTTGATCGTTGATCAATATGGAAAGTGAAGGAGAAGAAAAAGTAAAAGTTGCAATATTTTCGATAAACATGATGTGCTGTTACGAAGAAAGAGAGAGAGAGAGAGAGAGAGAGAGAGAGAGAGTGTGTGAGAGAAAGGGAGAGAGAGAAAAGAACATATAGCAACGCTTGGTACATGTCTTATGATAATTAATTCCAAAAGTAAACGTACTGCACGATATGATTTTTTTTATGATTGATTGTCTTTTATAAATATATATCTTTACAGTAGAGACGTATTTGAGTCCGGTGGAAACACATTGCATGAACATCGATTACTTCATCCCCGACGAAGAAAACCAAACGAGGGACTTCTCCGACGACGCAATGGCTCGATTACGTACGTATGATGCAATTATGTCTTGGTTAGAAGTTTACTGCAATAGTTTGATTGTATAGTAGGACTCGGAATATATGATCGATGATTCGATCGATGACTGAATGTCCATAATTATGTTTTACGTATATCAATGTATATGTATTTGTTTCGATATCGAAACAATAATTGTTTTCTCCATTTGTTTTTTGTGATTTTTAATTTCTTTTTTCTTTTTATTTCTTTTTTTTTATCTCTTTTTTTTTCTACAGACATGGGAAGATCCGTGATCGCTCTCTTCATGGTAGGCTTTCTAGCAATATTTTCTGCCTTTTGGACAGGAGTAGTTGGTTGTTGGCGAAGATCACCAGGAAACATCACGGCAACCGCCATTTTGATGCTATTCGCTTGTTAGTATCCTTACTTTTCTTCGTAATTACGTTTAGTCTCTTGTACGTTCTCTCACATAAATTCGTAAGAAGAGAAAAGAAATAGAAATAGAAATAGAGAGAGAGAGAGAGAGAGAGAGAGAGAGAGAGAGAGAGAGAGAGAGAGAGACAAATTAAAAGTTGTGACGTTCGTTTAGGTTTACTAAGCGCCGGAGGCATGGGACTTTGGCATGGCGTAGAGTATTATGAGAAGGAAAAGATAGTTGGCGAGGAGTACTACCAACAATGGAGCAATGTAAGTAATTAACTAGTTACGTAGATTTCCTTCCTTCCTTTTTGTTTTTTTTTTCTTGTATTTCCTATTTATTTTCTATTTTTTTGTAACTTTTTTCATAACACCGATGAGAGAAAATTCGATCGTAGGTCTGTTCCTGGAATAAAATTAACGAAGTCGCTCGGATAACCATCAAACATTCACTTTTTCAGTGCTAGCCTCGGATCTCATTGTTACAACGTACTTGTCGCGGAAGCTTTTCACTTAATTTTATAGATTAGAATCGTTCAGAAGGAAACTGACGCCAGAAAAGACAAATGGTCCGACATTAATATTCGAAGAGTTGATCCTTTTTTTCCTTTTTTTTCTTTTCTTTTCTCGCAGCATATTGTTGTTGATCCTTGAGGAAGGGACAAGAGTTCGTGCTGGTGGTTTCATGAGAGAAGAATTGCATGGGACCAGGATTATCAACGCAAATAGGAGTAAACAGTAGAAATTTAAGAAGACATTTGCTCGTAGGTTCTAAAGGATAACACAGCGCAATGGTACGACTGGTCGTTTTACATGGCCTGGCTAGGAGTGGCAATGTGTTTAGGCACGATGACACTATTTCTGATCGCGGCATCCTGCTTAAGAAAGGAACGTGCTCGCGAGCAGACCCAGAATGTTCAGTACATCATGCCAGGTGAAACGATGTCCGAGAAACGGACCTGATTAACTTTTCCGTCTTCTTTTTTTTTTTTGAACGCGGTTCTAGGTCCTGAAGGACAACTCACTAATCTCGTACGACTGGTCGTACGTGGTCGCTTGGGTCGGCGTCGGTTGGTCGTTAATCAGCGCGATCTTGTTTAGCGCTGCGGCGATTTGCTTGAGGGGTGAAAGAATGCGCGAGGAGGCGATGAACATGCAGTATCTCATGCCTGGTACATATTTAACACAAACCCCTTTTGCTTTTGCGAAGGACACACTGTGCGCACAGATGTTTGTTTACTTGCTGTTCTTTATCTTTTTTTTTTCATTTTAATTAATAAAATTACAAGGCAATGTGTGCTGATAAATGTGTAATAATTACGTTCTATTATAAAATTTCAAGATCTATATTATTTGCATGAGCGTAATCTTGGCACGTTTATGACAACTAATACCAACAATATTGTTCTCGTTGTAAATAGCGATTAACGGCGATGTCTTTCTCAATGTTAATGATTCATTTGTAACATTATTCAATTATTAGCATTAAGTTTTTGGAACATCATTGTTCCGAGTATTGCCGCATGAATAAACATTCATCCATTGCGTTCAGTATGTTCTACTAACTATAATCACTGATCCGTCGAATGAAAACAAAGATCATGTCTTATAAGCCGAATTGACTGACCCATTAAAAACTAATGTGAATCGTTACGATGAACAAAACTAGGACATAGTTCATTTACAATCGAATAATAATAATCATAATAATAATAATAATAATAATAATAATAATAATAATAATAATAATAATAATAATAATAATAATAATAATAGTATAATAATATAGAGAACCATTAGCGGTAACACTTCGTGCATAAAATAATTGATAATTAAGGTAATGCATCGAATTAACGTTAAGGCGATGGGTTATAAACATTTGTACAAAAACAAAACAAAAACAGAAAAAGAGAAGATAAATTCGGCATTAATAGCAATCACATAAATCGATGAATATCAATAATTTATTTTGTTTAACTCCTCTAACCAAAATATAACGAATTGTATATAAACTTTTAGACCCCCCTTTCTCTTCGGATTCGTTTGTAACAGAAGAAAACTAGTCAACTCTCATGGATGATAGATTTAACGTTCGGTGACTTGTTGAAAATCTGATCCGTTCGTAGATCCAATGAATTCCATGGAATCATTTTATGTCGGTCATGTATCAATGTCATTCGGCGAAAACGCGACGTTCGACATTCGTGTCCGCGAAACTTTTACTTTTTCGTTCCACGCTCTGTTTCCATCGTGGATCAAAGTGATTTTGTCACGGTCTGATCATCGAACGGGAGAAAGATCGAAATAGATCATTCTAGAATGATATGTTTACGATTGATCGAATTATCATTTGATTTTCATAAGATTGCATTTGTGATATATGTATATTTATATTTGAAGTATAGTTTCAATAAGATCGATTATTTATTCATGTATTCGTTCGACCAATCGAACTTTTTCTTAATGCGTTAAGTGAAAACTGAAACGTTCGTTATAAAAGAACGACTTGCAAATAACATAGATAGAAACATACATTCATACGACGGTCGAAAGCGACACACTTGCCTAATTCGATGACCCACGATAAACGTACTTATACGTTGTCGCCTTTTACCGTAAAGAATTTCCGTATTTACGAATGCGGAGAGACCCGTTTAGTCTCGTCGTACGATGTTCGTTCGCGTTTACATATATACATACATACATAGATACCTTTGTTACGTCCGAAAGGAAAATGTATAAATGAAAGGCATATTTGTTTTGTTAAGATTTGAATTTACTTATCGGCCAATACAACATTAATTATAAAATTAATATAAACGTAAAAAAAAAGAAAGAAAAAAGTAGAATAACCGAACGCGACATATTATAAATAATTTTTTTTTTTTTTTTACTTAAATCATCGAACGAGAAAGAAGCCTTAACGAATTTCTTTTATCTCTGTAATTTCAGTGTACCCTCAGAAACAGCAGTACGCGTATGCAGGTTATCCAGCACCAGCAGCGTACCCAGGGCCGTATTATCATGGATCGCAGTACGGGCCATACAATTATTGAAATTTTGAAACCTCCTCGACGATTGTTTGAAGTGGGATGAATTTTTCGAATCCGTTGATATTGATGTGTGCCAGGGGCATACATTCGTCGTATACAATCAGTTAGTCAATCAATCAATCAAATCAATCGATCAATCAATCAAATCAAACTCTCTCTCTCTCTCTCTTTCTCTCTATTCCTCCAAAATGGCGGGAGAAAAAAAGAAGAATCGAAGGATTTACGAACGTGGCTCAAGAAAAATCGAGTCCGACAAGCGAGATTAAAAAGAAAAATCCGAAAAAAGAAGAAAAAAAAAGGAAACCCGATATACGAAAGAAAAGAAAAGAAAAAAGTAAAACAAAACAAGAAATACTAAGTGCCGTCTTGTGCCTTGTTTTCTAGAGTAAACTCGAATAATCGAGTTGTACAAACGTTTTCTAAGGTCGTTCGCGTGGCTGACATCCGGTGTGCGATGCATAATCTTCTTCGGAAGATGCCCCTTTCGAGCTACGATACGCTCTGTTTCCATTTTTAACGCAAAAGCAATAAGTAGCGCGAAGGAAGAGTTTATTTACGTGGCACGATGCTCTCTTGCGAGGTCGTTCGATGGCCTAACATTTTCTGTACTTACTATCGTTAGTTAGGAATGAGGTGATTTTATAATTTCTTTTTCCTCATCTATCTTTTTCTTAACCCTTATCTTTTTCTTTTCAAGATAATGTCGCATCGATACGATCTTTATGCCCAATATATATATATATATATATATATATATATATATATATATCTTTTTAATTATAATATATATATATCTTTTTTGTAAATTATTATTTAAAAGCGTGCCGCGATTCTATTTCGAAAATTTATAGTTTTTGGAATTTAGGTTTCACTTTCGTCGTTTTCCCTCCAAAGATATATGTAGATGTACGTATTTAGGTATGTCTCTCTATATACGTATGTATTTTTGAAAAAGCATTATTGGTTTGAAATGATTTGTTAAACATAGATTTTTATTCATTCATTCTTACGAGAGAATCAATGAACCGACTGAATTTTATTCGAATCACATAAATACGATAGAAAATCTATCCTACGTTGCATTTTTATTCCGACAAGGAGGGATCATTTTCGATCGTCACTCATAAGCGAGACTCTCTTTCTCTCTCTCTCTCTCTCTCTCTCTCTATCTATCTATCTATCGTCTAGTTATTTTAATACATAGATACGTAAGATTTTTTATTCGAGATAGGTAAATCACGTATTTAAGTAAAACCAACAAGAATACTTTGAATCATTATTGAAAAAATTACTATTCCGATTATCTCTGTCTTTGATGTCAATTTACAGGCCTTTGTTTAGATTCGAGATTGTAAATCTAAATTAGGTCTAAAATAAAAGACGTGGTGCTCCGATATAAAGAAGAGTGATTTTTTCGAAAAACGATATGTTTATCTTTTCTTTTTTTTTGCAATTCGTGCTTTACCTATCCTCTAGCTCATCATGATAGTACCTTAATGTAAGGCGTAATTGAATTAAAAATAAACAAAAGAAGTAATCTATTTAGCATACATTTATAATGTGAATAAATGGACGAAAGAAAAGTATTTCCTTTTCGCGTTTACTATACATGTATATATATATATGTGTGTATGTGTGTGTGTATATATATATGTATATATATATATATATATATATATATATATATATATATATACTTCATCTACGATAGTTTATTATCAAGGAGTAAAAATAGCATAAATGATTTGATATTTATAATTCGTGTGACATTACGTAGAATGTACAATGATTTATCTTTTTTTTTATAAATTTCACAATAGTATAACGAAAGAATATTTACAATGGACATTGTACGATTTGTTTCTCCCCTTTCCTATATCTTTTTTATTATAAGTATGCACGCATATTCGTGTGTTGGATACATGTATATACGTATATGTATATATGTATATATACAACATATAATCTAACATACTCTAATAAAATTAATGTAATAACGTACTTTACTACTAATTTAGTACTAGGATCCTTCGACAGACGGTCATCAGCGTAAGTGAAAAATTCAATTTACAAAGATCTATGGAAGTATAAAGAGTACAGATTTTTAGGAAATTCGATTGATTTGAAGCTTGTCATTGATTTGAGCTTGTCATTGAAAAAAAATTTCATTTAATTTTAATTCAAATTACGACTATGTCCTTTTTGAATTCCTCGCATTACGGTATCGAACTTTTAACGATATCGATCGACTTGCCATCTACAGGCAAAATTGTATTACTACGGTACGTATATATATGTATGTATATATATATATATATATATATGTACACACACACACACACACACACACACACACACAAATTCTCGTTTCGTTGTGTTTACGTTAGATAAGAATCAGAAGACATCGTGCTCACATCATATTTAAAAGTAAAAGAGTATACTAATTTATTCATTACTCGTTAGAGATTTTTAATTATTTTAAATTAACTTCGTCGTTTATCTACTTTTTTACTTGTTTCATAATAATAATACAACGATTCTTTCATATAATTATTATTTATTAAAATATAAGTTCTATTACAAGATCGACGTACGATCACAAACTAACAAAAAGGTCGTTTATAACATTTTCAAGACAACCATAGCTATATAACTCCATTATTCTATTTTTGATTGTCCAACATCGAATCATAAGTTTTTATCTTTCATTGCATTGTTCGGAGAATTGTAAAATATGATACTGATTTGTTAACGACCTCCGATTTGAAAATAAAACGAAGTAAACATATTTATCGAATTTGTATGTATACGATATATATATATATATATATATATATATACACATACATACATACGTTGTATAACATAAAATAAAAAAAATATATATATATATATATATATATATATATATATATATATAATTAAGAATGTATAAATGTCATATATAAGTACTTACCAAAGCAAAACATTCGAAACACAAGACGAGCAATTTACCAGCTGTGAGTTTCGAAGTCTCCAAAGTCTTTATTAACATTATTCCAATCAGTTTCTTTGATTTCTTCGAGGTCCGATACCAAGCAGCTCTGCATCTATTTATGTTACCTACGATTTAATATTTTTCTTTTCTCCCCCTTTTTTTACAAAAATTACCAAATTAGAATGTGAGTATATGAACTTACATTGATTCGTGTATTAGAGCACTGTGGTCTATTAGTTGCTGTGCTTGCCAACATTCGAAAAACAGATGAAGAAGTTGAGCTGAAGCTAACAAGGTTAATCTAATAAATTCGAACATTACATCAGCGTATAATACTATCTGTAAAAGAAAATAATATAATTTTAGAATTGATTAAAATTTGAATGTAATCTGTAGATTTTAATATAAATAGTAGAATGATATATACCTGTGTACCAGTAATGCTCATATTAATCATATTGTAACCTAATTGAAGGAAGAAGTAGGTTGAATATATAGATTCGATACGATCGACGAAACTGCAACATCGAAAAAAATTTGTTTAAACGCTTAAGAATATTCGTTATTCTAGTTTTAAGTACGTATATTAATTGTAGGAAATATTATTACTTCATATACTAACTCGATTATTTCTTTATGTCGACGAATGCAATTAATGATTCTCCAATAAGCTTTGTCATCTAAATTAAGATTTGATTTTTCGTTCTCGATGTCTGCCATATGTTCTAAATGATATCTATTCCAATGTTATTATAAATTATTCGAATAAAGAGAAATAGAAAGAACTACGTTATTTTATGTCAATAATAATAATCAAAGTAACTAATATCATACATATAATTATGTATGTGTGTATATACACATACACACACACACAATACTTACCCAAGAATTGTGAACATTGCACAGCTATGTTGAATGAACGTTATAAACATGGTATCCACTGCGATTATTATGAGAATATGTACGATAACACATAAATAACAATGAATCAGTATAAGATAATAATGTTTTTTCACGTCGATCAGAGAGAGGTAATCCACTTCGAAAGGTACGATCGACTTATCACTCGTTTTAGAATCTTCAGTTAGAATTTTGAATATAGGAAACATAATGAATGTTAGCGATGTCATTATCATGCAACCTATGCGATATATATATATATATATATTTAAACATAGAATCAATGTATAAATATAAAGATTGTGATATAATATTTTTCTTTTTAATTACATGCGTAGCTTAAAGTTAATTGTCTACCACGTTCACTATAACTTCGTAAAATTCGAATTTCTTCTTCTCCGCTGATCAAGTTCCAATTTTTAATTATTTTCAAAAGTAACGTCTTAATCTGTAACTTCAATTGTGATCGAAATGATCGAGAATAACGTATTTTATAATTCTAATAAGTAAATAAATATGCAGATACGTGCATATATATATACATACATATACGCACATTATTAGTGTGATAAATCGTATTAATCACTTTAACACCACACCCAATGGCTACTACCATTGTCGGTATACACTTCAAAATATTAATCGTATCGACTTGAGTTAATTTAATAGCAGCAAAGATCTACTTGAAATTTGCGAAAAACGTTCAAACGAATATTATTAATAAGTTTTCATGAAATTCGTCGAGACAATGAAATTATTATTATTATTATTATTATTATTATTATTATTATTATTATTATTATTATTATTATTATTATTATTATTATTATTTTACCTGCGGAATTAGGATACTTTCTGCCATTACAAAGCTCATTGTTAGACAAACGATTTTCGAAATGACCGATTGATACGGCCATAATCCAATAATTTGTAAAAATCTTACATTTGTACGGTAATAGTATGTATGAAAAAATTCGTTAGGTACTTCTGTCATCGTTGGTAGACCGACTATAGAATTAGATTTTATTTCTAATAGTCTTCTCTCTTAGTATGTAAAAATTAAAGATTCTCTCTCTCTCTTTCTCTAAAGCGTTCTCCGTCATCGATTATTTCAAAACGGAAAGAATTATAAACGTAGCAGGAAGATCTTGCATATTTAAATGAAGGGAGTCTTCGACTTTCTTTAGAACATTTCTAATACCTTTTATACATGCGAATGAAGTTAATCTGATGTCCAGGTTTATTGAAGTATAATCTATATCCTCGAAGATTTCCCATTAATTTATTCTCTTTCATTCGTCCGACTTGCGCGACTATGAAAGAAGCTTTTGTATGACACGTAAAGAAAATCGAAAGAAGGACAAGAATAAGAACATGAAGATAGAAAGAAGAAGAAAATAGGAGGGAGAGAGAGCAAAAGAGATAGATAGATGGATAGATAGATAAATATATAGATAGATAAACATACGAAGAAATATAAGAAAATTAACCTATCTTCAGAAACGTAATGTATCTAAACATATTTTATCACAGACATTTTATTTATTTATCAATTATGTCATTCGCTATCTCTAACAATTGAAATTGATTATTCTTCTTACTATTTGCTATTTCGGACGTAGTGTGTTTGAATGTAATAATTCAATGCATTGATTGCAATACGGTGAAGTAAGACATCGACGTCCGTAATACCTTTATGTAAAAAGAAAAAAAAAGAAAAAGATGGGAAAGTTTAAATTCATTGATTTCTTGTATGAGACAACGTATGAAGTCTTACCGAACTGAACGTTTCTATGGAGAAAGTGATTATATTTCCTGCTGTTATCTCGCATGGTCTCGAAGATCTCATCATGATCAAGGCAAGTGTTTTCTTGCAACGAGTTGAAGTATGGTACCAACGTCCTTGAATCCTAAAATTATTGAATATTAAAAAAGAAATATTTATATTTTATGTATACTACTTATATACATACATACATAAATATATACATATATTTTTGTTATATATAATAATATCTACATGAAATTATAATGAAATATTTATATCAAATATAAATATAAATGTTATATATATATATATATATATATATATATATATATCATATATACTTTTGAATGTTTTAATATTAATATTATATATTTTAATTTTAAATATATAAATATATAAATAATTCAATATATTATATAATATATCAAAAGAATTATTGACATTTATTGAAATATTCTACGAGATCTATTTTATAATATATATATGGAATATTATAAATATTTATTATAATTAAAATATATTTAACGCGTTGAATTTAACTCACGCACTGTCGTAAGGTACACTACTATAATCCAGTAAGCGCTGTGCTTGCCAGCATAGCCAGTAGAATTGTACAAGTATGGATATAAAGAGACAGGCGTATCTCACAGCTTCACTAATATCATCGGAATGTAGTAGTACCTGTGGAGTTCAATGATAAATAGTTTTTTTTTTGGTTATATTAAACATTAATTTTTGTTAAAACAAAAATAATTTTTCTAATTATATATTCATTGTCCTCTTTTACCTGAGTACCAGAAACAGCTAAAATTAACATAAACAATCCCAAGGCGAAAAAATAACTAACCGTGAATGACCCATCTATGTACTCGGAAAATCTATAAAATTATAATTTCAAATTGGATTTAAATGAAACAAAATAATTTAATGTTGATACGAACTCTATAGCTTTGATATGTTTTCGTAGACAATCCAATGCAATCCGATAATTGTTGTCATCGATCTTTTTAACGTTCAGATCAACGTCCAAATTTTCTTCGTCACCAATATGTTCCAATTTGTATCTGAAAAAATTCGTTAAATCCTACTAGCCATTAATTGTTAACAAAAGAAGGGGATCATCAGGATTACATCAACACGAAATTATATTTAATTCCTTTAAAAACTTGTTATGTATAAATTTCTCTATTATTAAACAAAAAATATTATAATTTATTAAGTTACGATATTGATTAATCATATTGTAATAATTAATGATTGCATCAAGAAGCTAGTTACATGAAAAAAAAAAGAAAAATTATCTATTCATAAAAGAGTCGTTTGATATTGCATTTTGAAGCAAATAGCATTTCTAACGAAACATTTATACTTTCGATCATCCTTCCATATTAACAGGATGATCGGATTCTTACCCGATCACGGAAAATAATCCGCAGGCGTGTTGAATAAATGAGATATATACTAAATTTATGGAAGATAAAATGAGCATATGAGAGAATACACTAACATAAGAATGAAACAGTATCTCGTAATAATATTTTTCTATATCGATGCCATATTGCACGCGATACGGAAGAGTAGACTGTATATTTGTTGAATTATCAGAGTTTAAACTCAATATGAGTATTGGTTGTAGCATAAACATAAACCCGGTAAGCGACATGTAAACTGTAACAAAATGAAAAATAAGAAAAAATGAGTAAATTCAATCTTCGTTTGGTCTACCTTTCATTAATCTTATTATTATTATTTATTTTTTCTCCTACTTATTAGGGAATTAGGCTAATTAGATGGACCTCTGCCAAGTCTACAATTTTTCTTCTGTAATTAAGAATACTCGTACTATGGTGATACTTGTTTTAGGTATAACTGCTTTTGGAATTTGTTCGTATTTATATGGATATATAGTTACTTCAATAAATTTTTTAGGACATAGTGATTGCAAAATTATCGCTTCATATACCTATTTATCATGCGTTTACCGAATTTATTTTCTTGTAATAGGTTAAAGTACTTATTCCAGTACACATACGTAAAAAAATATATACTTTATTTTTTATTGTTTTGTACATATTAAATTTTAATCAAAATTAAACACAGTTTTGGAGTCTCCAAAATATTCGGACACTTAACAGTTCATAACTATTTAATAATACATAAACTAAATTATAACAATTGTGTTGGTTGTTCCTTTGTCTAATTACTCTTCTTAAACGTGTAAGCGTATTAAAAATTATTTTTTCTAAATAATTTTGCGATGTGTTCACACTCTTCTAATAAACGAGCTTAATAAATACCATAGATTTCCTATAGGATTTAAGTCCAGTGACTGTGGAGGAGAATGTAACACTTAAGGGCAATTATATAATAAATATTCTTGAACAATCCAAGATTTTTATTCCGGATCATTATCCTGGTAAAACTTAAAATTATCACTTATGCCCATATTCACTGTATTTTATGCTCCAAGATTAACTTCTAAAGTATTCGAAGAAAGTGAAAAGAAAGTGCACATGAATATGATTCGCCAATGTTGTATAAAGGTGATTACCATGGAAGGGTAGTACGAAAAAAGCCATTTATAAGTGAAATGAATCGAAAGAAACGAATGACATTTGCAAAATAATTTGTTTCAAAAGGAAAAATTTGGCAGAACGACATAATTTTTTCCGACGAAACTAAGTTTGAAATATCTGGATGCAACAGACGAAAATTAGTATGGCAAAATGTTAACACACAATTCGAAAAAAAGAATCTTCAAACGACTCTAAAACATGGTGGTGAAGGTTTGATGGTATGGAGCTGCATCTCAACTGCTGGAGTAGGAAAACTTATTTTTATCAACTGTATTTTGGTTAAAAATAAATATGTAGACATTTTAAAAGAAAATTTAACACAAAGTGCAGAGAAAATGGACATAAATGATAATTTTAAGTTTTACCAGGACAATGATCCGGAACACAAATTTATAATATATTAGGTGATCGCATAAGTTCGTGTCCGATTTAAATATAATTTTCAATAGATTATATTTTAGAGATAACACTTTTATTAATCAATTATATAGTCTCCATTCTTTTCTACAATTATTTTCCAATGATCTATAAGCTTGTCGATCCCATTTTTTGAAGAAAGAACTTGGTTTTCCTTGAAAAAAGTTTGTAAAGTGGTTTTCGACAGCTTCTTCGGAATTGAGATTCTTGCCATTTAAACTATTCTGCAAAGACCGGAACAGATAAAAATCTGAAAGCGCAATATCTGGAGAATATGGTGGGTGGTGCAGAAGTTCCCCATTGCAACTCCTGCAGTTTTCGCAGCGTCTGTTGAGCGACATGTGGCCTAGCATTGTTGTGATGGAAGATGACCTTGACTTTTGGCCTTTTCGATTGGTCAAAATCGGACGTTTTTCTCGAATAGCTGCAGCGAGTCTAGTTAGTTGCTCACGGTCCTTGTCCGCCGTGATTGTTTCGCCGCATCGGAGCAGCTCAAATTAAATAATTACCTTACGATCCCACCAAACACGTAGCAACACCTTCATCGGATGCAAGCCAGTCTTTGCTACGAGTTCTGCTCCTTCAGCTGCTGTTTTCCATGTCCTCTTTCGCTGTACGTTGTTGTAGAGAATCCACTTTTCATCGCCTGTTACTATTCGATCTAAAAAAGGCTCTTTTTTGTTGAGAAAGAACCACAGTCATGCGGTTTAGCTTATTCCTTTCAATCAGAAGATGCGGCACTCACGTATGAAGCTTGGAAATGTGTCCAAACTTTTTTAAATGACGAAAAGCGGTTGAATTATCAATGTTCAGCCTCTCAGCAATATCCTCAGTTGTAATCCTTGAGTTTCTTTCCACTAAGGCATGCACAATGTCATCATAAATGCCAGAAGGCCGTCCAAAGCGGGGTTGATCCTCCATGTTGAAATCACCATTTTGAAATCTGCCAAACCACTTTTCGACTGTTCGGAGAGCAGGAGCGCGGTCCAAATAAACAGTTTGAATATTTTTGTGTGCAATCCCAACACTCACGCCTTTCCGAAATTCATGTAGTACTACATGCCACAAATGCACCTTTTCATTTTCCATTTTTAATGATTTCTCTTATGCACAAATGGACTTATCTGAACAATGTCTGACGCTAAATTGACATAAGACAACGTCATCTATTCGGTCTAATCAACAATTACCGCACAAAAACCATAGAACTCCGCCATGCAGTAACTTAAAGCCATCTATAAAAATTGGTCACGAACTTATGCAATCATTCATATCACTTATGATACCATCATGCAATATATTATATAACAATATTTATTATATAATTGCCCTTAAGTGTTACATCCTCCACAGTCACCGGACTTTAATCCCATAGGAGATCTATGGTATCTATTAAGCTGGTATTTACTAAGTTTAATAGAAGAATGTGGACACCGCAAAATTATTTAGAAAAAATAATTTCTTATACGCACACGCATTTAAGAGAAGTAATTAGACAAAAGGGACAACCAACACAATTGTTATAATTTAGTTTATGTATTATTAAATAGTCATGAACTGTTGTGTCCGAATATTTTTGAGACTCCAAAATTGTGTTTAATTTTGATTAAAATTTAATATGTACAAAACAATAAAACATAAAGTATATATTTTTGTACGTATGTGTACTGGAATGAGTACTTTAACCTATTACAAGAAAATAAAATCAGTATACACATGATAAATAAGTATATAAAGCGATAATTTTGCAATGACTACGGTGTCCGAATATTTATGAGAGTAATTGTAGGTTTAGTGTTTTGGTTTGTTTGTATACAATTATCATACGTCTGTGAGTCCTTTGCCTCTTTCATTCATGTTTATCGTTAGTATTTATTTATATGATTTGAGGTGTACCTTGTGGAATTTTATAAGTTTTGCTCGTATTAATATGTTTTTTTTTCTAGGTCTATATCTGTCCATTTTATTATTTCAAATGAGTAGGTTGATAAAGTAGTAGTGAGTATATATTTATTACTTTGAATAAGTTTTTAGCTGTAAATGTGTTCTAAGTATTACTGTAAATCCGATTCTGTACTATAGTCTCAGGTATCCTTTAATCTCTGTGCGGTTTATTGTCGTGTTTTGTTGGAAACTAAGCTAATTGTATGTTTTGTTTTTTCTTTCAGTATTTCGTTGTTTAGTGTTCATTGTGTTTCTTTTGTCGTCCATTTTTTCGATGTGTTATTATTATTATTATTATTATTATTATTATTATTATTATTATTATTATTATTATTATTATTATTATTATTATTATTATTAATAATAATAATAATAATAATGTTGTTCTTGTAATTGTATCGTTTATTATCTTACATAAGTAAACGCTGGCTAACTTTTGTCCTTGAACGGTATATGACTTCAAAAGTTCAATCTCTATATTCGTAGATAAATATTGCCAATCCTCAGCGATTCTATCGATACATTTTTTCACCTGTGTACATTCCATGTGAAGATTATTGACGACATATTTATTATTAAAATATAAATCACATACTTTTTTCGAGTTGAATACAAGTCCTAAGAATTCTATCCCAACGAAGATTGATATCAATATATTCGGTACACAATCGATCACTTCGTTTAAGTCAGTTCGAACTTGCACTATCTCTAGTAACTAGATTGAAAAAAAAATTAGTACATTTCAACAGAGAGATTTTCTATTTTCTTTGTTGTTAATTTGTCTTTTTTCAATCTAATATATTTGTACTAACGATAGTATATATAACATATATGTGTGCGTGTGTGTATATATATATATATATATATATATATATATATGTATGTATATGAATTTGTATATACCTGTCCAACGAGAACCCCTTCACATAAGAATATTGTCATCATAATAAAAAAATATTTAGTGTAAAACGATTGATAAGGCCATAGACCACATATACGCATAAAGAATTGTAAAACTTTGTAATACTCTTTGGAATCGCTTTTGCAATAGAAATCCGACGACTTCATGTTCTTCCTACCACGTGTATTACAATATTAAATTTCTTTTCTTTAATCTTCTCTTCTCTTTCAATGATAATAAAGAATTCTCTTTTAGGTGACTAAGGGGTTGCTATAAGCGTTAGAAAGAGACTTATAATAGTAACGTCGACCTATTAAAATTTCCTGCAATATTAATAATTAATTATTGGTGGTGGTACGTTAAAGAATAGAGTTTATGTGGGTGGTATTGAAAAGGACTTACGCGTTTACTTTGATACAAAGTTTGTCTGATTCATAAGCTTAGAATTTAATTTGAAGCTAAAGAATTAATTTCAAGCGATTATTTTGATGAAATCAACGTACAGAGAAAGGTTAACTACGCAAATTTCAATATTACAACAATATAAGACTATTTAACGATTAATGTGTGATCATTAATAAAGTGATATATGTAATAATTTTTATTTTTGTTAATAGTAAACATGTTTTTAGTTATCAAATAAAGAAGTTACAAGTGGTGATGATTTTTATATAAATGTTTTCTAATAAGGAAAAAGTATATTACTAATATCATTGCAATATGCATAATGACATATGTTAATTAACATTTAAATTCGTTTATAATATGAGTAAGGCAAAAGGAAGATGTATGATATGCTTTATCACCAATTTGTTTTAGAATATAACTACTTTGTTTGGTAAATAATATTTTGTTTAGATTCTACAAGCTGTTATTACCTGCGTTACAACACACATTGGGAAAAATCTGATAAAAATGTACAAAGAAAGGCTATTAAAAGGAAATATATACCATTTCTAAAAAAGATAAAGAAAAACAGATAAGTTAACAATGCATTGTAAAAGTAAGCAGCGTGTGTTAGTTTATTTCACTTTCTTTCTAGCTTTCTTGATAATTTAAGAATATTTCTACAGTAATGATAAGAGTATGATAAAAATGTAAGTACCAAAGGTATTATGATGCACATCTTGTAGATTATTTACAAATGTATATTCTTATTGTATTTATTTCGCTAATTTCAAAGATTCATAAATTTTATTGCACTTGATTTGCATACACATATCAGACATAAATGTAGAGACATGTCTTTCTTTGTCTTTCTGTTTCTCAGTTTCATATATAGTCACTAAAGTCATTTTGGGATCCATATTATACAATGCATATGTACATAAATCCTGTAAAAAAAAGTTTTATTTTTATAGATAAATATTTCCAACAAAAAAAATATGGCAAGAATGTGGGAATTATTGCAATAAATTATCAATTCACCTTTAAACTCTTAGCATAAATTATTTTATCCATAGTAAGAAGTTCTGCATAACGTTCTCTTATTTTGTTTTGTATATTATCCCAATGAATCAATGGTTTTTGAGTAAATGCCTAAAAATATATTTTTAGAAAATTATATTTTATAATTTATACTTTTTCTTTGTACCCTATAATTTTATACTTACATATGGACAACTGACAACAACTGTGAAGTCTTCGGACATTTCAGATTTTCTACCAGAATGTTTGTAACCCGCTCCTGAATCATTCATTCCTCTAGAATCAAATACTATTAAAACAGCTACTACATCGTGTTTACGTTGAAAACTTTGAATTCTGAAATACATGGAAAGTATTAAAGAATATTCCAATTGTATGAATTTAATAACTATTAGAAGCATAATTTACTTATGATAATAATCCACGCTTTGTTTACTCATTATACTTCTCATTTCTCCTGGAGTAGCTTGTTGGCTCAGTGTTGTATGAAAATATAAAGAACATTTTGCTAATATGGCATTCTTTAATTTTACTAACCACTGATACAATGCTGGCTGTTGATTAGCTTTAAGAAATGTAGCACCAAATCCTAATTTCCATGACTGGAAGCATGTACAGTTATTATAGAAGGGTTATTAACAGAACACAAAATACAAGCACAAACCTCTTTGCTTTGTAAAGTTCTTTCCCATGCTGACATTCGTGTTTGTGCTCCAAAAAGTGCCATAAGAGTAGGTAAAAATCTCCAATGTTGTAATTCTATATGCGCTTCTGTTAGCTGAACCAATATTTCACATTCCAAACTAATAATTAAAGTTAAAAATGAACTATTTTCTGTTTTGTATAGCAAAAGATATAGAATAGAATACTTACGTCAAAGTTGTTTTGATAGCCGTTAGTGCCAAATGGGAACAAGACAAAGAATGTGCTTGTACAATTGTATTAATAGATTGTAATAATTCTTGATATTTCATTACTTTGTTGTTAACACTCATACTGTGCATTTTTTCATAGCTACGACATAATATTTCTTTGTAAGATTTACTATAATAAAATATATAAATATCATACTAACAAATCTATCAACTGGATCCTTGCTACAATGAATTGATAAAGTTGACTAGAAACCTCAGCAACTATGGCACCGATGGCATTCGTTCCTCTTGTCATTTCTTCTAACCTTCGAAGGTCTGACTTTAATGACTCATAGACAGTTCTTAAAGAATTCTAAAGAATAATTCTAGATGAGTATTTTCTATTAATGTTTTATGAAAAATATAACTATTTATATATTCTTAAAAGAAAATATTATATATTTTAATAATGTTTTTTAATAGTTTACATAAAGTATATACATCTTTCCTCAGAAAGCCTTTGTTTTTAGTGTTAAGGAAACCAAGATCTGCATAAGAGCGCTCCGTAAATGCTAATTGTGGTAATGTCATCAACAACATTCCCCATGGACCCATTTGCGTTTGCCTGCATGACTCTCGCTCCTTCTCCTAGAAATTTTGAATATCATAAGTCATTAAATGTATTCATAGACATACAGAGATAATAGAATAAATGGAAACCACTTACAACAAGTTCTTTTGCTTTATCGGAACACAACTGTGTAACTTGTGTAAAAAAATTATTAAGAAATTCCTCTTCATGATCCATTTTCTACTTTCGTATACATCAACTATAGGAAAGAAAAAGAATATTTATTCAGTCTTCATAGTGGATACGGATATATATATATGGATATATATTGGTATATTTTATATTTTATATAGCTATGACATTCCTTTAGAGTATTTATCATAATACAAATAAAACTTTGCTATGAAATATCATCATAAATCGTATCATACATTATGGTCGGTTAAGGAAATATTCTACTTTATCTACTGCAGTTAATAATATACTAGCGAAAATATATACTACTAATTAGCTTTGCCATCTTTCGGTAAAAGAAGTATTGTTAAATGTAGTTTTAACTCCTGGTAGCATTGACAACTATTACTATCTATTGGTGAATCATTATATTTTTTTTCCTTTAACTTTAAAGTAATATCCTAGAGAAGATTTTTTCTCACTATATCCAAACGTAATAAACTTTCGATGGATATTCGAAATGTACGTTATTAACCTAAGAAAAAATTTTATTTTAATTTTTATCGCAGACAAATATTTCTATGATAATAACGTTAAATCGAAAAAGTATTCCAAATTGAAGAAAATAATTATATCAAAACTGAAGGAGGATGTTGATAAAATCACCCAAAATTATTGCGATAATATATCTTTTGTTTGAAGCGTGAGAATGAAACCTGCTATGTAAACGATCACAATCGTATATCTCATAGTATGTTTAGTCGCTTCTTCATTCTTTGAGAGAATTGTATATACTGTCTATAATGGCGTAACACGATATTTCGGTCTATTACACTGGTACTTATATCCAAAAGGAATACAAAATGAAAGCATGCATATAATTGCTTCGACATTGCTGACTCGATTGATCATTGTATTCTACTACCATTTCGAAGATACGCGTGACACGACAAGATGGACAAAATTCAGTATCAATATCTCCGTTACAACAGATATCTGATGACCGTTCTCGGCCAATGGCCATCACAGAGTACCTTAGAAAGGTTTCTAATCTCCGTTGTATTCGTGCCAACTATTGTAGCGCAGTTAATTTTTCAGGTAAAAGTATTGATCATCTAATAAAGAAAGAGAGAGAGAGAGAGTGAGAGAGAGAGAAAGAGAGAGAGAGAGAGAGAGAGAGAGAGAGAGTGAGAGAGAGAGAGTGAGAGAGAGAGAGAGAATATTACACCAATCATTAAATTCCTTTTATAATTGTATCAAAATTTTATACAAGTAATTTGTTGTTATACAATTTGCACAAAATGTAAATAAAACGTAAATTTTAGGGCGGTGGTTTGATATGTGCTACAGTTGATATAGATGCCTTCATGGAAGGTGTAGCTCCCTTTATCATCAGTCTTATGTGTTTAGCAAAATATATCAATTTTGCTTATAATTTCGAACATGTACGTTCGATATATGAAACTTGCAATAAATCTTACACTACAATATAAAGAAGTATACAACTATATATATACATATATTATATATTACATATATACGTGAATATATATATATATATATATATATATATATATATATACACGTATATATATAATACACACACATATATATATATAGATGAAGGATTTATTCATAACGATGCAGAAGGATTGGAGGTTTTATATGAAATACGAGTATGAACGTAATATTCTCTATCGATATTACGAAGTTGCAAAGAAAGCTACTTTTGGGTACTCAGGTTGGGATTTTTATAAAACGTTTTTTCACTAGGAAAATATAAAAAAATTTTTTTTATTATATCGTTTTATAGCTACTGTATATGGTTCGATGGTACCGTTCATGATGGTACCGACTTTGTTAAACGTGGCCACTGCTTTGGGAGCTCTTAACACAACTAATGATAAACCTTTATTGTTTCGGGTTGATTATTTCGTCGATGTAGAAACTTATTACTATCCTCTATTAATACATTCATATTTTGCTACAGTTGGATATATCACGATTGTTGTCGCAATGGATACGATCAATCTATTGTACATTCAACATGGTTGTGCATTATGCACAATATTAGGGTAAAATTTTTATATCAATATTTACATACGTATATACCTGTACATCTATTTTTTTGCTTTTTTTTTAAATATTTATTAATCTCTTTGTATTCACTTACTATATAAATTGAGATCACATGTACAATTGATTATAAGTACATATGTATTATTTTTAGTCTGTCTGTGTAGTAAATAAATGGTATTTTTAATTGCGTTTTGTTTTTCCATAATGAAAATAAAGTTTTTCACGCAGATATTATTTAGAGAATATAGTGGAGAGCGACGATCTAGAAATAGATTTAATTCCAAATCCTCGTGACGATGAAGGGCATCGTGCTATGAAGGAATGCATCAAACTTCATAATCACGTAATAAAGTTAGTATGGAATTCGTTTGACATAAATATACAGAGATTACGAAAAGATTAAATATTTTTGCAATAACTTTTATCACTATTACTTTCGAGTAAAATACTTTGAAATTATTTTCTTTCTTTTGTTTTTTTTTCTTTTTTTTTTTTATTCATTTTCAATACAACTTCAAAGTTACGCCAACAAACTTGAAAAGACAAATACGATTTCTCACTGTTTTCAACTCATCTTAAATATGACCGGCATAAGTTTCACAGGATTTCAGGTTAATAACGATTAATTTGATATTCTAATCTAATGCTTTATGTTTGAAATAACATAATTTACTTTTTTCAAGTTAGGCTGTCACAAAGATGGATATGCCAGAAATAGCTTTGAGATACGCGTGTTTCACAATAAGCTTAACATTCGTTGTTTTCCTCGAGAGTTGGCCAGGACAGCAATTGGCTGACCATACCGATCGAATTAGCGAATATGCGTAAGAGATTGCATGCATTATAAAAAAAATAATGCAAATGACGTTTCAAACGACTTGTGTATTCGGCAACTTTTATTATGTGAAAGAAAAATAATTAAAAAAAAAAATGTGTACAAATATGTACCCTTTTTTATCATTTTTCAAGATTTAAAATAATTTTATTTTATTTTAGTACCAGAGGAAAATGGTATCAAACTTCTTTATCCACTAGAACGGACTTGAGTATTATGCTAATGAGATGTTTAAAACCGATTCAATTAACCGCTGGAAAAATATACGTTCTAAATTTAGAGAACTTTAGTAGGGTAAGGTGGATCTTGTAGAAATGTAATTAATCGATTATTTAATCAATTTTTATCGATGATGAAATTTTAAACGTTGTTGTTTATTTCAAGGTCGTACGAACTTCTTTTTCCTGTTTCACGGTTTTATGCTCCGTACAATAATTATTGAAATCTACGAAAAATCACAATAACATTAGAATTATATTTTTAATTGTTGACGTAGATTAATATATAGAAAATTATGATATTAGTATCGTTAAATATGTGCGCGTGTCTTCGTCCATATAAATATAAATATTAACTGTTATTGATAAAAATAATCCGTCTTTTTTTCTTTTTGTCGTTTTCTTTAATCTTTACTTTTATCATCGCCATCTTGAAATGACGTAATCAGAAGAAAAAAAGAAATCGTTGAAAATAAAGATGTAACAAGGAATACTTTATTTTCTAGAATAATTATCAAATAGTAATCTCTTCACCTACTTTTCTTAGACTTGATAAAAAATCGTCGATTGTCTTTATCTACGAATTTGAAGTCGACTAGTTCTAAATCGATATTCGAATTGCGTATAGAGTAAAGTATGTAAGTAAGTAAAAAGAGAGGGAGAGAGAGAAAGAGCTAGAAAGAGAGATAGGAAGAGCAAAAGAGAATGAACTTTAGAAGTTTAGATTTTTCTCTAATTACAGAAGATTGAAGAAGATAAAAGCTTTGAAAAGGGTGAAACGAACAAAGACTGGTACTCACACATAGGCCAGAAGATGAAAGACTCGAAATATTAGACATATATGTGTACGAACACACACACGTGTAGGTAAAGTCTATCAAGTAAATATCATTTTCACCACAATTAGCCGCATCGATTAGGTTAGAACGAAGAGGGACACCCTATCGATTTTTCGCAACTACTCTTTCTAATTATAGTTCGCTTACTTTCATCATCAGACATGCAAATCTTTCGTTATTTGGATGTATGTAGTAGGTACTTTTCAAACGGAATATTCGATGAGCTTTCCGTTTCACCGAACGTGAAATCGAAATTTCGTTCGTTGAACGTAATAGTAGTCGGACGATGTCGAACTCGTCGAGATGGATGACACGCAACTACGGTACATGAAATTCACGAGGAGACTGATGCGTATTGTTGGACAGTGGCCGCATCAGACTAATATGGAAAAGATATTGGTTTCGTTTATATATTTGCCGTTTGTTAGTGCACAAGCTGTTTTACAGGTATCTATCCATATAATTTTTCGTTTTTTTTTTGATCATACGTTTATTATGAGATAAATGTGATAAATAGCATACGGTAGATCCTGTGTAATATGCGTTATACAAATTTCTTTTATATATTTTTACTATAAATATCTTTTGTATATTTCTTATATATTCTGTTTTATTAAAAGCAATAGAGATATTTAAGACGATTTAATTATCTCATTAGATGAACAGTTATACATGGTGTTATACGAATACAAATTTCATACCAACCCGTATTATATATGGGTCTGTTGTATTCGATTGATGTGGAATTATTTTTACATTCGATTTAAATTATGTCGAAGTTCGTCCATAGTTGTTATTAATATTTATAATGTTCGTATATATTATATATATATGTTCGCATATAATATATAAGTATATTATTTGTATATATATGATGATAATAATGACTATATATATATATATATATATATATATATATATATATATATATATATATATATATATATAATATTACAATAACATTAATTTTAATATAAATCATGCCAAAAGTGATTTTTAATTATAAACAAATTCCAACTAACTTTCTATCGATCATTGGATATCTAACAGCGTTTTTCAAACATTATTTATGACGGAACTCTTAAAAAATCTTGAAATTTTAACGGTATACTTTGATTATTTTATAAATGTAGATAGATAGATCAATTAAGCGAGTAAATAAGAGAGTTAAATAATCAAAAGAAGAAAGAAACATTTGTTCTCAAATTTTAATCGTGCAAGATCATAACACGTGAAAATAGTAATATAATAATATTAATTTTCCGTAATACTTCACGAAACACTTTTTATGGTGCACTGGTGCGGGGAAACGTAATTTGTGAAATTCTAGGATATACATAGCTAGGTGCATGATAATTAACACACTAATGGGCGTATTATCGAAGATGGTAACTATGATATATACAGGGTGGTGGTATGATAGCGGCGTGGAATTACGACAGTGATATCGCCTTGGAAAATTTCGCGCCTTTCCTGGTCAGCCTGATGATAGTCGTGAAGATCGTTAACTTTATTTTCAACAGCGCTAAGGCATGTACCGGTGTAGTTATGTACATAAGAGATAAAGCTAGACTTCTCCGTTAAATATTACCGTCATATAAAATGATATCTACTCATAGATGAAAAAGCTTTTGGTGACGATGCAAGACGACTGGAGAATGGCCATGAAGAAGGACGAGGAGATTCGTATTCTTCGCGATTATTATTCCATTGGAACGTTGTTGAGCAAAGGTTATGCAGGTACATCAGATTTAACACTCCTATGGATTCTTTTCGTGTTCATGAAATTTTCTGCCTGTTTTTTTTTTCTTTTTTTTTTCATTTCACAACCTTTGGAGACATTCGCATAAGACTTTTATTATTTTTATTATTATTTTATATTTATCACAGTATTAGCATTTATATTATTATTATTTTTAAAAGTAATATGAGAGAGTCGATTTTTCTTTTGACTTTAATAATATAAATGATAAAGTTTAAATTAATTATTATTTAAATATTATTAATTGAAACCTTGTCAACATTATTTACATGAATAATCAATCTGTAAAAATATTATTTAACTCTTTACAATTTAATTTTATAGAAAAATGATTGTAATATCCTTTAGGCATTTAATTATTTCAAATACCATTGATTAAAATATTTAATTAATTAAAAATAAAAAGAATATTCCATTAGAAATATTAAAAATCATTAAATTTCCGGTTTAACCGACAATCGATGTTTTATATTATACTCTTAAAAATATTTTACACGTGGAATCATGAAACATTTTTTATTTTTGTGTAACGTCTCTCTCTCTCTCTCTCTCTCTCTCTGTCTTTCTTTCTTTATATAAATGATTAATATTTTTATGTTATTTTTTAGTATGTGTCTATGGATCGATGATGCCATTTTTAATGGTTCCTGTGATGACACTGTCATCACGATTCTTGGGTCTCATTGGAAACGAAACTGAACAGTATCCTTTGATATTTCATGCGGAATACTTTGTAAGCATGGAAAAGTATTACTATTTCGTATTAATACATTCGTACTTTGGTACTATTGGATTTTGTGCTGCTGTTGTTGGGATCGACTCGATGTTTGTATTTAATGTGCAACATATTTGTGGGATCATAACGATTTTAGGGTAGTATTGATTTTGATCGTTCATTTAAGAAATTAATTTATGAAATGAGTGATTACTTTTTCTTTTCACCCTATTTATCAGAAATCGTTTGGAAAATGTTATCAAGGATGGTGACATGGACGTCGACATTTATCCAAACAAAGTAAATGACAAAACTTGTAAACTCGCTGGAGATTGCGTTAAACTACATAATCACATTTTACAGTTGGTATTTTAATGAAGATTGACGAAGTAATGTTTTTTGTTAAATAAGTTTTACATTTATTATAATTTTAAGTTTTTCTTTATATCGCTTTTAAGATATTCTCAAATGATCGAGTCAGCAAATACAGTATCCTTCTTTGTACAACTTGGATTGAACATGGTTTGCATTAGTTTCACGGGATTTCAGGTAAATTTTGTGAAATATAAATTTTACATTTAACATCGTATCTTTTTTATTTATTAAAAATTATGAAAGTTATCGAACAAATATAACTAATATTCGTGAAATTACTTTGGCAAAAAACGTACGTGTTAATATTATTATATATATTATTAATTAAATATTTCATAATGAGTATAAAATATATTAAAATATTGTTAAGAAAATTACAAAGATTATACAAATAACAAAGATTATCATTTATATTATTATTTTACATCATATTTTTTTTTCTTTTATTACATGATCAGGCTGTGATGCATTTGAACAAACCGGATGAAGCATTCAGATATGGTTCATTTGCCATCGCACAAACTTGTCACTTGTTGTTCGAAAGTTTGCCAGCTCAACAATTGTACGATCATAGTATACGAGTATGTGAATATGCGTAAGTAAACTTCATTTAATTATATAAGAATTGATTTTAATATATAAGAATTAATGGAAAATATTCTATAACAAATTTGTTCTTAATTAAAAAAAAAAAAAACACATTGTGATCAGCGCAAATGGTAATTGGTATCGTGCTTCATTAAGAACGAGAAAGATATTAAATCTCATGATACTTAGAAGCCAAACACCCATTCAATTAACCGCTGGAAAATTTTATATTCTGAATTTGGAGAACTTTAGTGCGGTAAGAATTAAACAAGAAAAATAATATCAATAACATAATAGTAAATAAATGATGATAATAATAATAATATTAATAATAATAATAATAATAATAATAATAATAATAATAATTTTATTTAGCTTATTCTTGGCATCTTAGGATCTAAACTATCACTAATTTTGTTTCTCATATAAAATGTTTAAGGTGGTACGAACTTCGTTCTCCTATTTCACAGTCCTCTGTTCAATGCGATGATCTATGAAGCTGAACCAAGTTATTCGATCTTTTTTCTAGTCATAGATCACCTCAGATCAACAACGAATTACCTCAACGAAGAAACATATCTTAGTTTAAAATGAGTTATCGTTAATATGTGTGTGTGTGTGTGTGTGTGTGTGTGTGTGCGCGCGCGTGCATATAAATAAATATATATATACACACACATACATATATGTATGTATGTATATATACTCGATCGATAATTATTAATGATTTCTCTAAGATTATTAGTGTTCTATTTGCAACTTTTTGATGTAGAAGTCACGATGGCGATCGTTATTAGCTAGTTGAACACGTGCCTATGATGCCATATGGCTACCTCGTAGCTAATTCGTTTATAAAGATCGACGACAGATTGCCGAAATTTGAAAATGGAGAGGAAGCGAAAGAGAGAAAGAGAGAGAGAGAGAGAGAGAGAGAGAGAGAGAGAGAGAGAGAGAGAGAGAGAGAGAGAGATCTATCATTCAATAGTTCTTCTCTAATTGAATCGAAAATGAAAAGGAGCCATCTCGATGAAAGGTCCATAACGACCTTCCACTATGATCATGATTTCTTCTCATGGTAGAATCAATGAAAATTCACTTTTCAACGAACCCCTACTTAATTTTCTATTATTATATTTAAGGGCCAATAAATATTAAATCTAGAATTTTTCAAAATAAATATTTATATCACATTAATTTGATCACCGATCATAAGTATGGATTTAAACAAATTTCTAGAAATATTGAATGTTAATATCATCGAACTAGCTTGTAACATATAAAAATAATATTATTCCACAAACTTGTAACAGTATCGCGGAATGAAATAACATTTTGATTGATGATGGTGACAATGTTTTGATAACGCTTCTTAATAATATTCTCTTGAATAGAATGATTTAAAAAAAAAAAAAGAAGAAGACTTCGCCGCATCCATCATTGACCTCATAAACGATAATTATTGATCATGCTGAGTTGAAAAAGTCCGAAATCGGAAATGTATAATATTTCCAGTAAAACTGAACGTGATCTCACGTGAAGTGACCCCATTTGAATTCACTCTCCCCCTTCACCACTTTTCATTTATCCTGAGGATCTTTAAAGAGAACACCTTGCGAAAAGGGTCTCAAGGCAAACCGTCTAAGATGAATATCGCTAATTGTCTTAAGGCGAATGCCTCTAGTAGCACGCGACCGTTGTACCCTCTTCTTAGCGTGCCCTCCACTCGACACCATTTTAGACTCCCTAATCTACTTTCCTTCCCGCCATCGATGAGATTATCTTGGCATCTCTTTAGAATTTAAAGGGACCGCCGGACGATTCTATCGATACCACTCCCTTTTTGTCGTCGCCCTTCGCCTTGAAAAAAAAAAATTTTTAAAAAGAAATGAACTATCGCAGTAAATCATCAACGAACCGTAACAATTTACAAATGTATATATGTATGTTTGTTAACATACATGTATATTTGTATGTATGTATGTATACATGTGTATGCATGTGAATGCATTACTATTGTTACGAACAAAGTTCGTTCTACTTTCGTAAATGTAAGGTTACGACAAGCTCTTAACCGTGTATTTTATTTCACTGCCAATAACTCATTAATTAATTTCTAAAATAGATAAAAAAAAGGGGTCTCGATAAAATGTTGTATTTAAAAATATTAAAAAAAAAAAATCACATTTAAACATTTATAATTATTTCAGAAATTGCGTTACATAATGTCGAGTCTAACTCGACGTTAGAGTTGGTTTAAGTAATGTAACGTCGAATTGCACTCGACATAAGTATGGTAAGTGTTAAAGAATGATTATCATGTGGTTTAAGAAGCGTTTAGCAATTTTACTTTTTATCACATGATCTTGACTGTACCGAAATATCCATCGATAATTTTCATCATTGGTTTATGTCCAGCTTGAATAAAAATTTTAGACTTTTTTTATATTAAATCGCTAAATGATTGACTAAATTATTGGAGCGATATCCTAACGGTGGTTCTCATCCGATAATACTACCTGTTGAATTTTTTTAGCAAGTATCCATTATAAATATTTCCTCTCCTTTCTTACTTGTGTTTGAAGTGTCTCTTTAAACTCATGGAGAGCCTTCGCAGGTACGTCAGAACAGGAAGCAGGGGATGCGTGGTGGCATTCTCGCAGGACGAGGAGTACCTCGCGAAGGGAAAAGAAAGAAACGTGGAGAGGGTAGATACACGCGCAGGAGGACTTGGTCTGGGCCCACCAGGTGCACGTATTACCTATAAGGATGAGCACGAAACCAAGTGGGAACCATATGTTGATGCGGCGAAGAACTCGCTGGCACGCGCCACACTCAAACTCGAGCCTTTACACCGCGAAGATCTCGTCGTGTCTTTCTGTCCGTGCTCTTCAAAAGTTTTTTTCTTTTTCTGGAGGCGACGGGCGAGCGAG
>OU964965.1:1724738-1754738 GCA_918808275.2 Dolichovespula sylvestris
TAGGCCGACAAAAGGAGTTGGCTATTAGATTAGTGCACGAAAGAACTTGCCGACAAGATGACTAAGGTATCCTGCTTACTAGTTTCGAACTCTTCTAACTGAAGATGTTGTCCTCGAGAAGCAAACGAATCCAGGAACATCATTTTCTTGTCTTGGACAATGGCTTCGCTAACCGTTCGCCGGTGATTTCAATGCATGAAGCCATATTCATATATTTTTTTTTTCTAAATTCATTCAAGAGGAAACCACAATGAAAATTCATTAAAAATCATCTATCGAGACATTTTCATTTGCAAAAAAATTATTCACGAATTGATACGGGTTTTTTATTCGATCGATAATGTATTTTATAAGATAAAATTTTATGGTGAATATATTCGATTATATTTTGTCGTGGAAAAACAAGACTAAAACGATAACAACGAATGGAGAAAGGACAAACCACAAATAAGCGCAGCTCTCTCTCTCTCTCTCTCTCTCTCTCCCTCTCTCTCTCTCTCTCTCTCTCTCTCTCTCTCAACGGCAGATGCCCGAGAAATTATGTGAATCCGTATGCTACGGAGGAGATCAAAAAGAGTCCTATATTCTTATGGTTTTTTATAGAAAAAATTTTTATTCTTAAACTGCATTTAAATAAAACCTAAAACGTGCGATCGTTCTTCTCCTTTTTCTTCTCGTCAAAATAAGAAAAGACGAAAAAAAAAGAATGAGAGAAAGTGAGAGAGAGAGAGAGAAAAACAAGAAAGAAAAGAAAAAAGAAATGCAAGCGATCACGCAGATCGTGCGCGTCCCTGTATGTATATACGTATATGTATGTGTATCTCCGGCTATTCCCCTCCTTTTTTTTACATTCAGCTTCCTTTACACTTCCTTTTACATTATTCTTCTCGTCGTCCGTTCCTCCTTATTTTTTTCGTTTTTTTTTTATCATTTGTCTTCTTTACAGGAAACATATTTTTTTTTTATTATTGAAACTGCGTCAGTTGCTTCGAAATAAAAGAACCGGTAAGTGAGTCTCGGAACCCTATCATCAGAGTGATAACATATGAAACGTCCTCTTCGTTGGTAGCTGCGTGTCCTCCGTTAGAATATAAATCAATTTGTAAAAAACAGAAAAACAATAAATAAATAAAAAAAATATATCTCATAATCGTGTCATAATTATACATTATAATCGAATAATAATATAATCCAAAATTATTTTTCAGGCAACATGTTCCCTTCCGTGCATATTCATGGGACTTTCCCCGTAGGTGCATGTGACAATTCATAGTTTGTACGTATATACCCCATATCGCGAGTATTATTATCGGACTCTCGTAACACGGCATTATCGACACGGCACGCGCCCTGTCCGAAATATGGTGAACAGATGAGCACGATGAATACTTTCGGGACTTGTAGTACCGTATTCACGGTGAATCGCGAAAATGATTCCGACGTCGTGGCATAGTGATTTCCTGAGACTTTCGAAGAATATAATACATCGGTATATATACATATACATATAATATATATACACCATACGCATTAAAAGTTGCGTATACCAAGTGTTACCCACAAATCTTTCGTATTACGACGATAAACATTTCCAGATAACTCCATCGTCATTCTGTTTTTAGTTTCTTATTAAACAAATGTATCGCTGCTATAAAATTGAAACCGACATTGTCCCGTTTCATTTTATAACGCGCGATAATAATTTTATTTGAACTCTATATATATATATATATATATATATATATATATATATATATATATATAATCAACTACACGGAAGTAGATCGTTAGCTATCGGACTAGTTGAGATAGAAAAAGAAAAAGAAATAAAAAAAGAAGAAACGTTTATTCTATCGTGCAATTAAGATGTAGTTAACCCTATGTATCTCTCTCCGTTTATAGTAGCCCGGCAATTGACTACGGACACGCTCCGCCGGTCGGCCCTGTAACCGATGCAACAGATGACACTGACTTCTCGATGGCACCAGCCTACCTATCACGAGGGTACGGCATCCCCATTTGTTTTTCGTCCCGTGGACTCGTGCCATGTGGTGATGGCCCTCCTCCGACCCAGAAACCAACCCCCGACACGTCATCGAAATACCTAATTTATTTTTCGACTTCTTTGACTCCCTCCACCCTCCCCCCTTCTCTACACCCCAAACCCGCCTTTCCCGTTCACTTTACTTCATTCGTTTGTTATCTACATACGTGCATACGTCGCAATAAAATAGACTATGAATTCTACTTGTTTAGTTAGATATGTAAACATTTTGTACGAGCAGGATGATAACAAATCGCTGTAAACGGTGAACGAATAGAGTAACGTTAGAGAATCACAAGGGTTAAGTAGTAACGTTTTCTTCGACTAACTTCGTACGGTATCTTAGAAGAAGATTACCAGTCGAGAGGACGAGAAGACACTTATCCTATCTTAGCGGACCCGATCAGTCTCTCTTAGTTCAATGGAATCGTTCGCGACTGGGCTCGCGAACGATTTTCTCTCAAGTTCGACAGGAAACGTCCATTAGAGAGATCTTCTCGAAGGTGGATTTATGGTTCTGAGATCCGCCTTTTTTTCTTTTTCTTTTCCTTTTCTTTTCTTTTCTTTTTTTGTTTTGTTTTATCTGTCTGTTTCTCTGTCTCTGTCCTTCTCTCTCTCTCTCTCTCTCTCTCTCTCATTCTTTCTTTCTTTAGAGAGCCATATCACGTGGCATACTGCGGGTAACTTTTTTGCCATCTTCTCCTACACGAGTTACAAACCTGGTAACTTAACGACTTTGTAAACTATTACGATTGTTAACTATAATCGTTTCTTTCGAGAGTCATTGTTACTACCCTAAGCGTCTAAGCGAAGTGTCGTGTTTGTTCGGCGGGGTGTCAAACGATAAAAGAAAGTCAGTGCATCATTTTTATGTTCACCTTTAACGTTTTGCCGATCAAAAGAATCAACGAGGAACAAAGTTTCTTTTATCGTGCGATCTTCTTAAAAGTACCATTCGAGAATAGAATGATCTTCCTTATGATTTATTGTCTTTCAAGATATAAATATTTGATAATGAGAATATATAAATTTCTTCGAAATAAATGTTGGAAATAAAATATTTATAAAGGATAAAATTTAACTTGTTATTCATAAAACATCATATCTCTGTTGTGTTAATTCATAGATATATATCATGTTAGTATAATTAGTTCGTCAAATATCAATCCTATACGTTTAAAAAAATTAATCATAAAATAACATAGCTCAATTTTTACAAATATTTTACAAAAAAAATATCTCCCACATTTACAATATTTTATTACATCACAATAACTTGCAATAATAATTATCTCTCATAAATTTGAAAACGTTTAAATAAAAGACGTCTTAGAAAACCTTTTTTTTATTTATATAGTATCGTTTCGTTCGCGGACCATTTAAGAAGGTTTAAATCGTTTGTCGACTAGGGTCACTTAAATACGATTGCATATATAGGGCCGATTGTCTTTGTCAAGGGAGTAAAAGAAACGGGAGGAGCTGCTAGGGCATGACCGACGTAGGGTGCCACGTGCAATTGCACCCCACGTGCCAGTCGCGTGGCAGCCGAGTCTCGGATCGCCAGTGGATCGACGATGAGCTCGCTACGGCATGCCAGGCCACCACTCCGAAGCCGTAATGTCGTAATGTCGTATTTCTCTTTCTCTTTCTCTCTCTCTCTCTCTCTCTCTCTCTCTCTCTTTCTTTCTCTCGCTTACTCTTCTGTGTCATGTGCGAGAAATCGTTGGGCTCGACGAAGCATGACGGCACGCGACTATACAACGAGAAAGAGAATGAAAGAGAGAGAGAAAGAGAAAGAGAGAGAGAGAGAGAGAGAGAGAGAGAGAGAGAGAGAATACCATTGGAGAGTCTTCGCAAACGCATCCTTTTTAATACGTTAACCGTCCGCTCACCTACTCGAGATACTAACTTCGCGTACTCTCACGAATTCCATACTCTGAGAGATAGGAAGAGCAAGAACCACACGACGAGGACGAGGACGTTGTTGGATTCGAAAGAGGTTCGAACGTTGTCGATCGGGCGCGCATAAACGAGCGTGACTCGACGGAATTACGTATCCGTTGTTTAGAATTTATTGTGGTTAACGGGAAGATGATGACCGTACGATTATCCTAAGTATCGTCTTTTATCCTTTACCGTACATCTCTCATCGTTCCTCCTAACGCTATGTTTAGTCACGGGAATTTAAATTCTCAACTCCCACATGAATATTGAAGTTTTAGCAATCGCAAGGATACGAAAAAAAGGAAAACATAAAAAAAGAAAAATGGCTATCATAAAACGACGTCCACGACATATTTATTTTACGATCGATCCCTTCGTCGTACCTGACATTTTTCTTTCTTTTCTTTTACTTTTTCCTTTTATTGTTTTTCTTTTGTTTTATTTATTTTTATTTTTTTATATCGTACAACAGAGGAGACTGCATTTGCGCAGAGTGGGTAACCGAGCGTGTCGATTCTCTAACGAACCTCATGCATTTCGACCGTTGACCGCGAATTTGTAAGATATCATTGAAATCTCCCGCCGAAAAGGTGCCACGTGATCTCCGAGGCGTAACGATGCCGTTAAAAGTCATGAAGGAAAACGTTCTCGTGTTCGTGAATTGCAAAAACAGTCCACGCGCCAATTTTCATTTAAATTTCGCGCTTTAATGTCCGACCATTGGTGAGGAGTTAGTGCGCGGTCGTTTCAAATTAACCAGAACGAATGTTACTACTGTTTGTGCTTGCCGCTGGCGCGTGCTTGGTCTCGACAAAAATTCGTTCTAT
Source organism: Dolichovespula sylvestris (assembly GCA_918808275.2). Lineage (NCBI taxonomy): Eukaryota > Metazoa > Arthropoda > Insecta > Hymenoptera > Vespidae > Dolichovespula > Dolichovespula sylvestris. The sequence continues at coordinate 1,729,554 of OU964965.1, forward strand.
TTTTCTCATAGACAATACAGAAAAAGTGTGTGTGTGTGTGTGTCCGTTAAGTTGCATAAAACATTTTTTGAGAGGGGAGCAGCGATTTCCGTAACAGTGTATAACAATAAACGAGGGTAGGTGCCGCGACGATGCGTGTCGAGAAACAATCAAAAAAAGGTGGATCGATTTCAATATGTTACCTCGACTATGTCTAATGATTCATAAATTGGCTCGAGCCTACCCCAGGTTATAGACATACTATATACTATATACTATATACTATATATTATATACTATATACTATATAGTACTGCTACTACTACTACTACTACTACTACTACTACTACTACTATTATAGTTTATTGACGATCACGTTAGGGGTGGACTCAAAACGATAGAGAACGGCCCATCTTATTATTCAACGATTATTGAAATAAAGCTTGATGGGCAAAATCGATCGATCGATCAATCGATCCGAAAATCTTGATTAGTTGATAGAAATAACGCATGAAGCGGAAGGGCTTTATAAAGGTATTTGCATGATTTATAAAATTGATAATAACAAGAATCGTTATCACAATTGTTTCATCCTCTTATTATTACTTTTTCTTCTTGTTTTTTAATTGGCAATCTCTTTGACTAATGTAAAAACGATATTATCCCAGTGTCGATGATAACGCAAAGGTAACTAAAGTATATATATTCACGGTCCGATAGTTGTCGGCGCCCTTCTTACTTCAGTTAATTTAGTATAATTAATTGGCAGAATATCTTCACACGTTGCTGAGTCCACCTTGCGAGTTCTCTGCTCTCTGGCCAATTGAAAACGACCGTCGACCCTCTCCTCGTTCATATCTGCCCTATTATACGATATTTTCTTTCTTTTTAACGATGAAACGTAAGAATATTCATTTTCGAGTGGTAAGATTCAGTAATATAACAAAGGAATAAATTGATGTTGTATCTTTGCTCGTTCATATATATATTTATATTTATATATATCTATATATATATATATATATATATATATATATATATATATATTTATATTTATATATATATATATATATATATATATATATATATCTTTTCACTCACAATCAGACGTGCAGTAAGAATGACGAGGCAGATGTCAGAACTCGTAGGTACTTCCTAGGTGGCGATATTGTCGGCAACATCTGGCCAGCCGTTATCCGTTGCCAGGGTAACGTCGTTGATCCTATAATTCTCCGATTAACGCCGTGCACTACGTCTTTCTTTCTCTCTCTCTCTTTCTCTCTCTTTCTCTCTCTTTCTCTCTCTCTTTATCTCTTTCTTTCTTTCTTGCACGGCACACATATAGTAGCTCGTGCGCGAACGCACGAAATGATACCTGCGCGAAGGATTTCATGCGCTTCTTTACGGAAAACGATGCACCTAATCGACGCTGACTTGCAGTCGAAGTGAGTCTCGCTTGACTCGGTGCTTCTGTAGAAAGTTTCCTTAGGTACGATCACTCGGCACTGTGAGCGTGTTAATTAAAGACGGCGCCGGATAAATGACTAGGCTTTGCTACTGCGAACTCGTTTATACGTGTATGTATGTATGTATGCGTGAGTGTGGTCGTTAATGGTATCAATCGATGATATATCAGAAGTTACGAATGATTTAATGCGTCTATGTAAGAAGTAATCTATAACGTAGATTTTGTATCTATATGTCTATATACATATTTATTCGTATATACATATATTATATATATATATATATATCTATATATATATATATATATATATATATATATATATATATATATTTATATATGTATATATGTATAAACTGTATTATACTTGTAATATTATGTTAGCTTGAGCTTCTTATGACATACGATATACTATTAATAATAATAATAATAATAATAATAATAATAATAATAATAATAATAATAATAATACTAATAATAATAATAATAATAATAATAATAATAATAATAATAATAATAATAATAATGATGATGATGATGATGATGATGATGATAATAATAATATTAATAATAATAATAATAATAATAATGATAATAATAATGTATTAATATAAAAGTTAAATATAGATTGATTAGAGACGTAACCAGTGTTTATATGTTTAGCTTGCATCTCTTATGACGTAGATATACTATTAATAATAATAATAATAATAATGTATAAATATAAAAACGAAATATAGATTGATTAGAGACGTAACCGGTGTTTACATGTTTAGCTTGCACCTCTTATGACGTATGATATACTATTAATAATAATAATAATAATGTATAAATAGAAAAATGAAATATAGATTGATTAGAGACGTAACCGGTGTTTATATGTTTTGTACCGAACGTTAATATCTTGTATCATTACCGAACAAACAGTAAATACGCATCATTCTCAACTTCTCAGTAATCGACATGTAAACGATGATGTATTATAGATAGTTCCGATGACACGTCAGGAAAAAAAATAAAAAAGTACCTTCCGATAGTTTTCGCGAATGACGATCCAACGTCAAGTTCGATGATATATGCATATCCTCATGACCTTTCGATCGTATCATCAACGAAGAGAGGAGCATCTCTCTCTGTCTTTTCTATCTTTTTCTTTCTCTCTCTCGCTCTCTCTCTTCTCTATTTTTCTTTCTCTCTCTTGCTCTCTCTCTCTCTCTCTCTCTCTCTCTCTCTCTCTCTCTCTCTCTCTCTCTCTCTCTCTCTCTCTCTCTCTCTCTCTCTTTCTGTCCCACTCATGGTGGCCATCTTAGAAACGGATCATCGGGACGTAAAGTCGGTAACGGCGGGTTCACGGCTTCCCATAAAGACGAGCTGTATATATTTACATAGGCTCGCACGAGCATGAATAAATAAATAAACCAGCAAGTAAGTAAAAGAAAAGTAAATAAATAAATGAAACGGTCAACGATTTGCATGGGTTTCTTGTATGCCTACCGGCGGCATAACTTTTTCCTTCCCTCTCCTCCTTACTATACTCCCCCATTTACTTTTTTTCTTCTTCTTCATCCACCTTTTTCTTTTCTTTTATTTTCTTTTATTCTTTTGCTCGCTCTCTCTCTCTCTCTCTCTCTCTCTCTCTCTCTCTCTCTCTCTCTCTCTCTCTCTCAAAACCGCAGGCAAGGGAGCCATTTACAAGACGGACAACCACCCAGAGCTGGTTATGGGGGACTCGAATTAGTGATTTCTTGGACCTGACCCCAGATACTATGCAGAGATTAATTCGAGAGAAAATAGAAAAATCTTGAGTCCGTTGTCTATGATCAAGAGTTCCTGTAGTTCCTTGGAGAAAGAGACACAAATTTTTTGTCCCACTTTTAGCTACAGAATCCGGTGAGAGAAAACGTGCATGATCGAGCATAACGAATCTGATAATAAAAGAATTATTGAATGAATGGAGAAAGACTAGTATGAGTGATAGATCAATTACAAATATCCTACATTACGAGGTAACCAAATATATAACTAATTATAAAATGTATGCCATTATGTGCGCTATTAAGAAAATATTAAGTCGACGATTATAAAAAGTATAAACGAATAAAAAATATTTTTAAAAATATTTTTAAGAAATATTTTTAATGAGCATAGATGTAATAGAAAATTTTCCAAATTTTTTTTTTATTTAAAGCTACATTTAAAATAATTCGACACATTGAATGCTGTCGACTCTCAAATTCGCAAACTTTATTTTAACAGTTCAATGATTTCCTTTGCAACGTTTTAAATATTAAAAGTGTATACTTCTTAATAAGAGTAAAGTCTGATGTAAAAAAAGTGTTATGATGTATTCACTTCTATTTTTTATTAAGAAAATATTATTAAAGGTATAGGATGAATGCGAGAAGTAAATTGATTTGTGTAAAATATATTCTCATCGTTAAACGTGTGTAACTCTTTAAGGTTGGTGGATTAAAAACTGTCTCACCTTTTGCTTAGTTTCTTTATGAACGATGGGATATATTTTAACATACCTCGAAAAGTTGAAGTTACTCATAGAAACTAATATTTTATGTTAAATAGTTGAAATGAATGTTTTTTTCTGCTTTTTTTACCTTAAAAATATTCTGTACAACGTGGGTTTTTATTTTCTTTAAAATTGTGTGCTTCAAAGAGTTAAACGCAAATACACAGTAGAAAAGACAATGAGACAAAAAATGATATTTATTTGAACAAAATTCTTTATCTCGACGTTGTTAACATTACGATCACATGGAAGATCCACGAAGTTTCCCAAGGCGTTCTATGATCTCTCGCGTTCTAAGGTCTACTCGCGATTCTTACGAAGAGTTAAGAATACTCGACTAACGATTCGTCGACTCCCGCGAAGCTTCGTCATGCTTGCAAACTATCCCGGACGAGAACGGACGAGAGACGGGAACGACTTGGCGACGTGTGGATGCATCTTCTAGCTGTTGTATTTGTGAGTAGCGAATGTTTGCGCGCACGCGCGCACGAGGACCTCGAGGATATGCTTTCTCGGTATATCACCCGGTGGAACAGTGACTGTCACAACTTTGAGCCTCGAAGAAGATACAACGAACTACCGGTATGATGAAACTCAACCGTCTAGTACTCGAGTTCGTACTCGAAATCCAACGTTTGCTCGTAGTTTTGAATTTCACCTTATTCACGTTATTTATACAATCATTATTTTTTATATCATTTATTTTATTATCATTATTAATTAAAGATATCAATTGGATATATATATATATATATATATATATATATATATATACATATACATACAGGGTATCTTTTTTTCTTCTGGACTTCTATTTATGAGGTCAAGCAAAAGATTTGGTTCATAAAAATACGTTATAAACGGAAGATAAACTTTCCAAATATATTCAAAATGCACTTACTATTATTTCCAATACAGTTGGAATATTAGAAAAAATTAGGCAAACGCTAATTCGACGAATGGAAGTCTGTATTATTGTAGAGGAAGGAATTTTTGAACATTTCTTATAACTGCCACAATAAATCATAAATATCTTTAAAAGCATATATTTTGTCAATAAAGCATTTTCGGATATAAGTTTATCTGAACTTTTTTGATCTATTTGACCTCAGTAATACGTAGTATAAGTTTTGTCCTATACTTTTTGGACACTCTATATATATATATATATATATATATATATATATATATATATATATATATATATATATATTAATTACTTTATATTGTATGAGAATTTCAAGTGAAATTAATTAAACGGAGTTATAGACCTATAATCGATTGAGAATTAATAATAAATTAATGCTAATTACTTGAAAAAGAGACACCGGAAATAGTATGGACTGTAAAGGATTAAGTCCCCCCATTTACTGCATAGTCATTAACTATTCTACGTATCAAACGTTTCAGTTATTCGTTTTATACCTGTTATAGAATCTTAATGTCAATGAATTCCTTATTCTGTACTGCTATTTATATATCATTTCGTTACTATAGATTCTATTTATTATATACCTCTAATCGTTAAGTATTCTACCTATCAAAATTCATCCTCATATTGTATCATAATTATATAATAATAATCTTTTGTAAGATTATTCACGAATTTTTATATTTTCTTCTTTATAATTATATCACTCAATTGATTCGATCATCTTTTTCATTATCATTTATAATTATTATTGAGTAAATACACGATCTCGGTAAATACGAAAGATCAGCGGGTGCAAAACAGGCCGTTTGAGATAATTTCATTAGTATCAATTAAGTCGTTCTCAGGATCGGCTCGAGTATTTTACGATACGAGATAATGTCACGCGCCGGCGAGTTCTCTCGGTTTTGCCTGCCGTTAAAAGTACTCTCAACGTCTTCTCAACTCGCTCTTAAGCACCGACCAATGCCGCGGAATCGCAGTAAATAAGTAATTAGCACCGTTACCTGAATGCGTTATGTCGAGTCAACGGTATTTATAAATAAACGAAAGAGAGAGAGAGAGAGAGAGAGAGAGAGAGAGAGAGAGAAAGAGAGAGAGAGAGTGTGAGAGAGGAAAGAAAAATGGCGGGGTGGGGGCGGGGGAAATTGAAAACAAGCGCATTAGACGGTAAATCTATAGAAACGACGATCGAGTGATTTTCATTTTATATATGTAGACATATTCGTATGTAGAAGGATATATACGTATACATATGAATGAGATATTCGAAAAAAAGAAGAATGTGAAAAGAAAAGGACAACGAACCAGAGAACGATTTCGAGTGTTGCCATTAATGTTTTTTACTTAGGTAAGTACTTTACTTTTATATGCATCAATGTTTTTTCCCGCTTTCAAATCTTCCGAACGGGATGATTATATTATGGACTAAAGCCTGCCGTCGTTAATTAGTAATCAAGGTAAATTCGAAGAATTAAATTCGAATCTCACGTTTACTAATGAATAAAATGTGCGTAATATGTACATCAAACGATTTTAAAACGAAATAAATTAAGGACGATTTAAAAAGTATCGTAAAATAAATTAATTTCATAGTTGTTATTATTACAAAATATATGATATCCTTGTTATAGCAACTGTCCTTCCTTTTTTATTTTTTTTTTTTTTTTTTATTAATTTTCAATTATTTCTAATAAAACTTAAAGACTTGTGTTTGCGGTACGTTCTGGATAGCGTAGAGCGTGGCTAATGGCTACGACAAACTGTTAATGGGCCAATAAAATCGTAGAATATATATAACAAAAATAAGCGCTCGTTTGATCCAGGGTCAGAAGAACGAAGAGAGAAGCATCATGGTGGTCATAACGAAGCACGAACTTTTGCGGAAGGGAATTTAACGAGGACGACGATCGAAAAAGGAAATTACGTTCATTTAATCGATCGTATATTATCGAGGACGGTAGACAGGAAGTCGGTGCGTCGATAAGCGAGCATAAATCATTATTATTTTACTTGGAAGAAGGACCTCTTAGTCTCTTGCGAGCATCGCATAGTATGTATATTTGCTGTCCTGCGAACGCGTCGTATTTTACAACACGATGAATCGAATAAAGGCGTCGTGTGGTACCTTAATGACTAGCTTGATTGCTCAGGCTGAAATAAAGAAAGATAAAAAAATTAGCAGCAACTTTTCCCACCGTCGTACCGTAGTACCGAATCTCTCTAACTTACAGTTACTCTTACTCTTCAAAATTTAGTAGGTATTAGTTCTTTTTTTTCTGAATCTCTAATCTATTTATGAATTATGTCTTTTTGTCATATATACATGTATATACACATACACACGTCATTGCATTATATATATATACACACACACAAATTTTACAAGTTAGAAAGAATTTTTCATATATACATTTGAAATGTGTAGTATATCTTAAATATACACAACTTTAAATTTTAGATAACTCTCGAGAGCGATTATATACACACACACACACACAATCTTTACAAATCTCTTTGTGAATTACTGAAAATTAGTATTTGTGTTTCTATTACGTATACACATACCTACATACTTACATATTTTGTATCGAAAGTACATAAGTACCTAAATTGAAATTTCTAATTAGAAAATAATATCCTCTCTTAACTCTCGGCACGAATCGTTATAAGGAGGCCGAAGAAAGCTCCCATCGAGTTCACCTATCTATTTCGAGACTAAATTTACAAGAGAGAGAAACTCTCGACGGTATCGACGCCCACGGTCATTTCGTTTTCCAAACGATCGACAGTGAAAGAGACTGAGAAATTGGCAGGACTAGCATCGTTTTTCGCTAAAGCTGTTTTCGACGAGTGGTCCGAGTCTGGAGTACCACAGCAAACCTGTAATTAGAACACCTCGAGTGTAATTCTAATTAGGGGTTCTCGCTTAGTCATAAATCTTCAACCATTATAAGGGTCATGTTTGGATGAACCCTAAAAAGAATCGGCCTTTTGGATCATTTAGCAAATCAAACCGTTGGTCGAAATATAGGATAGACGATTTTTTTCTTCATAACCTCGACCTTAACCATCGGTAAAGATTGATCTGTTTTTTCTTTTATTATTTTTGTATTCACTAAAAATCGTTTCACATTAGCGATATCGAAAGATACGAATAAAAGTTATTTAATAAACGTCTAATTATTCAGAAAAATCTTAATAATGACAAAAATATCGTACGGCATATGCGACGTAACGAATCCAGTACATACATAAGCGTAAGCTTACAGACACATTTCATTTTATATCATTGCTTATCATTTTCTAATTTGCATGCTTCCAGTGAATTACGTCACCATAATTTTCTTCCTATTATTATTATTCATCTCTATTATCTTCCAATTCCATACGTAGATATCGATTAGATAGAAAATAATGAGGCCCATTCGCTCGGACTGTAACAGGAGCTAATCAGACTAGGATAATCCATCAAAAGTGTCGATTAATTATATTGTATTGCGAAGCCCGAGGTGTGTTTTATACAAAATAAAACGATGTAAGAAAAGACTATATAATATAGATTGCGAGGACTTGAAGTCGTCCAAAAAAAAAAAAGAAAAAGAAAAGAATAAAAAGAAAACTTACTTCAAAAAATTGTATCGATTATTCGTAAAAGAAAAATAATACTCTTAAGAAATAATACTGGTATCCTTTCTTTCATCTATCTTTCTCTCTCTAACTCTTTTTCTTTATAACTCTCTCTCTCTCTCTCTCTCTCTCTCTCTCTCTCTCTCTCTCTCTCTCTCTCTCTCTCTCTCTCTCTCTCTCTCTCTCTCTCTCTCTCATCGACGTTGCAACGCTGCTAATACACAGAAGATACCATCGCATCTGTCGTTGGATATTTCCACGTCGTGGATGCCGCTAGTAGCAGTGTGCATCAGTCAAACGTGTCATTATCTTGTAAATCATTAGCGATTGTCCGAGCCGTGAATCGCCGTTGCGATGTAGCCTACTCGTATAATAATCAATTTATGCTTTACATCGAAAGCAAGAAAATCGATTATCGATCGATCTACGTGACACGAAACGAAACCACGACTCTATGCATATATCTCGTAAGAGCTATCAATAGATCTTCAACATAAATTCACGATTTTTGATGTTAATTTGCAAAGAGATAAAGAAAAAAAAAGACAGAGAAAGAGAGAGAGAGAGAGAGAGAGAGAGAGAGAGAAGAGTGAAGAAAAGGGGAAAAAACAAAATAAGCGATAAAACACATCGTCATTTCTCGTATATTAGCGTCGAAATAGGCAAACCTTGGCCAACAACAACTACAACGTGTCTTACCGTAAATCAAAGGATGTCCGTAGGCGTAAACATTCGAAGTTTGTGGAAACGAGAGCGTGCGCGTTCACTCTAGCACCTCCTCTTTCCTCTCATGGGATCGGTCAAAGCAACCGAGAGAGGATCGGCTCATTTGTTGCGTATTAGCGTAGGATAACGAGCTTTTAAAGTCTACCGCCTTTAACGCCGAGGTAGCCTTCGTCTCTTCGAATTCATGGAAAATGAACGAGGGAAAAGGACGATATTTCATGCCGACAACGTTCATTCTCTTTTATCTCTTCTCTCGTTCATTCTTTCTTTCTTTCTTTCACTTTTTTCCCTTCTTCTTTTACGATCGGATGGGTTAACAACGAACAAACGGAGGCTTCCCTATAGTTTAACGACGGGTTAACGACGCGAAAATCGGTAATTATATTTTTTTTATTTCCCTCCTTCTTTATTTAAAACTAATCCTATAATTTAATATCATTTACCACGAAAATTGTTTCTACAAATAGAACGAAGATGTAACATTGCGTTATAGTAATATTATAGTAATGGTCACTAAGTGATAAGACAAACAGATTCGCAGAGCGTTAAGTTTGAAATGGAGTACTAAAATAGTAACGCGAAAATCTGTAATCATATTTTGTTTATTTCCTCCTTCTTTATTTAAAACAAATTCTATAATTCAATATTACTTACCACGAAATTGTCTTCACAGATAGAACGAAGATGTAACGTTGGGTTATAGTAAGTTAGTAATAGTCACTAAGTGATAAGACAAACGGATATCGCAGAGCGTTAAGTTTGAAATGGAGTACTAAAATAGTAACATTTAATGAAATTTGTAAACAAAGATATTTTTTCCATAAAAGATCGCAATAGATGTCAGAGATACGTAAGTAACTTACCTATATATATCTACGTAGTAAAACAGATCTTTCAATCTTTATTGAAATAGGAATCACTAATTTCGTAAACATCTAATGCTATCGAGCGGTTTAAACCAATCACGTCGTTCGAATGCTCGTTATGTCTCATTATATCTAAGTTTACCTGTATCTAAGCAAATGCATCTACTTATGTACGAACCGAGTCTATAAAAACGAGAAAAAGTACAAGGAATTGTCTAAGTATTCTAAGTTCGTGCATGCCAGTCAAATTCGAAAAAGTATTGGTAGTAGTTGTTTTTAGAGAATTGGATACTATTGACCTGTCGTTGATCTCTAACAGTAACGACACCGACGGATAGACTCGTAAGGCGCCACTTCATGCTCGTAAACCAGTCAAAATGTCGACGCTATTCGACCCTCGTTGCGTTTAAATTTTGTTAACAAGAACAAGAGGCTGCGGGCTCCTTTTAAATCTGTTCTGGTAGCTCGTAAAATTTGTCACAAGTTATTAGGTTCGTCGGAACCAAAAGGGGGATATCGTTAGTAAAATAAGTAACAAGTCTGTTAAAATAGGTACACGTAGAAAACGATCCGCGATTATCGTAAGGAAAGGACGAGCTAAATGTAATAAGAATAAGATCGGTAAGAAAAAAAAATTCGATATACATAAGACTTCGATTCAAACAAAAAGGATTATCGAATGTTCCGAGAAAAGGATGAGTTCCCATAGGGAAAACAAAGAAAGAAGAAAAAAATAAAAGAAGCAAAGAAAAGAAAGAGATAGATAGATAAGGAGAGAGAGAGAGAGAGAGAGAGAGAGAAAGAGAGAGAGAAAAAGAAACGTGCCACGCGATCGGCTTCTTTATTCTCGCATTTTTTGTTTCTTTCCTTTTTTCTTGCATCGATCGAATTTGACTCCACAAGAGCCCCCAGCGAAGAAGAACGAAGAAGAAAGAGGAGAGAGGCGTGTCCGGTCTTGCGGCTTCTACAAAGAGATGCCCACTTCCCCATGGATCCCTTCCACTCCTCAGGGATCCCCTTCCACGTGGGTCCCAGAAGCACGCTCTCTCCCTCCCTTCCATTAAGTCCCAAGAAAAGCAGCCGGCATGGTCCAGGCCACGAGATCGCCAGGTAAAGCCAGTTTACGCAACGCTTCCGTACGTGAAGCATCCTGTACGGGACACGAGAAGATCGTGAAACTTGTCTTATCGATCGTGAAAAGTATTAAAGTTTAAAAGGATATCATGACATACGATTGAGCGATAAGCAAATATAAAAAAAATAAATAAATAAATAAAACACAAATCAATTCAGAGACAGGAAATAACAAGGACGAACGTCTTTACGTTTACGATATGATCCAAATGTGAGATACAATTTTTCCTTCGTATCACGTAGAAAATCGATACAAATAGGATCCTGTGGCTAGGATGACCGCCTACGCGAACTTCCAGCAATACGATCTGATGGACTCCGAGGGTTATGGATCAGCAAGTAGTCCTGAATCAAATCAGCGGGTCTCTTGGCCTCATCAGGAGGTCTATCCTCAGCCACCAAGATCACGAGGCAGTAGTTGTGGTAGCGTTAGCTCGTTGGACAGTCACAATCATCAAGAATATCAAGAGATCGGTGCTTTGAATGGTGCTTTCCACGTTACCACCACGGCAACCTTTAATTTCACTGAGTTTTATGAAGGTTATTACAAGGAAGGTTACAGAAACGATCAAACGCAAACTATGATAGGAAATCCAAAGGAACGTACAAAGATTGTATTCAGAACGAACGATCATCAACGTCTCGATGAAATCTATCAGGCTCCTTTGAATAGTACAACGACATTTAACAACGAAACGTTCCCGAGCAAACAAGAATCCGGTTACGCGCCAAAAATGGAGCACCATCCCACGAGTGTTGTCTTCGGGAACGACAGGTGCGAGTTCTCGCAGAAGCAGGATACTTTTTTCGTTGCAAAGGCCTATGCTATTGCGAAAAGTAACGGTCTTACACACTCCGGAAGTAACGACAGTGGACCAGACATTGGTACTTACGGTCAAAGGCCAGAGGTCCTTTACTTTGGCAGCACCTGTACAATGCAGAGAAAAGACGGTTGTGCTACGAGCAATCAGACAACGATCGAAAACGATCAGGTCAGGTATCATCATCAAAGGAACGAATCTTTTCGTAATACGGACTACGTCGAACACAAGGACAAGGAATCCGTGCAAAAGATGAAGAGTGGTACCGCACCGGGTGTCGAAGTGCTTAGGAGAAGAAGATTGGCAGCTAACGCCAGAGAGAGAAGAAGAATGAACAGTCTAAACGATGCCTTTGATAGGTTACGTGACGTCGTTCCTAGTTTAGGTAACGATAGGAAACTCAGCAAGTTCGAAACATTGCAAATGGCACAGACTTATATAGCAGCGCTCTATGAACTTTTGCAAAGAGAATGAACTCGAATATTTCTTTCTTTTTTTTTGTTTTGTTTTTTTTTTTGGTTTCTTTCGTTTAGACTTCTAACATTTGTCATTTCGCGACTTTAACGATACAGTAAACGCGATATGCCTAATCGATTTCTGTGTATATATAGATAGATATACATATGTATATGTATAGACGGAAATATATATATATATATATATATATATATATATATATATATATGAAAGAGAGAGAGAGGGAGAGAGAGAGAGAGGGAGAGGGAATATCGATTCGAATTCCTTGTACAGCCGGTGAGTTTAATCAAGAGCAATAATTACAGCAGTTTCGTGCCGCGCGATATTTCATCGCTAATGTTTCTCCCTCGTGCCACATTGCCGCGAGATTCCACGTGACTTTTTCCTTCGCGATCTTTTTCTCTCTTTTCTCTCTCTCTCTCTCTCTCTCTCTTTCTCTCTTTCTTTCTTTCTCTCTTTCTCTTTCTCTCGTAGATAGTATCGGTAACGAAAAGAGAGAAAGATTCAGAAAGTATTGTACGTCGAGTCCAAATACTCGCTAACCGATAAGGAAGAATGTAAAATGTGATTCCTCAATTATTTGATATTTTCCTTTGAGAGAAACAATAGATCCTTGCGATGGACCACGAGGTTCTCTCATTTGTGAATAAATCTCGCTGATGATCGTCTTGAAATATCACGTACGTAGGCGAGTTTCTGTCTATCTCTTTCCTTCTCTGTCACTATCTCTCTTTCTCTCTCTCTCTCTCTCTCTCTCTCTCTCCCTTTCTCCCTCTCTCTTTCTTTTTCTCTCTCACTATCTGTAGGTACATGAGCACATAAATATGTCCGATTAGTCGCTTCTTAAATTATTAAATCTGAAACTTTGCCATATAGCCGATGACGACTTTCTCTAACGAAGAAATTTCGCAAACCGATATATCATCGATTAGAATGAAACTTCGCGGAATTGTAAGGAGAATAACAAAAAAAGAGAAATTTTAGTAATAATGTAATTAAAGAGAATGAAATTGACTCTTAAAGTAAAAAAACAGATGATATCGCATGGTTTTTAACGTCTAAGTCATCAATGACTTGGCGAATCGTTCGATTCCTTTTTATAACTTGGTTTAGTCAGATTGTTTACTTTCTATACTCTGAACGCATACGGCTATATTTTTTTCTAAAAATCAGTCTCGTAATACTTATTATAATTTATATTAAAAATACGAAATCATTCGCCTTTTCATTGGAACAAATTAATTTCATCCCTGCGATCTAACGAATCCTTCGTACGTACAAATGATTCTCTCGAGATTTCTGAAGGAAGATCATCGAATTTTATCAAAGACGGAATGTAAGCATCAGGAGCAAGGTCGTGATTCCTTTTCGTTTGAGAGAAGAAAGCTCGATTCACGAGGCGATTCTAAGAACGAGAAGAGTATGGCTCCCTCTCGCAATTAGGGATATGCAAAAATCGCGGGACAAATGGCAGCGACGGGCCACCTCCACTTAGCAGTCAATCACAATTAAATACAATTTTGCGCGGGCCGCCGGGGCCCGGTAATGGTGCAAAAAGAGAGCAAATTGAAATCTCCTAGCTGACAGAATGATAGATGGTAGTAGTGGCTGGACGGGAGAAAGAGAGTGAACGAAAGAGAGAAAGAGAGAGAAAGAAAAGAGAAAGAGATAAAGAGAAGACCTTCCAAGCTTTTTCTTCGCGAGCTGTGAGAAAGCTCCTCTTCGTTCAAACGACGAGTGTAGTTACAAAGTCGAGCGAAAATATAATATAAGAAGAAACTACGAAGGATTGCACGATGATAATCGTCAAGTACTTCATCGACAATTCTATTTCTCTCTTTCTCTGTAACGTTCCTGTCCGAATATCTCGCCTTTTTTTCTTTTTTTCTTTTTCCAAAAATAACTTCCTTGGTCTGTTAATTACGGTTTAATTAAGGCTCTCGACTGATGACTCGACTCTTCATCGAAACGAGCTATACTCGACGATTCTATTCTACACGAGCGAGGATTAAATAAATCTTCGGGCTAAGGTGACAGAGAGACAAAAGATAAGGAGGAGAGAGAGAGAGAGAGAGAGAGAGAGAGAGAGAGAGAGAGTTAGAGTTAGAGTTAGAGTTAGAGACGATCTACGAACGACGGCATTCATTAATTTCGTCTCGAGAAAAGCGAGAAAAATTCGTATCAACGTCTTTGTCCGCTACGTAAAGGCAAATTTATTTCGCATCACCTCCTGGCTTCCGCAATTAAGGGAGATAGGATAGGAGTTTCTAACGTCGTCTTTTCTATTATCGTCGATCGTTTCTTCGGAGAAAACTGTTAACGGAAAAAGGAGGACGGGTGATTATCCAATGAGTTTATTTGAGAAGTATCAATATTGTAAAAGAAATATATATATATATATATATATATATATATATATATATATATATATATATATATAGAATAGAGAAAAAGAGAGAAATGGACAGACAGAGAGACAAAAAGACAGACGGAGAAAAAAAGGATAAAGGTAGAGTAATAATAAAATTAAAAGAAAGAAAGAGAGAAAGAAAGAGATAACAAAACAGACTGAAAACCGGAAAAGAGAGAAAGAGAAAAGAAAGAAACATTACATTAATAGTGGTCCAGAGCATACGATTCCAACATCCCATTTTCTCTCTTTCTTTCTCTTTCTTTCTCTCTTTCTTTTACAACGAAGGAATAAAACGCAGGATGCGTAGCACGAACGCAGCTAATCGGTCGACGCGAACGTCTTCATTTGCTGTGGCGCGTCGTGCCATCAACGGCGTATATATTCGCTCACGTATCCCGGCTATTCGCACAATTTCTCTTCGACGGGCTCGACGAAATCGCGCGCGAAACAGAGGCAACGGCCTCTTCTTCGACTCCGCGCGCACGCCATTACGGAAGACAGAGAGTAATACGCGCGACGAATCACTCCGGTATAGTACATCAGCGATAGCACCGTTTTTCCTTCGGGCGAGGACTATACTTTGTACTTGGGGGAAAGCTTCTAAAGTCGATTCAAAAGCGCTTCTTTCGATACCTGACGTTAGCCAACTTGATTCAATCAATTTGTAAATAGTATGTATATGTATGTATATGATATATATATATATATATATATATATATATATATATATATAGGGTGAATTACGTATTATTATATTTTAATATTCGATATTTCAATTTTAATAAGAGAAAAAAGGACAAATGCCACCAAAAATTGATTTAAATCACTAAAATATGTTAAAAATTGGTGTATATATAAATATATATAGTATATATATGTATGTACACACACACGCGCGCGCGCGCGCGTGTTTTGTACATATTATACATATTGTGTATTGTACATGTACCTATGTGCATTTAATGTAACGTAAGAAACATACGTGACTCACCCTGTATGAGGGTGTATAATTTAAGAATAGTGAATAATTTTTTTTGTTATTATTATTATTATTATTATTATTATTATTATTATTATTATTATTATTATTATTATTATTACCACTATTATTATTATTATTATTTTCTACCTTTTCTACGATTGTACTCTAAACGAAGACTTTTTTCTTATTTAATCTATCTCCCCGTCTTCTTTTCATTTTCTGTTCTCCATAATAATAGTTATTATTATTATTATTATTATTATTATTATTATTATTATTATTATTATTGTTATTAAAACGATGAAACAAATTCCCACCAATAAATGTTCCTCGATCAAGACCAAATGTATTTAAGGAAGTGCAATGCGAATAAATGAGAGAGAGAAAGAGAAAGAGAGAGAGAAAGAAAAAAACTAAATACTGAATTTCCAAGGATGATTGTGCGTGTACCCTTAACTCTCCCTTCCTTCTCGGCCCTCACCACTTTTTTCTCCTTCCTCTTCCTTTCGTAGAATCGCGTGCAGCGAGGAGGAGAATTATGCAGATTTCGTGTTGCGTTCGAAATGGATCATCGACGGAAAAAAAGAAAAAAGAAAAGAAAAAAAAAAGAAAAAACATCCGATATATTATATAGTATAGTTACGTATAATATTTTCTAAGGTAAGGGAATTATCACGAAATCGATCCATTGATTCGATCGATAGTTGACGATCTACGAAACTTTCGATCGAAATAGATCGTCGTCGATCAAGAGATCGGAACCCATTCGACGGACGAATGCATAGTGATGCATCTCGTGCTGGACCGAATTGGACTCTTCGCTACGAACAGAGAGAGAGAGAGAGAGAGAAAGATAGAAAACTTAAACTATTCCTTCGGGCCATCGTCTTCTACGAATTCTTCTATATAACTACCATGTAAACTGCGCATCGGTTAACTTTTTCTAGGACGGCTAAAAGTAGATATTTTTCTTTCTCTTATCTTTTACTATACTTCTTTTCCTTTCTTTTTTTTATTTTCCTTTTTCTTTTTTTTTTAAATATTCCGCCAGAGAATACAAAACCAAAGGACGATTAGCAATTTCTTTCTTAAATAATTTTTATTAGTAATGAAAGACATATAAGGTGTTCAAAAAGTTTGGGACCAAACTTATACTACGTATCATTACTGAGGTCAAATAGATGAAAAAAGTTCATATTAACTTATGTCCGAAAATGATTTATTGAAAAGATCATCTTTCGTTTCTATCATATTTTTATAAACCAATTCTTTTGCGTGACCCCATAAATAGAAATCCAGAGGAAAAAAATAAAGGAAGAGTTCGGCAATCACCAATTCGATGAATGAAAATATAAATCATAAATATCTTTAAAAACACATCTTTTTCGATGAAGCATTTTTGGAAACAAGTTTATATGAACTTTTTTTTATCTATTTGATCTCAGTAATACGTAGTATTAGCTTGGTCCCATATTTTTTGGATACTTTATAAATGTATTGACTTTAAAAATTATTATAAATAACTAAAATTAATACAACATATTTATTCATACACACACACACACACACACACACATGTATGTATGTGTATACACATACACACTATGTAATAAACTCCAAGTCGAAGATACGATCAGCTGGACCATAGAAACGAGCAAGCATTGAAACGTGAAAGTCGAAGAACATACTGTATTATTAACCATGCGTTTCGACGATAAGCCGGTTAACGCGTTAACAATGGCGGCTAGCGGAGTCTTCGATGATCTACCATCCAGTATCCTTGTCTCGGCGTCCATGATTATGACGCGATAATAACGTGAATCCGTTAACGCGCGTGAAAAGTAATCGGAGAGAGCAGAAGGATACGTATAACGGACGATCATGGAAAAAGAAATAAATAAGAAAAGAGGAAACTCATTATTTTCAATTGTAACGAATTATCGAACGAGATCCATCGTTACGTAAATTTATTATTTATAGAAAACCTGATTACGTTAAAAGTTTTCACATTTGCGTCGTAGAGATTTAATTTTTTTTTCCTTTCTTTTTCTAAATGAACGGTATTAAGTTGATCAAGAAATAATGTTGCAATGTTCAGTATTTTATATCTAAATAAAATACAGTAATATTATGCTGACAATTCTCACAATCTTCACTATAGGGTATTGGCCAACCCACTACATCATTGTATTATCCGATAATACAATATATCGTTGTATTATATTATCTGTAATATATCATTGTATTTTATTATTATATATGAACAATCACATATCATTTATTTAGATATGAAATACAGAAAATTCTTTACATTACTTGTTGTCCAAGCCAATATTGTAAAGAACGTATGTACGGTGACACACACTGTACACACTAACCCAATTTCACTATCCATTAAAGAAAACCTAACGTATTCGCTTTGTTAAATCCTCTTGGGCTAACAGTCTTATCCTTTTTCTTGATTCCTTTCTTTTTTTTTTGTTTTTTTTTAGATAAAACCTGAGCTGGAGTCAGTTTAGTTCACCATTGGATAGAAAGAGGCAGAAAGAAAGAGAAAGAAAAAGAGTCGAAGATGGCACGAGGAGCGGCAGCGTTTAATTTTCGATTTCCATTGGCTCGCACGTGAGCTGGCGCGAGTCTATGTGCCAGAGGTAATTGGTATCTTACGCGGTCCGTTGAGAGAATAAATCGATCGCGGCGGATGTTGTTGGGGTTTGATAGAACGGCGGATAGCGGCTCGCACAAAGCGACCTTCGTCTGCTCGACCGAACCTGCTACCAGGCAGACAAATTGATACCAGGCAACGCACTCACTCTCCCTATCTTTTCCGCCTGTACTCGGGACTTACCTTACGTGCCTGGAGTAGGTACGGGCGCATAACTTACAGACCTCGATACGCCGCCAGTGGGAACGGTCAGGGTCGGCGAGCACGCGGCGCCTACATCTTCCTATCGAACCTTTCGACGATGAATTCGAAGCTTGTGTTCACTTTACCTTCAACCGAGAGCTTGGCAATTCTCGTAATCAAGTAAAGGATTAGAAATTAAACTTCTTGAAAGTCAACTTCTTGTCCAGAAGCTTGTTTCACCTGTAAACATGTTGGAATGTCGATTGTTTTGAGGTAAATCTTATGATAGATCGAAGCAGTTAAATATTATTAATAGTAGTATATAATCGATATAATATATCGATTCGAAAAGCTATACAGTGTGTGTGTGTGTGTGTGTGTGTGTGTGTGTGTGTGTGTGTGTGTGTGTGTGTGTGTGTGTGTGTGTGTGTGTGTGTGTGTGTGTGTGTGTGTGTGTGTGTGTGTGTGTGTGTGTGTGTAACCACTCAATTTCCAAACGATTAACTCTATAAAACAAAACGTAGAGAAGTGTAATGAAATAATATCAATTGCTTTTTAAAATTCGATTTACATTAGAGTACGGTAGTTAATCAGGCTTTCGACATAAATTATGTTTTATTCGATGACCAAAAAAATGAGCTCATTAACGATAATTAGGGAAATTTATTATGAATATAAAATGTGAGGACTCCATTAAGTGTTTTGACACTGAAATTTTAATAAAATTCCAAAAGTGAAATTAAATCAATTTGGCTTGTGAACGATTCAATTATATCAATAGCTTATATTGATTTCGAGAACACAGGATTGTACGATCTTCTATACCGATTGAAATAAGAACTAGGTCAAAGTTCAAGGTCATTGCGAAGAATGAAATCAACGTGGTATTAAAAAGAAAAACCACAAAACGTCCAGGATAGATTCTTAAATCGAATCACTATTGGCTAATGTATTTCGGGACCCATTCAGAACGATTGCACCTGTATCTTTGCTTCCTTATATCCTTTGGCAATCTCCACCTGGCACACTACTCCCGCAAAGAGTTTACACACATCCGGACACGCGAAGTTAAGCGTTAGAAGGATAAGTCGACTATCTTTGTCTCTCTCTCTCTCTCTCTCTCTCTCTCTCTCTCTCTCTCTCTCTCTCTCTCTCTCTCTCTCTCTCACTCTCTATGTGATCGTTCTCGAAATAACCTCTCGTATGTTCCGAGAAACGTCATCTCGTAAGTGGAATACGCAGGTATTCCACTCTACTCTAGTAAGCTCGTTCTCTCTCACACCTTGTGTATGCCACGAGCAATCGTCATAATTGCAGTAATAGTAGTAATCGCGATAATGCCGTTTTACTCCATTGTACGAGCAACAGACGCATTAACTTCATTACCGTCCCATATAATCACCCATGGACCATCTTCTCTATACGTATGTATGTATGTATCTACCAAGACTGTATTCGCACAGCTGGATAGAAAGTAATGCTTAATAAAGACCAACTTCAAACTGCTCCTTTTAATTCGGTCTTTGCGAGGCATCTCAGTATAAATGCTCCGAGCGAGCCTATTTGAAAAGGACCAAACAAAACGGTATATCTCCGATTCCGTTTCATCTTGATCCTTTTAGTAAGATCCAAGAAGGCTACAAATTTCGTCGAGAAATTCGTCAGCGGAATTCCAGGTGGAATTGATCGATTTAACGGTTCGATGGACTCTGAAAATCATTCTCCCTCTCTTTCGTACAGAAGGTTGCTATAATTTGACGAGTTGAACGTCTTGCGTTCTCTCCTTCGTGTGTCATCCACGTCCTCCGATTCATTGACCGTACGTTTCCGCACTGTCACTGCATAACCGTTGCCATGATGTCCCCTACTTCGAGTTTCTTCCATGGAGAAGAGGTAAAAAGAAGGAAGAGGAGGAAGAAGAAGAAGGATCCTAGTGATAAGTAGAGGAAGAAACTCGTGTCTACTTTATTAATTTCACTTCGTTGCTAACTTTGTTCATACCTTGATGAACATACTCAGGAACATTATTGCGGAAGGATGTTCAATGTGAGCTTTACCAAAAGCTGAGAAAAAGATAAAGATAGAGAACGAGAATGAAGACATTGCTAGAGAAGCAGCATGGCTCCGGCTTCTTCTTCTTTTTTTTCTTTTTCTTCTTTTTCTTCTTCTTCTTCCTCATGGATCGTGGACGAACGAACGATCTTTTTGCTCGTTCGTAATCGCCACACTAGTCCGAACGAACGAGCAAAACCAAAACGGCCGCCACGGTGTCTTAGAGAAATCACGCCTCGAACTAACTCTTAAGCGTATATACATCGATTTTATCTCTTTATTTGCGATGATAAGCGCAAATACAAATACTTCGTGATGTGTCCTCAAGACTCGACGAAATGTTCGGAAAAAGCGTAGATCGAATTACTTCTACGATACCGTGATGATATATTGTATCAAAGATAAAGAATTTGAAAAGTGCTATATTTTTTATAATGATGAATTGAATAAACACTTTTTTTATCTTCTTTATAACCTTCTAACATTTTATAAAATGTTGATCTAAAGTGAACGATAAACGGTGTTGGTATTTAATTGAATGTATATTAACTTTCGATATATAAATGCTAATGTAATTAAAAACATCAAAAGGAAAATCCCGTCGAACCGATCGCTAACATAAGCAAAACATCGTTGAATAGATAAAAATAAAGTCCTTTGGTAAGAAATACGATTTCACCTATCACGTCGCGGAATCGACTCGATCGGCAAGCCTATAAATAGTCAAAGAGCGTTAGAAGCGTAATAACAGATCGGGCGACGTCGGGGTTTACCGTCGATCCGTATCGCAATTCTCGCGAGTCTCGATCACATGCCGATAATTAAATAGCCGATCTACCGATATATCTATGCGGCTTCACCAAGCAAATGCAGCGTCCTCGAGTTTACGAGAAAACTGGATAAAGTCGTCAAGCGGCGATCGCTTGTGAGATCACGAGCGATTCCGCGTAAACATCGGTTCTTGATCGTGTGAGCGAAACTACGTGAGATACGATCAGTTTGCGTCTCGTGAATATCGATTTTAGAATAGATCAATAATAATAAAAAAATATGTTGACGCGATATTTCCGCAAAATGATCATCTGAACATATATTATTTCAAATGTTTGACGATAATATTTTTAATCTTTTAAAATTGATATACATATAGGTATAATGATTGAAGAAAGTATTTATAGTACTTGATGGTTACAGCAAATGTGAATCATATTATTGCAAAAGGATCTTGTTGAAATTTTATTTGAAAAAAAAAGAACACTGTTACAAAAAGACACGATAGATCGTAAAATTATTTCTATCACGTCTCACATCATTGCTATGATATATCCTCGCGATATTAGTATATATTTCTAATATACTAATAATTTTATTATTACCTTATGATCATATTATTAATAATTTATTAAAAATCCTTGTAAATCTTATAAATTTGAAAGCATATGAAGCATAGCAATTACAATTCCAGGACATTTGGGATAAAACCCTTTCCGGAAGAACAAGCAACAATGTCCTCTTATCTAAGAAGGAAATAGAAGGAATACGGTAGGTAGCGAAGCGAAATATGGGCGGAACTGCGAAAGCAGGACGAATCGAAGGGTACCGATCTCGATCGAAAGAGGTAGAGGAGGGCCCGAGGGTAGTCGAACATCAGCAGGCACACCTGCCTTATCGCGAAAGTCTTCGAGTACTCTTAACGTTAAGTTAGAAAGAGAAAGAGAGCAGAGAATGGTTCTTCTATAGTAGTACGGCGCCAAACTCATCGAAGATCTTAACCTACAAATACAGCCTGGAGCATGAACGGACACGCCTAGTTAAGCCGCCTGATGAATGCGCAAAAATGGCTGCCTATCGATGCAGATGCAGAGCAGTTACACCAAACGCTGATCAAAAGCAGTGGCAGATTCTTCAAAGCGATTTGCTGTTGACTAACACTCATCGATATCAACCCTTTCTCTCTCTCTCTCTCTCTCTCTCTCTCTCTCTCTCTCTCCCTCTCTCCCTCTCTCTTTCTCTTTTTCTTGGCTAGGGCCGTCATTGTCTTTTTTTCAGGGACGATTCTACAATCCCGGTACCTTCAGGCTAGGCAAATTATTAGTCGTCTTTCCTAGCGCGTCTCAGTCGACCCTCGCCTCTCACCTATTGTAACCGCTCGTGACTTATCATGCTTAATTGCATGGTCTACCGTTGAATTATTGCCGGTTTACAATCGAACGGGAGAAAAAGAGAAAGAAAGAAGTGCCAATTAACGGTAGAAACTTAGACGTTCTTTTGTTTCGAAGCATCTTATAAAAAAAAAGAAAGAAAAAGATACACACACACACACACACACACACACACACACATACAGAGACTCTCGCTTTCTACAAATTCGTTGAGCGAGTTAAGTACACGGAACATATTTCAAGAACACGACGTACCGTATATTAGCTGAACGACGACGATCCATATTGTTTCATTAAGATCTTGCATAGCAATGGCGATGGTTTGGGATGCATAAATCAATGAAAAATTAAACCGAATAGTATTTACATCGAGATACTTTCAATTCGAAAACAAAGAGTGCGCAGCCTCCTTTAAGAATTGTTCTTCGAAGGATTGAAAAAAAAAGAAAAGAAGAAAAAACAAATAAAGTGAATGAGATGAGAGAGAGAAAATATCGGATTGTATATGTATCACGGGACGCCCTCAGCCAATACCGTTCTGTCTCTCGTTAAGCAACCCGACTAAGCATCGTTTCTTCTACAACGAAGCGGCTTACTTAAGCGTGGACTCGCGGCGCTGATTTTACTAACGAAGACAACGATTTATAATACGGTCGAAACGTTGGACGCCGTTAAACGGCACCTGCTATGCAACCCGGTACATATCATTCGCATATTCAAACGTTATGTATATGTTAAACATCGGATCGTACAATTTTTCATAATGGAAAAGAGAAAAACAAATATAAAAAAAGAAAAAAAAAAGAAACAGAAAAGCGAGAAAGACAAAAAAAAAGTGTATACGAACGATATTTTTATACCGAAGAAAGAAAAACAATCACGATCGATGAGAAAATCGAAAGTTTTATAGAACGATTGTTACGATTTATCGATCGATATATCTGAAAGAAAAAAGAAATATATATGTAAAAAAAGAAAAAGAACGAAGAAAGTTAAAAAGTAAACAAATAAATAAATTAATAAGTAAATAAGTAAATAAGTAAATGAATGAATGAATATACGATAAATAAAAAAAAATAAAAGGATGATAGATCAAAAAAGGAAAACAGGAAGGCGTAACGTAACTCGGATAGTAGAGTCACTCGATTTTGCGTTTCCTGTAGGCTCGTATCACGATTTCGCGAATAGACATCGTGGGTCGAAGACTCTCTTTCTCCCCCCTCTCTCTCTTTCTTTCTTTCTCGCTTCACTGTATCGGGATAGTAACTCAAAGTTAAGGTAGGTCGGGGCGTAACCCAGGATTAAACGAGTCAATAACTCGTGCCGTTCCTCCTCCACCTACAATGAAAAATCACCACAGCGGACAATGAATGCGCGCGCGATCTAACGTAGGTATTGTCGGGGGCGCGTTCGAACAAGCACGTGGGCGAGGGTGCACGAATATGTCTTCATGAAATCGAAATCGCCGGTACAATTCTGGACAAAGTCATCGACTCATTCAGAATTTGGAAGCACATTCAGTTTCTTTTTTGTTACTGCGCTCTCTTTCGAATAATTCCCCCCACAAAAAAAAAATATCTTTCCAAGAAAAGATAAAGTGAGATGGAGAAGATGACGGATGATATACGAGAAAGATTCTGAAAATGTACAATTATAATGGAACATATATTCAAAAAGAGAAATGTTGATAAAAATAAGAAATAGTATAAAATATATATAGTTAGAAATAAAATAATTTCATTTTCTTTTAGAAATTTACCTTTTTTCTTCTTTATTTAAGGTTATTTTACTAATAATATTATCCTTTTATTATTAATGAGTTCTATGTGTGTGTGTATTTTCTCTTTCTCTTTTTCTTTTCTTTTACATAGACTAAATAAGATGAAAAGAAATGAAATGAGTACACCATACAGATCTGCGACGAACTTATTATTTTTTCTACTGCCACTCAAAGAAATATTATTTTTCGTTATTTGGCCTTCTCCAGCGCGTTCTCCTCTTTCCCTCCGAGCTTATATTTCTCTTTCTTTCTCTCTTTCTCTCTTGTACGATCGCTACACGAGGCTGGCTCTGCGTGAGCAACCGAGACAATAATAATTCACCGCCCCGGGCTCCGCAGCACGCAGACCGTGCTCGCGCTTCTAATCCTTCAGCAAATTGCACGGAGCGCCATAA